>JAFIRS010000045.1:600000-1200000 GCA_018342105.1 Gonioctena quinquepunctata
CTGAGACCAGAGCAGCATACGTTGAGGCTAGAGGCATATGCAAAGAAACAATAGAATGTTCAAAAGATGCTCATAATGCCAAAATAAGATCAAAACTTGTTGAATGTCCCAACGGATCCCGTTCATTTTGGTCATTCGCCAAAGCTGTGGGAAGAAACTTCACTTCCAGCTCTTTTCCTCCCCTAACCAAAGAAGATGGAACACTAGCAACGACTGCCCAGGAAAAAGCCAATATCTTTGCGCACCTATTTGCTGGAAATTCCCACTCTGGATTCTTCGGGAAAACAACCCCCGAACATCACACCTATTGACAGTCACATGCCCGAGATCAACTTTCGCCAACGTACTATCAGAAAGATTTTGCTGGGTCTCAACACCAACAAAGCCTGTGGATCTGACGGAATCCCGCCGATTGTTCTCAAGAAATGTGCCCCCGAACTAACACCTGTTCTTTGCAAGTTGTTCAACCAATCTTACAATTTGGGGATATTTCCGTCCAATTGGAAAATTGCAGAGTACAGCCAGTCCCTAAAAGGCAAAAGACCCTACCTAGCAACTACAGACCTATCGCACTGCTATCTATTATTTCAAAGGTCATGGAAAAAGCCATCAACATCGAGCTCATGAAATATCTGGAAGACTCAGGAATTATCAATGATAGGCAATATGGCTTCCGCCATCAGAGATCAACTGGTGACCTGCTCGCATACGTCTCACATATATGGCAGCTATCTATTGAAAAGTATGGAGAAACTTTAGCTGTGGCATTAGATATCTCCAAGGCGTTCGATCGAGTTTGGCACCAGGGACTCCTCGCCAAGCTTCCATCTTATGGCTTGCCCCCTCAGCTGTGTTCTCTGCCTGCTAGTTTTCTCTCAAACAGGTCTCTCCATGTAGTGGTCGATGGAGTTTCATCTGACACTCTACTCATAAATGCTGGTGTTCCGCAAGGATCCATTCTAGCACCAACACTATTTTTACTTCACATCAACGACCTGTTGAAAGCAACTTCATGTCCCGTACACAGCTTTGCGATGATAGTACCCTCCATACCGCTTTCTCTTCCAGGGCCCCTATATCAGCCCGTGAAACCAGAAATGAACGAGGAAGAAATGTTAACAATATAAATATGGACTTAGCAACAATTCTCGAATGGGGATCCAATAACTTGGTAGAATTCAATGCAAACAAAACACAAGCATGTCTTTTCTCTAGAAAAGCCGATCTCACTATGCCTAACATAACTTTGTCAGGAGTAACCATACCACTGAAGTCATCCATATCGATGCTTGGTACTACTATCAGCAATAACTTTTCCTGGGAAAATCACGTGAGGTCCATTGCCAAAAGTGCATCCCAAAAACTTGGTTTTTTGTTTCGTGCCAAGAGCTATTCCACCTCCAGTCAGCTGCTTATGATCTATAAGGCACAGATCCGACCTGTCCTGGAATACTGTTCCCATATTTGGAGTGCGGCACCTAAACATATCCTGAGGCTATTGGATTCTGTCCAAAAAAGGGCAATTCGTCTCGTCGGTGATGCCTCGCTTACAAACTCGCTCACTTGTCTGGAACACCGTAGAAAAGTTGGCGATTTGTCTCTATTTTATAGATATTTTCATGGGCGATGCTCTTCTGAAATATCAACAATCGTTCCTCCTTTGGCAGTCTCTTCGAGATTAACCCGTCAAGTTCAGTCTTCACACCCCTTCGTGGTCACTTTGGAGACCTGCAGAACATCACTTTCCAAAGACTCATTCATCCAACGAACTGCGAGGCTTTGGAACTCATTGCCTAGGGAGGTGTTCCCCGAGGCATACAACCTCCAGAAATTTAAGAAGAACACCAACTCCTACCTTCTTTCCCTTGGTTCCCACGATGTTCTCTGAACATTACAGGATATCCCTTTTCGTGGGAACCAGAACATATAAAAAAAAAATTCAAGAGCGGAAAGATATTGTAACGAAAATAAACTTAACTTGGTTTTAATAATTTATTTCACACTTAATCTACAACTTAATTTATATTACTACGCTACTGAATAGCTCGATCGTATGGGCTCGTTCAGACTGTTTTCTCCCTCTTGAGGGCTGTCTATTTATCTCCGATACAGCATTCTCGATGTTTCCAATTCTGGTGGTTGGTGCCCAGCATGTTCCAGTTATTTCCAATATCGACCGTTGTTATCTGCCGCGTCGTGACTGGATGGTTCTCGAATATCTCCGGGGATGATCTCATCGCTGTCGACGGCAACGCGCGAGGCGACAGGTCCGGCCTAGGTTCGTTACATTGCCCCCTTCTTAAAGACATTTCGTCCCGAAATTTCATCCTTGGAGTGTGACGATATCTGCATGACTCCCCATATCTGCACCGTGAAGTTCGATGGAAGTAACACTCCACGGTCTTCATGATCGGTCGTGGAATAGGGTTACAGCAAACCAAAATCTTGACGCCGCTGGATCGGACTATCGCTTCCAGCATACTTCTTATGACTCTCCAGTCCAACCCATCAATACCACAGGATAATTTTGGAATTGCTAGATCCACCAGGTTCTGGTCCACCATAGTATCTCTTAGTTTGGTGAGACTCTTCCAGACATCTTCATAGGACGGTTTATCTTGGGAATGCCTCTTGGTAACTAGGTAGTAGATGTTTCTCTGGCCTTTCTTCAGCTGCAGCACCCCACCAACTTCTGGATTCTGCTCCCGCAGTGTTTGGAGTTGACCAAATTTCTTGGAGAACACTACGGCGATGCCCCTGGACATTCGAAGATCTTCTGCCACACAGTGCGCTAGTGCGTAGTCAGCAGGCACCTCGAAAAGGTCTCGTGACTCCTCTCTAGTAACCCCATGTAGAACTTTCTGCCCGTTTGAATACAAGGACATAAACTTCTCGAACGTCATATCATCCTCCGGTGGCTTGAGGGTGCAAACTTGGTCATGGTTTCCAGCGTAAGGGGCCAACCTGTTGAAATGGACGACCCTTGGTTTCCCTCGGGGTGGCTTATGGATTCGGTACACAAGGTCGTTTATCCTTTTCACGATTTTATACGGGCCTTCCCACGAGTTCCGCAACTTTGGTGATAGTCCACGACGACGTTTGGGGTTGTACAGCCAAACCAGGTCATCAACCTTAAATCCTCCAGCGTCGGCCTTGATGTCATAGGTCTTCTTCATTTTATCGCTGGCACTCTGGATGTTCAACCGGACTCGTTCGTGGATGTCGTCCATTCTCTGCCGAAGTTTGCTGACGTAGTCCTCTCCCGCAGTGTCTTGTCCTGGCGGTATCCCAAACTTCAGGTCACAAGGCAGTCGCAGTTCTCGGCCCATTATAATACTAGCAGGAGTTTGACCGGTTGACTCGTGTACTGCGGATCGATAGGCCATCAGGAACAAATGAAGATACTGGTCCCAGTCTCTTTGATGGTCAGAGACAACCTTGGACAAGTGGCGGTTGATCGTCCTGTTCATCCGTTCCACCATTCCATCGGACTGCGGATGTAGGGCCGTGGTTCTTGTCTTGCGGATGTTCAGCAGTAGACATATCTCTTGGAAAAGGTTGGATTCGAAATTTCTGCCTTGATCCGAGTGCAGCTCCATTGGAATACCGAATCGACATATCCACTCTTTCACCAAGACGTCGGCGACGGTGATGTCTTCCTGGTTGGGCAGGGCATAGGCTTCCGCCCACTTACTGAAGTAGTCCATTGCCACAAGGATGTATTTATTCCCGTGGTCGGATACGGGAAACGGGCCGGCGATGTCAATGGCGATTCTCTCGAACGGGCTGCCTACGTTGTACTGACGTATCGGGGCCTTGGGTCGTATTCGAGGTCCATTGCTAGCAGCGCATACAGCGCACTTCCTGCACCAGTCCTGGACGTCAGCTTGACAATTGGCCCAGTAAAACCGTTGCCTCACTTTCTGCAGGGTCTTCGTCACTCCCAGATGTCCTCCGGCGACTCCATCATGGATTTCCCGCAGCACTTCCTCTCTTCTGTTCCTGGAAAATTATTTGGCGTCTGTCTTCCCCACCAATATCGGCCTCCAACACACGTTTCAGGATCCCATTATCCAGAATAAGAGAGTTCCATTGTGCCCAATAGGACTTAACAGCCGGCGAGTAACCTGCGACTTCCTGCCATGATGGTCTTCGATTGCCCTTCTTCCAGCTGACGACTTAGCCAAGGTCGGGGTCTCTCTCTTGGTCTTTCTGGATCTTGCTGTCATTCCAGTTGTCATCCATTGCCGCGGTTCTACAAAGTGTTGCTTCTTTCTCTTCTGCTCGTCGGCAATGTGAGCAATCATCTGGACATGGTCTTCGCGACAAGGCATCTGCATTCTTATGGCTAGTTCCGGCTCGATGTTCGATCTCGAAATCGAATTCTTGGAGTCTCTCGATCCAACGTGCTACTTGACCCTCAGGATTTTTTGAACTGTAAGAGCCATTTGAGAGCTGCATGGTCAGTTCTCAACAGGAATCTTCTTCCATACACGTACTTGTAGAAGTGTTCCACTCCCTTTACAACAGCTAACAGCTCTCGACTGGTGACACAGTAATTGCGCTCTGGTTTGCTAAGCGTCTTGCTGAAATAACCAATGACCTTCTCCTGTCCCTCCTGGATCTGAGATAGGACAGCTCCAACGAACCCCAGACATATCGGCGAGGATAGCTCAGTATAGGTGCGTTGATCAAAGCTCCTTTCAGCTTCCTGAATGAGTCTTGACATTCTTCGGACCACTGGAACTTTGTTTGGCCTTCCGTGAGCTTGGTCAGTGGTTTAGCGATGTTGGCGAATCCCAGCACATATCGGCGATAGTATGTGCATAAACCAAGGAAACTTCGAAGTTGGTGAATGTCTTTTGGGATGGGCCAATCCTTAACAGCTTTGATCTTCTGGTCGTCCACTGCTACTCCTTCCCCAGAGACAACGTGGCCGGGGTATCGTACTTCTTTTTGGAACAGATGGCATTTCTTAGGGCTCAGCTTCAATCCGGAGTTCCTCAGTCGCAGGAATACTTCCTCCAAGTTTTTCACGTGGTCCTCAAACGATCTGCCGACCACAATTATGTCGTCAAGATACACTAGACACGTGTTCCATAAGAGTCCCTTCAGTACTGTTTCCATCAATCTTTCGAATGTGGCGGGAGCATTACAGAGCCCGAATGGCATAACGGTGAACTGCCACAATCCTGAGCCGATGGTAAAAGCAGTCTTTTCTCGATCTTCCTGAGCCAGTTCTACTTGCCAGTATCCACTCTTCAGATCAAGGGTCGAGAAAATCGTGGAACCAGCCAACGTGTCTAGGGTGTCATCTATTCTCGGGAGAGGGTAACTGTCCTTCTTCGTGACATTATTAAGTTGGCGATAGTCTACACAAAAGCGTGTCGATCCATCCTTTTTCTTCACCAGTACGACTGGAGAGGACCAGGGACTGTCAGATGGTTCGATAACTCCTTCTTTTCCCATATCGCTGACTATTTTGTCAGCCTCTTCCTTCTTGGCAAGAGGAAGTCTTCTTGCTGATTGCCGGATCGGTCGGGCACCCCCAGTATCAATCTTGTGCTGGACCACATTAGTTCGACCTCCTTTTCCTTGTCCGGTATCGAAGATGTCTTGGTACTTTTTGACTAAATCTCTTAGTTTGGGCTGTTGAGCTGGTTTTATGTCTTTGGAAGAGATGGCAACTAATTTTTCTAGTTCTGTGGGCAAGTTGTTGGGTTGGCTAATCGTACCTCGTACGCCCCGGATCACAGATGAAACTGACGAGCAGTGCCCTAAAATTGTTCCTTTCTTTAAGGTCACTGGAAAGTAATTGACATTCATGACCCTTACCGGTACAAATTTTTCAGCACGTAACAGGGTTTTCCCTAGGGCAATCCTTCGTCCAATTTTCTCATCATGAAGTTTGGGCTCGAACATCATCACGTCTCCACTGCTCGCATTCCCGTCCAGGCGAGCCTCCAGGATGGTTTCAGCCCTCTCAGGTACGCTTACATCTTCAGCCAACAGCACACGGATCAACTCTTCACTTCTCCCATGAAGTACCAGCTCTTCTCCGTTGACACGTAGGACGCCGTCTTTGAAATCCAATTCAAACCCTCTGGAATTCATGATGTCCATTCCGATGATTGCATCGTCTTCGATGTCCGCTACAAGTGCCTGATGTTTCACTTTAGTGCTGCCCAAAATTATTTCAATCGGTAGCTCGCCATATACAGTAGCTGGCTCCCTGTTGCTGTGCGTAGCTTCCAAGTTGTCGGTTCAATTCGTTCCGGTGTTCTGGCAAAGGAAGGTCCGAGAATTGTCCTAGTCGCACCTGTATCTAGCAGCATGGTGCAAGGCTCGTTATTGATGAGACCGTCTACGAAAACACCTCTGTTCTGTCGTTTCAGGATAGCGACATATGCGTTGTTAACCGGGCTTGTTGGACACAGGCCGACGATTGCCCCTTCTCGTCGACCTTCTTTAGTTTTCCTGCATCGGAGTCGTGTTTTCGAATGTTGGACATTTGCTACGCACATGTCCAATTTTGCCACAATTCCAGCATCTTATCTGTCTTTTCTCCGGCAAAACTTCCTTCATCACTTTTCTTATGGCAGCTTCCAAGTCAGCATGCTCCTGTGAGTCTTCTTCAATACTTCGAACTCTACTTTGGTTTTTGCAGGATTGCTTTGCTGCCTCAAATTCCAAAGCGCGTGCCAGTGCGTCTACGAGATGTGTTGACGAGCTTGTGTCAACGCTTGTCTGGTTTCTGGTCACGGAGTCCATCCAAGAATGCCTGAACCGCTAATCGCTCCATTACATTCTCCGGTGTGGCTGGATATGCGAGACGAACCAAGCGTGCAATGTCAGCTTCGAATTCTTGTAAGGATTCGCCCGATTTCTGGCAGCGATTTTTCAGTTGGGAGTGGTATACGTGTTCCAAATGGGCGTGGCCATATCGTAATTCTAGATGTTTAATCAGCTGATCATAGTCCTCCTGTTCTTGGGCGGTAAGAGTTTGTAGAATATTTGTCGCTTCTCCACGTAATGCAAGTGTCAATGCTACAGCTCTTTCCCCTGCATTCCATCCGTTTGCTTTGGCCGCTGCTTCAAACTGCCGGCGGTAATTTGCCCATGGAGTTTTTCCGTCGAAACGAGGCGGCTTCATGGAAAGCTTCCCTATTTCTGAAATGACCTTGACATCTTTTATACCCTCTTGAACTTTATCCACGTTCAAACTCAAGTCCAGCATTGCATTTTCGTTAACCATCTCTGTGGAGGACGCACTATTAATTTGTTTTTCCAGCTTACTGATCGTTTCCTTTATTTTGTCCATTTCTGTCTCAACGGTTCCCATTCTTTCTTCTAGAAAATTAGCCACACCACACAATTCTTTTAGGCCTTCTGTGTTTTCCAGGAACTTCTCTTCCAGGTTCTTGAATTTTCTGAAGTTCTCTTCCAGTTTCTAGAATTTTTTCCTGAAGTTTCTCTTCCAGATTTCTAGAATTTTCCTGAAGTTTCTTTCTTCCAGATTTCAGAATTTTCCTGAAGTTTCTCTTCCAGATTTCTAGAATTTTCCTGAAGTTTCTCTTCTTGATTTCTAGAATTTTGTTGCAGTTCTTTTTTCACGGATTTAGTTTCTTCGAGTTTATTCATTACCAAACTTAAATCACCTCCGGGAACTTCGAATAAAAATGTTTCGGGGTCCTCACCTTCTTGTATAAGTCCTTCTGCAAGTCTTTCCTGGAGTACTTGCTTTTACCTGTTGTTTCCAGTTCCCTTTCCTCCAATTCCTGTTTTAATTCCGCTACCTTCAAATCCGCAAGGCGCACTTTTCTTGAACACATTTTGTCTCTTTGACGAGGTATCAGTCTGTTTTACACGAAAAGTTATCAGTTTGTTAAAAACTCACTTCGCGAATTCTTTTCCACGGGCCACCAGTCTATTGTCTGTTTCACGCGAAGAGTGTATCAGTTTATATTCCCACGCACAATTGTCCACTTCGCGAAAACCGGGCCACTGTCTATTTTCTGTTTCACGCGAACAGCGTATCAGTTTATATTCCCACGCACAATTGTCCACTTCGCGAAAACCGGGCCACTGTCTATTTTGGGCGTACAGAAAGGTCTATCAATTTATTTTTCTGACTATCCACTCCACGATCACTTGTTTATTTTCAAAATCTCACTTCCGACACCAATTGTAACGAAAATAAACTTAACTTGGTTTTAATAATTTATTTCACACTTAATCTACAACTTAATTTATATTACTACGCTACTGAATAGCTCGATCGTATGGGCTCGTTCAGACTGTTTTCTCCCTCTTGAGGGCTGTCTATTTATCTCCGATACAGCATTCTCGATGTTTCCAATTCTGGTGGTTGGTGCCCAGCATGTTCCAGTTATTTCCAATATCGACCGTTGTTATCTGCCGCGTCGTGACTGGATGGTTCTCGAATATCTCCGGGGATGATCTCATCGCTGTCGACGGCAACGCGCGAGGCGACAGGTCCGGCCTAGGTTCGTTACAATATGATTTTAGCGATTGATGAGTGTTTAGAGAATTGCCTTTGGGCGGGTGTATGCCCAAAAATATCCAGACCGGAATCACCCAAACAAGTTGGTTTTCAAACGATTGCACCAATTTCGTAGGACTGGAAGTGTAGCTTATGAAAAGGCAAATAGACCAAAACCTATCATTGGAAATGATGAAAATGCATTTCTCATTATGGGATCAATCATAGAAACCCTCCTACGAATCAACGTAAGATCCAGAAAGATACAGGAATAAGAGACGGACATTTCTAGGGTAATAAATAAATACAAATTTCACCCGTACCGTATTCAGATGCACCAGGAATTATATGAAATAGACTTCCATCGACGAATCGAGTTTTGTCTAAGGGTTCTGGACAAGTTTAGTGAGGATGAACATTTTTTGGATTCCATTTTATTTTCTGATGAATCTACTTTTTATAATAATGGCTTAGTGAACAGACACAACTTCCATTATTATAGTGATGAGAATCCTAATTTTTTCCGCACTCTGGATCACCAGAATAGATGGTCTGTTAACGTGTGGGGAGGAATTATAGGTACACAAGTTATAGAACCATACTTTTTTTATGGAAACTTGAATGGTCAAATTTTTTTACAATTTTCAGTAGATGATCTGCCTGAGCTTCTGGAGAATGTGCCGCTAAATATCAGACAACGGATGTAGTTACAATTGGATGGAGCTCCGGCACATTTCAAAATCAGTGTCAGACAGTTTTTGAATATGTACTTTCAGAATAAATGGATTGGTAGGGGAGGACCACAAAATTGGCCAGCGAGATCACTAGATTTGACTTTCCTTGATTTTTTCCTATGAGGATACTTGAAGAATGAGGTTAACGACAGTCCTCCAACCATACTGGAAAATAGGACCATACTTTTTTTATGGAAACTTGAATTGGCAAATTTTTTTACAATTTTTAGAAAATGATCTGCCTGAGCTTCTGGAGAATGTGCTGCTGAATATCAGACAACGGATGTGGTTACAATTGGATGGAGCTTCGGCACATTTCAAAATCAGTGTCAGACAGTTTTTGAATATGTGCTTTCCGAATAAATGGATTGGTAGGGGAGGACCATAAAATTGGCCAGCGAGATCACCAGATTTGACTTGCCTCGATTTTTTCCTATGAGGATACTTGAAGAATGAGGTTTACGACACTCCTCCAACCACACTGGAAAATATGAAGGAGAGAATAAGGGCTGCTTTTTGAAGAGTGACGCCCTAAATGTTATCAAATGTTAAGAAGTCTTTCATAGAGAGAGTGGCTCTTTTTATTCAACAGGATGGTCGTCATTTCGAGCACCTACTTTGAATTAAATACATTTGTGTTTCATATTTTGTTGTTGTTTCAGTTGAATAATAAAAAAATTGTATATTCTGTTTAATGAACTACTGTCAGAATATGAATGCAAATGATAACTTCATTTCAGTGAACAGTAAATATTTTCGATGAAGTGAAGTATAACAACCTGTCAATGAGAATTCTGTGAGCAAATCAAATAAATGTCGTTTCTAAGCTTCTTGATTCAAAGAGTACATTGAAATAAAACTACTATTTGAAAAAGCCAATATCTGAAAAACTATTTAGGTTAGGTATAGGGAACCCCAATATGAAACGAAAGATAATTGAATTTTATATTGTTCAGACCGAAAAAATACAGGGCGTTCTATTTGAAATAACAAAGTTATCTTTGTCCGAATTTATAAAAAAGTGACAATGATTTTTGAACATTCTGTATAATATTGAGAAACGGGTTTTATCGAAATCAATAGCACAAAACCTCTTTCATGCTTGGTCAGAATCCGAAGGGATGATTTCTATACATTTCGATGTTATTTCGTTTCAAATTGTACCTAGATTTTCATAAAAAAATCAATAACTCGAGAACGGTTATAGTTAGGTACATAGTACCTCATATGAAATCATATTATTTTTTCCCGACCTATTCAAAAGTGTTACAAAATACAGGGTGTTCCATTTAAAAAAACAAAACTTTGATTTGTCACACTTTTTTGAGCCACCCTGTACACTCCAAAATAATTTCCTTTTGCAGCCTTAATCAATATACATATAATAAAATGGAGAAATTCCCGAAAAAATTAATGGTTTGGTTTACAGGGACCGTGTCGAATATACCTAATACTATTCTTTAAAATTAACAAGCTCTAAGCCGTAACATACTCTAGTATAGATAAACCATCCGCAATCTAGTGTATTTTGTCTAGATTTTCAGACACAAATTATGTAATTTATATTTAGTTTGTGTAACCCAGAAACTTTGGATCCCTTATTTGCATAATCATAAATTGCAAAATTTCAGTTTTCAGTACGATTCTTTTTTATTCCACTATGCTGGTAGGAAAATGTGAAACCTATAAACTATTCTCAACTTTTGA
This sequence comes from Gonioctena quinquepunctata, assembly GCA_018342105.1. Taxonomy (NCBI): domain Eukaryota; kingdom Metazoa; phylum Arthropoda; class Insecta; order Coleoptera; family Chrysomelidae; genus Gonioctena; species Gonioctena quinquepunctata. Next base: position 610,945 of record JAFIRS010000045.1, read on the forward strand.
ACGTTATTAAGTCCAAGGTTCATAGTGAAAATGTTTTTCAAGACAAATTTTCCTGATTTGTTTGGAAATATTAACAAGATGTTCATAAGATCAGATGTGGAATCATCTGCGACTGAAAGATAAACTTTAGCACTATCTTCTATCGTTCAAGATAACCTCTTGTGGGGTCTTCATGATGAGAAAGGAAACATTCTCCATTGAATATCGAATGGAAATATTTTTCTGTGAATTGAAAAATCCACGATAGAAATGAAGTTATTGTGTGTGAATATTAACAGAAAAGAACTACTTCTCGGCTAAAGCCCCGCTGGACATTGAACTTTATCTATATGAGTTCCTAATTGAGACTGGAATAGAAAAACAACCAACTATCTGAATGAAATTTTCACTCCCAGATTTTTTCTTTTGAGTTGGGGTACTTTTTCGAAATCTATCAGATATAGTTCAATGTTCAGCGTGGATTTAGCCGGGGAAGTAGTTATTTTCTGTTAGATATTCACAAACAATATCGTGGAATTTTCAATTCACAGAAAAATATTTCTATTCAATATTCAATTGTGAATGTTTACTTTGTCAACAAATTTTTTTCTCGTTAATTCTTCAATAACATATTTTTGTTATAGCAGTTGAAAAATACGCTCCCTGTACTCGCATATGGCGATCTGTATGTGAAAACGAGTATGAAGCATAAATGAGGAGGAAACTCTAAATTACTCATTGTAGGGAGTAGATTCATTCCAACTGAAAGTTGATTTACTCACAGGCGCCATAAAATTTTTTCAATAATATTTTGAAGATCTGCAACGCAATTCGTCTTTTTTAATTGAACCCTGATCTATTCCTGGTAATTTTTAAGGGGTAGGGTTAAAGATGAGTTTCAATGATTTGATCTTTGACTGTCACCGTATCCACCAACTACCACATTCTTCTGTGTATATTTATGACTGCCGCATCCGAAATTATGGGTACATGTGACTTTCGTTTGGAGAACTAATTTTATTATCGTTTCCAAATTAATGGCAGTTAGTTGACAGGAAGAATTAGTGAAGGTCAACGTTTTTTTTTATACCAGTAATGGTTCATGGAATCATGTATTTGGTTGAATATTGATGAGTCTTGTTTCTAAAGAAAAGACAAGTTTTGTAACATTTACTCATGGTCCCTTCAATGATTAACGTTGACCAGAAATTAATTGATAAAATCTTAATAATATTAGTTTTTATTTTAAGAACGAACGTAAACATAACATAACTACATCCAGAAGAACACATTTGTTGATGTGAAAAAATAAAAGGAAGAGCAAATTATAATAAAACTGATTGTTTTTATTATACACAAATCGAAAAAACGTCTACACTCATAAAATCTACCTATGCTGGATTTTCCACCAGTTCAAGAAAAACAAATTCTTCAACGATAACTATTATTTACAACTACTAATATTATGTTCTTTTATTTCAGAAAAACCTGACTCGGACTTCTCTTCAGATCAAGAGAGAAAACTTTTCAAGATATTATCATATATGACATTTTATATTTTATGATTATCTTTATACTGATATATAATTTTTCAATATTCATTTGATTTTACAATTACTGGTACTCCTTTCAATCATACTGTTTTATTATTTTTCCTATCTCTTCCTTCAGTTGTTCTTTATATTCATATTGAATTGGATATTTTATTAATTTGAATCTCTCATTTTATTTACTTTTATTTTGTGTACATACTCTTTCGCTTTTTATTATTCAATTAATTTTTCATTATATACCTTTATTTCAATTATTAATATACCTTCATTTTATTTATCAATATACCTTTATCATCATCATCATGATCATCATATTTCTTATAATATACTTCTTTAGTATTATTATTTTTATCATTTCCACTTTCATTTCTCACATACATTCTTTTTATACACAAATTATTTTTATCTTCATTTCTTTTCTTTTTTCTTCAAAATTCACATTATTTATTATCCATTTCTATATTTTTCCTTCTTCATAATCTATGTTGTTTTTCACTTTACTTTATCTACTTGATCTGACCAATAATTGTAGCAACTTCAACTTCTCAGTATTTTTTATTGTTATTCAATATTATTGTTTTCTTTCTTGAAATATCCACTCATGTGTTGTTTTTGTTTCCTCCAATATTTTCTCTCATTGATATATTTTTTTCTTTATGTTTGTTTTCCATTTTATTTTATTTTATTTGATGTTTCTGAAACAGTACCTATCTATCAAATTTTTTTTAATTTTTACTTTTTTATTCCCTAACTTGCCTATTAATTTGTAACCTACAATTATTATTACCTAATTTTTCTATTATTATTTGTCTCTCCTTCTATGGAATCTTGCTTGTTTTATTACTACAAGTATTTTTTTCATTTCACAAATTTTCAATTGAACTTTTATGTTACATTTTCAGCTATTTTATTTTCCATAATTTTAAATTGTTCTCGTTTTTGATAGTAATATTTATTCCCATTCTTTCCTATTTTTATATTTAACATTTTACCATCCATTATTATTATTATTTCAACCTTTGTATTACTTTCTTTCATTTCAAAAGTTTTATAAGCCATGTTTATATCATTCATTTTCATTATTATTATTTTTTTATTCATGTTCCGTTTTTTCAACTGGAGCTGGAACTGTCGCTGATGCAATACCTGGCATAATCTGAATTCCATTTCATCCACTCCCCTCAGGAACAAACCATTTCAAAAGGAACCATCCAAAATCCACGAAATCAGCTTGGACAAGTTTTCATGTGGAGAAACAAAAAGGTAATCTTCTTTTATCCTTGTTTATTTTGTGTCGAAATTATTCAGAAGTTGAATTGGTTTGTTATTTTTGGCAAACTACTTTGTCATTCGTGAAAATATTCAATTTCCTTCTTTCTCAAATTTTGTACCTAGCTTCATTCTCAATTTTCTTTCAATCTTCTATCGCTTTGTTTCCTTTTCACCTGGATACCATTCCTGTTTTGTCATTTTTATTTGAATTTTCAAAATCACGCACTTTTTTGTCGAACTTTCACTATTTTGGTGTTATTTGAGAGAACTTATGAACTAAATATTTTACATTTCTTATAAACTAAATACAATATTTGATGATATTATTTTTGACGTTTCTCAGTTCTTACTTTTCCACAATTTCAAATCTTTCTTCTGACCATCCTGTTCCCTGATTGGCTATTGTGATCAAGAAGTTTCTTGTTCTCCCATTGGCTACTTTTAGTTAGACACAATTTCATATACTGTATGTTTCAAGCTTATAATTTTGTTGATCACATTTAATTCAGAATGATTTTGTAAATCTAGACTTTTTTGTTGTATTTTGAACAATTATAGGTTGTTATCATTTTGACAATGTATGAAAATGATTGCATTATAGTATTTGCATATTTTTACCTATCAATATTATACAGAGGCTTCATAAAGGAATAGAATCTCAAAAAAAATGTAAAACAATTTCTCTTGACTACTAACTATTAAATATTTATTATTTTTGTGTTTTTTTTTTTGAAATTATTTCTATTTTTATCTTTTAAATATATTACTGGTCCTTCCTACATAACAATATATATATATATATATATATATATATATATATATATATATATATATATATATATATATATATATATATATATATATATTTATATATATTATGATATGGTATATACGTCGAATAAAAAAGTTGAAATAGGTCACAATGATTTTTGAAAACTGCATAAATACCTGCTATGATTGCTTTTATAATTTTTTTCTGTACGGTTTGCACCTTGGAAAACGTTTGGTCATATTCTAGTCGACGCAGATAATCCAAGAGGATGGCACTAGAGTTTTTCAATTATCAACATTCTGTTTGATTAGTTCATTCACAACCTATAAAAATATACAAATCCAAATTAAAAAAAAATATTCAGAATTCAACTGAACATTATATTAATATGCAAGAAACATCCTGTATACAAAATTAGAACACAAATGTCAGATTATATTCGTTTTAAATGATCAAAATAATGAAATTTGAGAACAGAAAAATGGTACATGTGACCTTTGAAGAAAATTTATCAAATAGAACTATGTGTAGAAATCAAATTTGAAAATAAAATATGTATAATAGGTAGGAAGTAGAATAATGTGTTTAAATTAAAAGTGCTAATAGTAAAAATTTATAGAAGATAACAAAAAGTGATGGTTACGGAGGAAAAAGAAAAATAAGGGGAGAAGAAAAATGAAAATGAAAAGGGAGGCATATTAGAAAATTTTCTGATCGATTTTGTGGAAAAATTGCCAATAATACGAGCGAGTTTGATCATATGAATACTGCAAATAAAACAATTTCAACAATAAATTCCATTTCCACCAAAGTCAAGGCAAAACGCCCCTAACCTCACAATCACAGTTGGCGTACTGCATTCCTTGCTCGAACTGTGAAAAAACGAACATAGGTCAGACTTCGAGGCCCCTAAAAGATAGAAATACATCACACAAAAGTGACTGCATATGTCATCCTGAAAGATGTGCATTGAATGAACATGTTGATAATACAGGACACAGCATGAATTATAGTAACACAAAAATGTTGACTAGGGAATGCAACTCCACTAAGAGATTTTATGGAAATGGGCTTCATCGCTCAATCAGATCAGTGCTTGAATAAAAAAACAGACCTCAACCATTTCAGTGAAATATATTCATATTCACTCCATATTGATAAATACTCTCATAATATGAAGAATTTCCCTATAAAGAACATACTATCTCCATTGAATTGATACAATTGGCAGAGATACTCAGAAGTAGCATCCAATTCGTTGCCTATCTGTCACACCTTCAAAAGAATTTTCATGGTATGTTCTATGCCAACTGTCATTTATATGTTTCCGAACAAACAATATTGTTCCTTTCTATGTTAACTGTCATTTATATGTTTCCGAACAAACAATATTGTTCCTTTCTATGTTAACTGTCATTTATTATATTCCTAACCAACAATAATATTACCGTTTGTGCATTTGTTTAAAAAAATGTAATGTTCACCACTTCTCCTCAAAAACTTCCAATTGTTAGACGTTCATTAATGTTGATTTGTTCTTAATTGACTTATGTAATCATACTGTGCATTATTTATATCTCAATTCTTACATCCATAGCATCTAATCTCATCAACACAAGTACTGTTGTTCAGTGGTTCTCTCTCCATTGATTTCTACTGTTTTTGATTGTTTTTTCAAGCTTCCCTGAAGATGACAATATCTAGTGTCGAAATATCGGAATTATAGTGTTAAAAGAGTTCACGTTTTGCTTGCTGCTTTACCCAAAAAACCTTCCTATTTTGTATCCAAACTAGTCAGCAATGACTACCTTTCTACTAAAATATATATATATATATATATATATATATATATATATTTATATATATATATATATATTTATATATATATATATATATATATACTATTGGTCTTTTCCGAAAGCTTGTATAAACCTTGAACAGCTTACTTTTCCATTGCTGCGAAATATTTTGCTACTTACAACTTTGTTGAGGTTGGTTCCAATGATGTTGAACATATTCATCTAACATAGTGATACAAAGGAAAAAACGTAGATCAACTATTATACAATTCCTGAGATGTATTTTATACGATACAATAGTATCTTGATCTGAGCATGAAAGAACTTGAACTTAAGTGATAGACACTTTTCTTGCTTTACTTTTTTATATTATTCATTAAGTATTATCATTTTATACATGTTCGTTTTGTATTGTACTATTTTTTGACGATCCACTGATTCAATGTTTATTAGTATGGAAATAAATATCTATCTATCTATCTTTTTTTTTTTTTAATCTTTTGAAGACGCACCAGCCTGTTCTTCTATCGGCTGGCCAGTGTCGGATTCGGTCCCTAGGAAACCGCCTACCGACCAAAAATTTCCCCTTCAGTAGTTTACAGCATAGCGTATCAGAATCCGCTTTCGCATTACTTCAATACGCTGTGCTTGTCATTTAATTCCCTTCTGAAATCTGATCAAAGTCTCTCCTCTCTCTCTTTGGTTTCTATTATGCCACGGATGGTTTTATACACGTTAATCCAGGACACGTCACTTTTAAGTAGGAATTCCATCATAGTTTCTGAGTTGAATATGCTCCCCGTACGGCGTGAGAATTCTCTGCGCTGGTCTCCCCATCTGATACAGGAGAACAGGGTATGCCGTGCGTCATCTTTTTCCGAGCAGTAGGTGCACCTGCTCGAGTCAGCTCTGTTGCGATCAAACAGATACTTTTTGAAGCATCCGTGACCCGATAGCGCCTGTGTGATGAAATAGTCATTTACCGTGTTGCCGGCTTGTCCATCGTACAATATCTGGAATTAGGACGTGGGTCCATCTTCCTTTTGAACTATTGTTCCAGCTTTCTTGCCACACTAGCATCAGTTGGGCCCTGGCCAAAACCTTATCTGTTCCAGCGTATTTCTCCTTCCTCTCCATTATTTGGAGTTCAATCGGGGGTATTCCCGAAATGACGCACGCTGCTTTAGTTGAAATAGTGCGATATGCACTGGCAACTCTGATGGTCATTTTCCTTTGAATGCTCCTAAGCTTGGTCACGAGTTTTTTAATTTTTTGTTGCTTCATACCATGATGGACAACCGTAGAGTAGTTGTGAGTAGACCACACTCGAATAAAGCTTGCGTTTCGAGGAGCTGACCCCCCTACGTTCGGTATAAGGCATGACAGAGCCTTGGTCGTTATCTCTGCTTTCTCGATAACCTTCCCAACGCCCATCTATCTATCTATCTACTACTATAGATATATGTACCCTTCTGCGACAAAAAATATCATTACCATACTATGACATATACGTATTTATCTTGTGTCCAGGTCCTATATTTTATATGCAACTATGAAATGTTCATCTGACTACTTTTATCTGATTTTATGCATAACTATATGTCCAGTTTCTTATGATATGATTCAACTGTATGTCTATTGTATGTCTACACGTTATATTCTAATTAATTATTTGAATGAACTAAGCTTGGTCAACAAGATGTTCATCTTCAGACAATGAAGCATATACAAACAAACAAACAAACAAACAAACAAAAGGAATAAAACTAAGTTAATAAAAACACATTAACATTGTTTAAAATTATATGAATATCAATGTGTAATCTATGTGGTGTGAAAAGTGAAACTGACAGATTAGGAGTAATTCCCGCAAATATATTTCAGCCAACGACACCTGACGGGTGTCACTTGGAAATGGTGCCAACTGTTAGATCAGTACCAACTGATGTTACAAGGTGTCGGTAATGTTGAAAATAACTATTATTTGATATTACATTGTTGTCCATTTGGATTATTACATAAAGACAATAAATAAAAGTAGATATCACTCAAATGGTTAACTAGTCAGAAAATACTTCTCTCCATATATTGGTACTCAAAAGATCCGATTTCACGACGTTTCGGCAAAATTACAACTGCTTTCCCTAGGTGATGTCTTGTTAACTCGAACTCGACTGATCTCTTCATACCATACTGCTTAGTAGTGATAAATGGTCATACCTGGGTGCGCCTGATTGCACTTCTGCGCCAATCGCCTTGTGTATAGCTGGAAGTAATCATGTTTCTCCACTCTGATATTGTCTCTGTATTGTCTTCCTTTGTTCCACTTCTCTGTGACCCAGGTTGTTAATAGTTTATGGCTGCCATCACTTTTATTCACAGTGTGGTCAATTCTAAATTCCGATGGCTTCTCTGATTTGGATATGTTTTTGGATGGGAGTTCTTGTTGCCCGCTAATGATCTTGCATGCATACTTAAGAATAATAGTATACCCTGTCATAAGTCTTGCTAGAACACCAATGGTGTGGTTTCTTTTTTACACGCTGTATATTTATCTTATATTTTGTATTCTCCTTTGCGAATGTTGGTTCTTCTATTTGATAAGGCAATGTACGTCTTTTCACAATCTTTATACACGATATTTTGTAGACCCCTTGGCACTACGAAGGTTTTTTTCATTGCTTTATTCAACGTCGGCCTATTTTTGCGACCACGAATGCCGGTGAACACACTCCCCCAACCAGAAATTTTGTCAAATCCTTTGTTGTTTCAGAGATATGGTTCTTAAACGAGCTCAACATCTATGTACTCGGGACCGCCATCTTAACCGTCCCTTCCGAAAGACGGCATATCTTCCGTTATATCTCGTGCTCATTGATATGACGCCTGCAGCTGCAAATATGCTACTACTCTGCAGTTGTTCGGGGCATATTTAACGCGCACCTTCCTTGGCAGGTAGTCACCCATCCAAGTACTAACCGCGCCCGATGTAGCTTGGCTCAGGTATTGATAAGACTCTCGTCAACCTGACCAGTCACCGATGCCCACACTACAAAGGTATTTAATCCTAGAGATTTAGGAGAATATACTTTTTTTCGTTCTGTGATAATCGATATATACCTAACCCATTCCGAAAACAAAACCAACCCTGAGTTATATGGTCTACCCATGTTTCACAAACCAGGAGCACCACACAGACCAATAGTTATATAGGATAATCGGCAAACCAATTAGAGGAGAGTTCTTGTCAGAGCACTACAACCACATCCAGTGATAGTAGAATCCCACATGATGAATTTCAATAACTTAATAGATATTAATGCGAAACTGGGGTCCGTGACTTCATTGCAAAAAAATGTTTTACTAATTATTGTTCGTTTATTACTCTTCAAAAACAAAACAAAATAATGCACTCTGAAAATAAAATATTCAATAGAGTAGAAAACACTGCCTTTCGAACAAAATAACAGCGATAGCGCGCCAGTCAAAAGGTAGATCTTAGAATTTATCTATTGATTCTGAAATTGTCATCAGTCAAGCTAACGAATCATATGTCAGAAAAAATTAGACAATAGAAAGAAGTATAACCATCACACAATGATGTAGACAGTACTTACTTGGGTTTCAATCTCAATATCACTTGGAAAATTAATACTAATATTTATGCATATAGTTTATCATTGAATTCGAGAAATGTCGGCAGAAAAACTCAAACAGTACCTGATTGACACTAGCGAGTGAACTTAGCTGAAATATTGATGAAAAGTATTTTTTTGCCAAATTCCGTTCCATTCGATCGATCGATAAGGAAATTGTGGCATAATGGACAGATTTTAAATTAAAGAAAAAAAGCATCCTCTAGCGAGAATCTCTAATTTAAAATCTGTCCATTATGCCACAATTTCCCTTTTCATAATTTCTCACGGACAATAATTTCCCACTTCACATTATATATATATATATATATATATATATATATATATATATATATATTAGTATAATGCTATAATTGCTGGTATTTAGCTTTTTAAATATTTTTAATTGTTAATAACTAGTCATCATAATAAAATATTTGCCATTTGTTATGATAAGTTTGATTAATTGATTTATTTTTATTAGAAATTTTGAAAAGAAATACTATCATAACAGTAATAAAATATCCGGCTGTTGTTACTCTTTTTCAAATACTCTTTTATTTTCCCGCTCAGTCGATACGCCTATGGAAACATGATATTACTCCCTCTCAAAGCAGGATTCAGTTGTGCCATCTAGTTGCTTTGCTTGAAGTCAATGTTCAAAATACGGTTTTATGAAAATTGCAGGTTGTAATGTGATCAACAGATGAGTAATGAATGCAGAAAATAGTCAAGTAATCATTCTTTTATTAAATCAAAAACTTATATGAACCTATCCTGCGAAAATCAACTTATGAGTAGTGTTTTTTAAAACAGTGATATGCGAGAAGTGAAGTACTTTGCTAATGACCTTCAAAAAATAATACGAACAAAACCAGAAATACTGCTCAATAACAGTGAAAGGTGTAATAAAATGACTTCAATAAGTGTCTGCCCGAATACGTTCACTCAGTTTAGTACTTAAGTACCTGTGATCTGTTTACTTGTGTTTTTCCTTGAGGTGTACCTGGCTAGTGGATCCTACCGCTACTGTGTCCAGGCCCGTTTCTCTTGTTGGACGATTCCCGGATAAGGCTATTGCTGTGTCCTGGAGGTAAGAAGTTTTTCCTAGGTAGTTTTTAACGGTTATCGTTTCTGGATATGTTATATAGTTGTCAATTGGCTGAATTACTCTTATTCTCGTAGTATTTTCGTATTCATAATTAATAAATTTTGTCACTGTGTTCATCCAAAAATATTTTTTCAATTTCCTCAAAATCCTCGTTATTTTTCTTCCTGGCAACCATCACTCTTTTGTTTTTTCTCACAAATTTCCGGTTTTCACTCACTTTCTATGACACTTTTCCTCATTCTAAACTATGCTATGGATTTTAAATACAATTTACATTTCTATACTTTACATAATATATACAAAGTTAGTTAAAATTTATATATGACAATTTTCTGTACTAAATTTCATATATTTTATCATTTTCCATCGAAATGTTTTGACATGTCACTGTCATGTTTCCTTCTGATTTGATTTAAGCATATAGGATGTTCCAACTTGAATACTATTTTTGTCTATTCGAGATCTAAAGTTTTATTCATCAATTTCTATATTTTTTATAGGTTGTGCGAATTGAATGCATTTTAGGCAACATACTTATACAATAGAAAAGCCCCACTGCTGAACTCTTGAGACATCTGCGTCGACTAGAAAATGGTACAAGGTTTCAGAAAAGCAAAATGTACAGAAAAATTGCAAAACAAACAAAGCAGGTATTTATGTGATATATAAGTATCATTATATCACTTTTTATTATTTTTGCATTGAACAAATCTTTCTTATCATAACAATATATATATATATATATATATATATATTGTTATGATGATGATGAATTGTATTATTATTTTATGTATAATTATTTTATTTTTTTATATGCTTTTCAAATACTCATTACAACAATAAACTCCGGCTATGACATTCTTACCCTTCTTCAATATAACATAAACCTTTCCTTTATCACATTTCCCCAGCTCAGTCGGTACGCCTATCTAGAGCAGATCGTCTCTAATCTTCAGGAGGATTGCAGTTGCGGCATCTAGTTGTTTGTTTGAAGTCAATTTACTGTTTCATGGAGATATTGCTTGTAATATGATCAAATGACAAATAACGAGTCCAGAAAATAGTTAAATGATTGTTTTTTTGTTTATTCAAATACATTTTCAAATATTTCAAATACCTATTCCTGCGATATCTACCTCATGATTGATGTAATTAAAACAATCAAAATGCAAAATGCTTGCTCATGCGCAATCAGTGAATATTGAAAGTAAATATTTAGAGGTTATATTTATATTATGAACATGAGTATGGAAGAAAGTTCACCACTGTGAATCGGTGTTATTGAAAAGAACCATAAAAAGTGTCTAGTGCGAAACGTATCACTGTGTTTAGTTTTTGTTGATGTTTGTTAATTCAGTTCGTGCACTCACGAAAATCCTGGAATAGGTGTTCAATGGCTACTGGGAGTGAAATTAGCTGATTGGCCCCTTTGTTGCTGGTTATGTCCTGTATTATCTGATTTGGATTGGAGGTAAGTGGTAAGTTCTTTGGTCGAATATTTGCCAGGCAGTTTCTTGATTTGGATTTAAGGTAGAAATTGTTGTTACATTTGTTGTCTGCTTATTTTCGTTGATTTTCGAAGATGAAAAATTTTTTGTAACGGCTTCTCTCCACAATTATTTTTCGGCTCCTTATTTTTTTCTTTTCCAGGCAATCATCACTTTTTGTTTTCCCGATCTGAATTCAACTTTTTGCACGTTTTCTTAAAACACATTTTCTAATTCTAACATATGATACAATTTTATTAACAATATCTATATCTACGCTAACATTATTTATACAGAACAGTTCAAAATTCATATTTACCCATTTTCTGTTCTGAAATCTGTTATTTTGATTATTTCCAATGGGAAATAGTTTTACATGTCCCTGTCATGTTCCTTGTGACTCAAGATCAGCATACAGGATGTTCTTGCTTGTAGAATATTTTTGTCTATTTGAATTCTAAAGTTTTATTTGTGGAATTTGATTTCCATACTTTTATAGGTTGTGCAAATTAAATGGATTATTGGAAACATTCTGATGATAATAGAAAAGCTCCACTGCTAATCTTGGATCATCTGCGTTGACTATAAGATGGCCAAAGGTTTCAGAGATGCAAAGTACACAGAAAAATTGTAAAAACAATCATAGCAGGTATTCATGTAATGTATGAAAATCATTATATGAAATTTTTATTCTTTTTATATTTAACATATACTTCATATCATAACAATATGATATATATATATATATATATATATATATATATATATATATATATATATATATATATATATATATATATATATATAAACTGTGAAGTGAAAAGAACAGAATCATATTCCACTAGAAAATGTCATAGCAAGAGCTAAACGCCGAAAGAAACCTGCCTGCAACATATGTTTATACGCATAGTTACACAGTTGTAACGTTGCAGACAAACATTTCAGCACCTGCACATTGACTTATAATAAATAATCGAATGAAACGGATAAGCACAACAATTGGCGATATTTCAAGCTACCGTCAGTTATAGGTTCATATTAAAATTCTGAAAAAGTCATCGCGCGCTTCGTGCATTAGCATATAGGAAATGCAAAATTTGCGGAACTGAATGCATCCATACATCTAGTGAGGCACCCGTATAATTTCGTATTCCGCATAAGTGCATAATGAGAACCAGCCGTTGGGCATCATTTACATCGGTTAATGGATTAATACCGAACACTATGATAAGGTGAAACATAATGGGTTGTTATAATGGGTTCAATATTGTCCGACTTTTCACTTTATACAGCTGTCCCAGATGTATTAGCGGGAGATGAATATCTCAGTAATGCTGGGTTCATGGATATAATTGCTCCTCTCATTTAGCTATGACTGAAATGAAACTTCAAAAATACCCGATTTGTTTTGTTTTCCATGTTATTCACTTATTAAGCTATACATCAATAACTGATTATGCTGAAAAAATCATTACAACAATATATTTGGATATCAATCGATACGCGTTTTTTTTTCTCTGGTGCATAGTATACATTTGTCTGCTCTATATTGTATCATGTAAGTTCATCAGAAAAAGATATATTTTATATTGCAGTTATTTGATTTTCATACCAAAATGTCAAGTCACGACATGGCATGTTTTCGAAAATGGACGAAAATGTTCGATGGATTTGGTTGAAATTATTATTTTTTCTGCAACTTCGTAAACAAAATATATCTTGCTCGAATTTCATAAGTTCAGCATTTTCACCAGAAAATGGTGTTGAAATTTAGTTTTTGGTATCACTATATCAAGAGTTATTTCAGTTTCATTGAAACCCTCCATCCATAGCCTTAAAAACATATGTTTTTGTGCAATCGCACGCGGAGTGATAACACTATCAGTATCAGACATATTTGCTGTTTGTCAAGAACTATCAAGATATTTTGTATATATTCAAACATATCATTTCCATAGCAACACTGTGACTTTGTTAATTGAATTGAACTGCTGTTATGTATGAAGCAATATATTTATGGGCAATTATTTAATTTAACAATTTTGAAGATTGCACGAAAAATTGTGTGTATTCCATGGCCACGAAACTTTTTAGCGACCTAAAGATTATCCTGCCTCGGTCGCAAGCGGCCTTTGCTTTCGGAACCCTAAAAAGGAATTTCGCGGCCTTGACATACAAATAGCTATCTAAATATCATGGTCTTGTTGATCCAAGTTGTATTTGACCTACACTTTCTATTAAATTTCGGTAAACTGTGTAAAGCTTTTCAATGATGCACTAGTGTTCGTATTGAGTGATCTATAGAAACAGTTCCAAAAAAACTCATCAAATCATATTGATTCAAACTATCATCAAAACTGATATTTTATTTCAACTTGAAATAGTACTAAATATAGTATTTCCATGCATATCGTTCTGTTTACATAATATATAATGTATAGGATCCAAAGACAAAGACGAAAATGTATAAAGTAAATGTATCAATCGTAGTTCCTTGTTATTCCTCTGCTTGTTCCTTTTCATCACATTGGATTTGATCTCAATTTGATATCAAGTTTGAGTATTCATTCAAGGTAGATTCATTTAGAATTTTATCCTCGCAACTTAGGTCAAATACTCTTTCAAATACGAGCAAAAATAAAATCGGGTCGTATTCCGGAGGGAAGGATTTTCATTGTTCGGAACTTGATGATGGAAATTATGGGCAGAAATGTAGAAACAAAAGTAAAGATACATATCTGAACTCGGTAGGATAAGAACTACTTAAATTCATTCAAAAAATTAAAGGTCCGTATTTGAAAAAATTGAGTTGAGGGGGGGGTATTGAAAATCAAAGCACAGCACATCGAAGTGTATTCGAAACAGAGAAGAAAGTTTTTTCTATACATTTTCATATTCCCAAATATAGAGGCGCCAGCGTATAAAGAAAAAAAAACGGGCCACATCGGTTTTCCCCATATATTTTGAAAACGGTTCGTGATATTTTCGATTTGGCAACATCATTTCATTGTTCATTAAACTAGGCAACTTTTGTCTGATTTAACCAACTTCGTATCATTACCGTTTTCAAGATGCCAATAGTGGTACGACCAAATATATATATATATATATATATATATATATATATATATATATATATATATATATATATATATATATATGAAATAGTATATTATGCAATGAGCACAAAATGATGCCCATTTTGTACGAGTATGAAATTTGCAGCACGAGCCGAAGGCAAGTGCTGCAATTCATACGAGTGCAAAATGGCCATTTTGTTGCGAGTTGCATACTATACTTTTTCTATGGCAACATATCGTTCACGTTTAATACATGCATACATTGCAAAAACTTTGAAAGAAATAAACTGATGATATTTCATGACTCCGAATTCGCCGCTAATAGGCTTTCTATCAGAATTAAAATATAAATTGAAGAAATATGTAAATATTTTCTTTATTGCTATTTCTAATAGGTACACAGAAATAGAAGCCTATAAATGTATATATGTATCTAATTGAAGTTGAATGTGCAATTATTGAATATCAAATTTGGAGAACTTGATTGCTGAATACTTAATTCTTTTCGAAATTGATAATTTGTCGACGTTGAAGTAGACGGCTTCTCGCGATGTTCCATTTCTAAATTCGTTGGTATGTCTGATGGTATGTTCTGTATTGCATTTGCAATTTTATTTGCTATGTCAAGCTTACTTTTCTTCGATTCATCAATATATCCCTCAGCGACTGTAGTAGATTTCCAGCCACCGTGGCGTTTTAACGTGGTTATGTCACCTCCAGCATCAACAAGAATTGTTGCGGAGGATCGGCGAAAGCAGTGCCCAATATATAATTCGTAATTTGGCAATTTTAAATACTTAGCAATGTCTTTTTCCATAGCTCCAAACTTATTCAGACCTATTCTCTGAATGGTACACTTTCCTTTTTGATAATTAATGAGAAACCATAGACCATTAGCATTTTGAGGGCGAAGATTTGCGTATTTTTTATAAATTTCGTAGAATTTGCCAGTAAAATTCCGTACTATTTTGGTTTTACTGTCTGGTATTGTTACTGAAACAGCTGAACCAAGATCATTGAAATGAGTAATTTTCATTTGATGTAATTCATGTCTCCTATAACTAATGCAACCTACAATGTAAATAAGTTTACTTAAACATATTTTTCATCAAATGGAAATATAAAACTTACTTTTGTTGCCAAATATATTTCATCTGGAGCCTGTTCAATGAAATTATCGATGTCATTTGCTGTAAAGATCTTTGACTTTTTGGGTTTGTAGCCGTTAGACTGCCGCTTGAGGAATGCTTTCAGTTTCAAATATTTGGCAATATCTATATCATTATAGATACTAAGAGTCGTTCTCAGCATTGAGAAGTGTGACCACAAAGTGGAACTTTTAAATTTTTTGGCTAAGTCGCTAAAATAAGCCATTAAAACGTTCTCGGAAAACGATTTTGTCTTTTGATCTACCTTCCATTCCAAAAAAAGGTTATAAGCGCGTTGATATATACTCTTTGACGTTTCCGGTAATAAATTCGGTGTTGTTACCTTCGCTGCTTCTATTATATTCGGAGGTGTCAAATCTAAGTCAATATCACTATCAGTTTCCATTTTAATTAATAGTTTTTATAGAAAACAACTATGAAATTACTCGTTACCTACTAAAACTTTGACAGAAACGATCTGCTGATATTTCATCAATATGTCGCTGGACGTCATAATTTGACAAGCCGTAGTCGTCGTGATTTCAGAGTGAACCTCGACCTAACACGAAATATTCCATTTCGCATTTGTTGCTTAGCAATTTGCCTAGCAACCGATGCAAAAATGAAATTCTGTACAAAATGTGCTTGTTTTTGATTAAAGTTACGGTTATAAAATGAATATGTATCGAGGTTGTCGTAGAAAAAAGGAATTTGTGGCACAATGGACGGATTATCAAATTAAAGAAAAAAAGCATCCTCAAGCGAGACTCGAACTCGCAACCTCAAGCTTTCCGGACTTACGCTCTTCCCATTGAGCTATCGGGGCTATGAGAATATTTGGCTAAATCTTATCAGTGGTTGGAGATCATCTTCCTAGAACTTCTACTGAAATCGTCACTTCGACGATGATGTTTGGGTGAATGGGTAGCGGGTCTCGACGGCCACTGATAAGTACGTTCGATTTGACGATTCATTCCAACATCACATTAAATTAAAGGAAGTGAAGTGTTCACGAGTGTGTGTGTCGATTCCCATAGCCTCGATAGCTCAATGGGAAGAGCGTGAGTCCGGAAAGCTTAAGGTTGCGAGTTCGAGTCTCGCTTGAGGATGCTTTTTTTCTTCAATTTAATAATCTGTCCATTATGCCACAAATTCCTTTTTCATAATTTCTCACGGACAATAATTTCCCACTTTCAAAGTATATATATATATATATATATATATATATATATAAATATATATATATGTATATATATATATACATCAATATATATATATAAATATAAATATATATATTATTTTCCATAAATTTTCAGTTTTCATCATGTTTTGTGATTGTTTCAATTACTAGTTGTCATTAAAATCAAGTCAATTACTTTTTTGAGCATCACTATCTTCGAACAACCACATAAAAAAACCATACCCAACATTCCCTCATTTCCGATGAGCAGCTGTAGCTTGGACATAGACAAAGCAACGTGACTCATATCTTTGAGAACGGAATGATTACAAGAATAATAAATGATGATTAACAAGAAGTAGATAAGAAAGAGGTTCTTCTCTGTGTCCTTGCCGATGGTACCGCTGACGGTACCGTGGAATTCTTGTCTCACGCTACCTCACGCGTCAACCGACGGTACTGTCCTGTCCTTCAGCATCTTCGTGTCCCCAACAAATCACCAGACTTCATAGGCGGAGAATTCAGATTGGAATGCTGGAAGGAAATGTGAAGTATTATTATTTTTGTTTGATCTTGACTTCAGTGTTTTTTCAATAACTATTGGTTCACTATGGTAGAAATTCACTACAAATCTTAAAAAATATTATTTAATGAACTTTATTCTTCCAAAACGAACAAACACTAATATTTAAAAAAAATAAAAATAAACAAATGCACTGAAAGATGAGAATCGATAAATTACACAGACAAAATTCAACATTATATTCTGGGATGTAAATTTCCAGGTAGTTTATAGCAATAACAATAACTTATTGAGAAACCCGGAGGACCAAACTGACATAATAGATAAGTTGTAAATTTATGAAATTGGTTAAGTTCTATTACGGTCCGAAAAATCGTTCAATTTCCAAAAGATTCAATGAATATTTGGGTCATGCTACCTACCGAAGGGATAATAAGTGAACTCTAGCGGACCATATGATTGAATCTGGTCACAAAATCAATATTCATAATTTGAAAATGATCAAATTGGTTAACGACATTTGAAAATTAGAGTGCCTGGAGAGTAGTTATCCACAAAAACCATAATAAAAATTTACCTAATGAGCATAATTGGCCAATTTATTCTACCTTGTTCACTTCGATCCCCATAGAAACATATATATATATATATATATATATATATATATATATATATATATATATATAGAATTTGTAGTTTTATTTGCTGACTGGATACGAATTAAGTGATTGGTATTTGGGTTATGCAGCAGGCCAATAAGTGTACTCTTTTACACGGATTCCAAGCTTTCGATAATATTTATTATCATATCAGGGTGTACAAAAAATCACTTGGTAATACTAATTCCAGTGGTCTATATCTGTTGTGTCAGTCTATTTGAGAATTGATCCATTCACATGTCTAGTTGACAACCCTTTCAAAGTAAAACACGATTCATAATTCTCAACATAAGAATACATTGTTAACGTATGTAATGTGGATTGTAGTTGATTCCTGTGAGTTGTATACACAGTTTTGTTCATATAACTTTATATATGATTTTAACATCATCGCCGCATAACCTCACTTACACTGTAAGTTATGAATATCTTGTTTTTCTCTATTATATATTCCTATGTGTCTTCCTATTTTGTAGCATCCCTGATGATGATAATAAATATTATCGAAAGCTTGGAATCCGTGTAAAAGAGTACACTTATTGGCCTGCTGCATAACCCAAATACCAATCACTTAATATATATATATATATATATATATATATATATATATATAAATAAAAAATTCAATAAAATTTTACGACTAATAATAAATGCTGTTGCATTTTTTTGCAGAAAACCAACAATTCCAACGATTATAACGCACATTGGCCATTATATTGAATAAACCAAAACGGAGAAAAAAAAATGGTTTCATTCATTCCAAATAATCTTGAGGGATAATTGAATGTGGCAGAAAAATCCAAGAATTCGCGGACATACTGTACTATGTCCGCAAATTCTTGAATTTTTTTGTCAGGCCTATCCGAAGAAACTACAGCAGAAGACGTACAATCTTATTTGAAAGAAAATGGAATACTGAACAGTGTCTCAGAAAAGTAACGTACAAAACAAAAGTGCTTCAGCTCCTTCAAGATTGGAGTAACATGAAAGTGCACCCGAAAGTTCTGGCCCCTGATTTTTGGCCTAAAGGTCTTTATGTCAACAAATTTTTAAACCACAAGAACCTAGCACCTCAGAAGAGCGGTTAAACAGTCAAAAAAATTAAAACACATATAAACAATTGTGTATATCGCACCAATACCTTCAATCGATAGGAACGAGTCACGATGCTCTTCAGGACTTAGTAAGTGAAGAAAACAATAGTCTTGCTGTGTGTGTGAGTGAGCATTGGAAAACTACTGATCAACTGCCAGCGTATAATTTAGTAGGATATCCACTGGCCTCATCATTTTGTAGACAAGGTGGATATGGATGAAATAGAGTTCAGAGCCAGAAGTGACACAACTTCGCTTGCGGAGGAAGGAATTTTTGAGTGCTTGCCTCTGGAGCTTTCACTAGACAGCAATAAAATCATAATTCTATGTATGTATAGAACAACCACAACACCTATTCAAAACTTCCCAATTAAACTTGAAACTGTACTGAATATTCTGCTGAATGAAAACTGTATGTGTTTTATTGCAGGCGATTTTAACCTAGACATAATGGATGTTAGGGACAATAATGCTAAATATTTCATTGTGTTGTTCAATTTCAAACCTTCTGTTTCAGAATATACACGAGTAAGTGGAACCTCTCGCAGCTGCATTGATAATATTTATACTAATGTCCAGTGTTTTGATGCAGGAATAATAAGCACTCATATAGCAGACCACACTGCGCAGAAAATATCTTTCAATTTGCAAGTGAGTAATAAACTCAAAATGTCAACAAAATAATTTTTTCTAGTACAAATGAGAATAAATTCAAGCACAAGCTCTCTTGTCAAAATTGGGAATCTGTGTTTTTAACCATGAATCACTTGTTGATGTGCAGTGGGATAATTTTATGAGAATTGTTGGGTATGTCTTCAATGATTGCTTTCCAATAACCTCAATTCAACATAAATGCAAACCCAAAAAAAAATATTTAAATCCCAGCCCACAGGTCATTCCATGTAAAAATAATCTTGACATTCTATTAGTGCTTAGTAGAACTGAAAGGGGATACAGTGAGGCTTATAGAGCAAAAAAGCGGGAATACAACAGTCTTTCAAAAGATTTGAGGGGTGCTCACTATAAAAATTGTATAAATAATAGTGAAAATAAATCAAAATGTGTCTGGCAGATTGTTGAGGAAATTAATGGTACTGGCACTGAGCAAGTTGATCAAACTTCACAAATTCCTGGGGAACCTAAAGATATCTGTTCAGAATTCAACAGATTTATACTCGGGGCAGGGCCTAACTTAACAAAAACTCAACCCCCAAACTCCCTTTTCCTGCAGCATTCCGCATATCAACAAATCCTCATCTGTAACACCAGTAACTCTTGTTGAAATTCTTAATATCATCTCAAAACTGAAAAATAAAAAAAGTGCAGGACATGACGGGATCTCAGCGTATCTACTGAAATATTGTGCAGGAGAGATTGTAGGGCCCTTGTGTCACATTATCAATAATTCATTCAAATATGGTATTTTTCCTAACCAATTAAAGTTAGCCTTGGTAAAGCCTTTGCATAAGAGAGGAGACAAAACTAAGCTAGAAAATTATAGGCCAATCAGTATATTACCAACTTTCTCAAAAGTTTTTGAAATCGCAATGTGCAAAAGACTCCTGGAATTCTTTCACTGCAAAAAACTCATAAGTGAGTCACAGCATGGCTATCTCAAGGGCAAATCTGCTGAAACAGCGACATATGAGTTTGTGAATAAAATTTCAAATGGGTGGGAGAAAGGGAACATTTCCATGGGAATGTTCCTGGAATGGATAAAATGTTAGATCACCAATAGGCGGCAGAAAGTCTGTATAACTCGAGGACAACAATTTTTTTCAGAGGAAGGCCACTTACATCTTGGCATTGCCCAGGGCGGCGTCATGGGACCAATCCTTTTTGTTTTTTATGTTAACAATCTTGCAAGCGAGATACTTGATAATAGATCTCATCTTGTCAATTTTGACGACGATGCAAATCTGTTAACATTAGCGTCAACACTGTCGGATCTTCTAAGCATTTCTTCAGATCGCTTAAAGGCAGCTCAGGATTGGTTTTTATAAAATAAATTGATTTTTAATGAAGAAAAGAGCAATTGTGTTTGTTTCCGTACAAAACAGAGCAATTTGGAGATCCCCGAAGAAATTTTATCAGATTGTAGTATTGTCAACAAATACAAAATTCTTAGGGATTTACATTGGCCAGCATTTGGACTGGTCTGGGCATCTGAGTGTTGTTTGCAGAAAAAATCAGCATGGCATGCTATTCGTTAAGAGTAATGTCAAAATATTTGAACTCGGAACACGTTAAAACTGTATATTATGCAAGCATCTACTCAACGCTCAGATATGGTATTATCTTCTGGGGCAGAGGAAATGATGTTGGTAGAGCATTCAGTGCGCAGAAAAGAGCTATAAGAACTATGCTCAATTTAAGAAGACAAAACTCTTCTAGGGGAAAATTTAAGGAGCTTGGATTGTTGACACTGGCAGGTCTATATATTTATGAGTGCTTGTTGTTCTTGTTCAGAAATAAAAATAAGTTTATGCAGTTTGAGACAAATCACAACGTTCTCAATTTTCCAATACATAGACTCACAGAAACAGAAAGAAAACCAACGTATTTTTGTATAAAGTTTTTTAATGAAACACCAGATAGCATAAAGTTGCAGCAAAACTTTAAAAAAATTTAAGAAAGATGTAAAAAATATTTTATTGCAAGTAGAGCCGTATTCCATCTATGAGTTTTTAGATGATATATTTTAACGTGTATTGTCGTTTAGATTATATATTTTAACGTGTATTGTCGTGTAGTATAATATATTTCAACGTGTATTGTCCTGTAAGTAATCTGTCCTGATTGTATGAATATTTGTACAAATTATTCTAGTATTAGATATCTTTCAATAATTTGTTTGTAACGGATTTGATAACTTTTGACACTTATAATTCTATTGTGACAATTTTGTTTATGTACAATTTTTCTAATAAAAGACATTCTGAATTTTGAATTCGAATTTGTAACAGTACATAGCACGAGTTAAAAATTAAGTTTCGCCCTCTCAGAATCATGCCCTCTTGGCACGTAATATAGTTTTGAAAAAGTGACTATTAGAGATCAAGAACCAAGTTTGAATCTCTGAGATTGATGTTACAAGGTTTCGAGGTGTGTTGCCTATAACAGCATTCTCAATCATTGAATATTTTCTCATACTAGTTCATTATTGTGCATTTATCGCTTGGTTATAGAACATTATAGTATATTGAAAATACAAAAGAGCATGGTAATTTCATTTATTCTGAATTATCAATAGACAAAAACCATAAAACATAAAGGGAAGTCAGCGAGAGTCCTAATCCGAAATTGTAAAACATTCAAGATCTCTCTAACACGAATCCAAGCAATGAAGACATAAAGGGGGAATTCCGCTACGAAAGGTCAAGAGAGTTCTAATTCGGTAGACTTTTACAGTTTGGTGTCTTCATTGATATTCCAAGTTATATATTAGAAAAATGGTACCGAAAAGAGAATGTCTCCTTTCCAGCACCACCTAGGTTAAGAATAGATATTACAAAAATTTTAGAGCGTGACATTTTCTGCAACTTGTGTGAAAAACATTTTTCAATCAGACGAATAGTTCACGAGTTCCAACGGAGTCAAGTTCAGCAAATTTCTACAATTCGCAAAATCGTTAATTTTTTTCTAAGTAGACATGACGGCGCGAACGGCGGTCGCTCGAAGTCGCAAACTTGGAATATTGATTGGGAGACCAAACTGTAGAAATCTAACAAATCCGAACCCTCCTTGACTTTCTGTAAGTCAGAACCTGCCCATTGCCTGACATGGCAATCTCAAAACGGGAAAGGGACCCTTAAGACTCTGCGAATCATCGTCTAATCGTATTGTTGTCTGCTACAAATTACTTGATAGACTCGGACACAATCGGATCAATAACAGCCTTCCTCCCGAACAAGCTGGCTTCAGAGCCGAAAGAAACTGCTGCGAACAAGGTCCAGTAATAAAATCATATATTTAATATTGATTCCAAGAAGTTCCCAAAACATATGTGGCTTTTATTGACCTGAGCCCAGCTTGGCGTATTTTTATTGAAACTTAAACCGCAAGAACCATGTCTTAGATTAACACGACTATATAAAAATATATCAAAGGTAACGATTGATTAGCAATGTAAAAAATAAAAGAGAATCGTTCACCACATGGCCCAGGACTTGCACCGCTGCTGTTTAATTTCTTTATAAGCGACATACCAGGCACTGCCGCCCAAAATTATTGCAGGACAGTGAGAAGGTCTTGATCTCTGCCTCACGATTCCTGAACCGATAATATAAAAGATGGAGGCCGAAGATTAGAGTAAGTGTTTTCCATCTTACTAATAAAATGACCAATGAGAAATTGAACGTTTCGTTCTGTGGCACCGAAGTGAAACATATCACTTATTCCAAATACCTAGGAGTTGTCCCAGAAATAACATTCACATATAGAGTACACCTATAAAAAACAGCACAAACATTGAATATACGAAACATTATCCTACAATTAGCCGTAACAATATTGCGATCATATGCCAACACACTATGAACAGTCGCACTCTCAATAGTATAGCCTGCTCCGATTTGGTAAGAAAGTTCACATAGGAATAAAATTGATGTAAACCTCAATAAAATAATCACAATATCTAAAATGTAACAAGGAGTTGCTCGAGAGAGGAGAATAATTGAAAACTGTCATGCTCTTCGAGAACAACCAATTCACCAAGATATTGACAACAACCCTCAAATACTATTGAAATCAAGGAAACCAATCTAGACTGATCATTGATCATGCTATGACATTATAACCTAGGAAACGAGTAGAAGTGCATGTGGAGTGAAAACATCAATATTCCTAATCAAAACATTAAAAACTGTCCCACTGCCAGAAAAGCAGCTACCCCGGTAAGCGTGATACCATCCAAACCGCATCGGAACTTGTCATGGAAAATGTATAGACATGCTCCATGAGTAGTAAATTATCGAAAATCCTTCATGTAACTATGGAGCTGGCGAGGAGACAATACGACGTATATAGGGAAATATCTCGTCAGAAGATTCCGAGAAGAATGGACTGACTGGTTTAATGGAAGACAAACTGCCACAATTATTTGGCTGTTCTATTAAGATACAAGCCACTGAGAATACATGTATTTCAATTTGTCGTTTTTCCAAAACATAACGTGTGTTCCTATGGAGGGTACTGTAAATCAGGTGGGTTTCCTGAAAAAGGAAGATGATACCTACACAACAACTTTTGAGGGAAGTTTATCAATGCACACTTTCTCGCCAAAACAATTGTAAATGACCCAGTAGCGACGAACAGTCCGCAAAGCAAGCCAAAGAGGCCAAATGCTTCGGAGTGGAAACTAGCTTCAGAGATAACAAGGCCAAACAGAATTAGGTGGGCTAAATATAAATTTCAACCATACAAATCTCCAGCAGAGGATGGAATATATCCTATCCTACCCCAAAAGGGGTAGGAAATATTAATCCCATTTTTATGTACATACCTACCGAGTAGCCGAAAGGAAGAGTCATTTAAATACCAAAGGTGGGGGACTAAATGACATGACACTTGAGTCATACCGCCCAATAAGTCTAGTGTCCTTCCTGCTGAGAACTCTGGAGAGACTAATAGACAGATACGTAAGAGAAGAGGTATTATTAACAAACCCTCTCAACGAACGCCAATACGCATATCAGCCAGGTATGTTAACATACTTGGCACTGGATGATCTCGCCAGTCTACAAACAAAATCACTGGAGGACAAAGAGATATCCATTGCGACCTCCATCGATATCGAGGGTGTTTTCAACAATTCATATACAATGTCAATTATCAAAGCTCTAGAAAACAAAGGGGACTCTTCCCTCCTGTGTCAATTGGTAAACACCAGTTTGGTGAAAACGGTAATAATATTAACCATAGGGGAAACCACAGTCACAGCAAGAGCAGGTAATGCCCACAAGGAGGAGTACTATCACCTCTTCTGTGCGCTATCCTAGTATACGAACTACTGGCAAGGCTAACAGCTGAAGGCATGTATTGCTTAGGATATGTCGATGATCTTGCAATTATTGCAAAAGACAAATTTGCAAGAACCGTTTCGGTTAACTGTTAACTCCCAAAAAACCACAATAGTTGCTTTAACGAAAAATAGAGTACTGAGAGGACTCAAGCCACCAGTTCTGAACGGGGTAGAAATTCCAATTGCACAGAAGGCAAAATACTTGGGAGTCATCTTTGACCACAAGATGACATGGAATCAATACCTACAAAAAATAATAAAAAAATGCACGATAGACCTCTACCTATGTGGAGGAATGTGTGGGAAAAACTGGGGGCTACAAGCAAAAATTATCATTTGGCTATATAGCAGGGTCATCAGACCCATGATAGCATACGTGTAACATATTCGACATTTAGAAGACACTGTATATATTTTATTTTTATGGAGTTGCCTAGATATAAAAACGAATTGTCAGATATTGTCAAATATTGTAAATATTGTCACCCATTTTGCCTTTTTCTCTGAATAAAACTATTTTGAAAGTCTTTTGTGACGACTATTTCCATTTTGCCGACGACTATATTACAATACGGTTCGGTGACATAGAGGCCAAAGACTCAACCGGCTGTGGCGATCCGAAGGCTAAGCGGCATCCGAAGCCAAGCCAGCCTGGCTGCCACAGTAGCTATGAGGACCACCACAACAGCCGCCTTAGAAGCCTTGCTTAACCTACCTCTACTTCATGTTTATATACAAGGCGAAACCAGGTCAGCTGCCAGTACACTGACCAGAGAGCAAGCGCCCATAAGTAGATTGCACGGCAAAGTGTATAGCGATCTATGCAAAGAGTTGGAAATCGACCCCATAATCGGAATGCCATTGGACGAGATGCTACCCAAGTATAGCTTCAAGAAAACCCATAAAATACTCATAGCAGACAGAAAGGCATGGAAGGGAGGACCTCTGATTGATGCACAAGTTGCCTTCTACTCAGATGGCTCAAAAACCAAAGGAAGTTTAGGAGCAGGAATATATTTAGCCAAGCCAAAGATAGCCACTGAGCTTAGGCAAAGAAGTTACGATATTCCAGGCAGAAGTTGCAGCAATACATCATTGCGCAGAGGAATTACTAAGGCAACAGATCAAGGAAAAGACCGAGGCCAAAGAGTTCATGGAGGAACCAACGCCAAAATTCACAGAGCCCCTGCTAAGGGAATAGGAAATCAACCAGGATCATGGTAGGGCATAACATGAGGACATACACAATAGATCTGTAAAGGTCTCAGTAAAGTGGTTTTTAGCCCTTAAGCCCCGTACAAATCTAATGCAAGGGCCAGATTCAGATGATATGCCAGCCAATATCCTTGAAACGTCATTTTCTGGAGTCATACAATTACTGCAATTATATGCCGACTTACACTTCCATCCACCGTGTCGCTTTAGCGTAAGCCGTGGCCGTATACCTTCTCACATCGCTTGATCTCAGATATTACATCAGAGTATTTTTCCATTCTCGTTGCCCTGTACAACAAACCTGCCTATAATAAAAAATTGTTTTTTTATCATAACAGCCCTGTGGTCGTTATGGCCTTTACCCCTTTATCATCGATTCATTTGATTTCTATCAATAATGGTAGAAACACGCCTGTTATCGATTTTTGTCCCGGGAGCATTTACAACAAAAACGGATCCTCTATATTTTACGTGATTAGCTAATATTTTCACCAGTTCTAGTCGACATCCACGAAACACAACACATAACAATGCAACCTTATCCCCGAACATTTTTCATTTGATGTTTTATGGATATACTTCAATATTTCCTCTTTTTGAATACATTTCATGAAAATACTTCATTCTACGGAAGTCACGAATTTGAAAAAAAAATGTTGGTATAGCTTTGTCGATCAGAACCTAGATCCCAAAAATCAGTACGAAAGTTCATAGGCAAAATCGGAGGAGTAAGTTTTAAAAAATATCTCCATCTTACATTTTCGTACCAGTATTGGCATACTATGGGTCACTTGATCAGAGCTTTATGAGCTCCACAACTTCCAATCGAAAAGAAAATGAGAGGAAAATGAACCCTTCCGAAGATGTAGTATATAAAGAGTGATGGAAGGCCACAAATTGCATGATGCATTTTCTCAAAGATAGAATAAAATACAATAGTTTCAAAAATGACACGAGGGGGCCGAATCAAAGCTGTTGGTAACCAATCAGACAAATCAAGGTTTATGCCCGATGAGACTTTTCAATAAATATCTTGGAAAAATGTGAATTATTCTTTTCAACAGGTAATCCCATTAGCAACACTTTGGAATGAAGAAAGTGGTACAAGAATGTTCCGGTTGGTCGAAATACGATATCTACGTGGTCCCAAGGATCAACAAAAAGGTAGGATTACAATTGGAACCGAACAAAAAAAATTCAAATCTTTTTTACGAGCTTCTGCTGTGTCAACTTTGGCCAAAAGTGGAGTAGGAGAAGAGCAATTAATCAAAATAACAGGCCATGCATCTTATAGAATTAGACCTTCCTTGCAACTTGAAGACGAACATCACGAAAATATTGTCTAATAATGAGAGAACAAGAAATTCAAGAATTGTCGTCAAGAGCCTTAGGAAGTAGTTTCCGCCTGGAGGCCACTTCGATTACAAAAAAAAGTTCAGCCTATAATCTCAAGTATGATTTATATTGATTGTGTTTTTATTTCGAATAGGTACCTTGTAAGTATTTTTATAAATGAAATTTTTTTCTGATATTTTTGTAAATTTTATTTAGGAAATAGTATAAAAAATATATTTGGAGCATGCAAAATGGCTTGAAAATCTTCATCCAGGTTTTTTGCATTGAAGGAACAACTTTAATGCATTTTTATTGTTATTTGCCTTCGTGCACGATTTTCAGCAACCTTTGCATTCACTAGATATATTACTACTGAAAATCGCTGTAAATTATCATTGATGAAAATTTGGGTTTGCCTTGTAGGCTCTCTTTATACGAGGTTATTTCGTATCTGTCAATGAGATACCAGTTTATCTTCCTTTGACATATACAACTTATCAATTGTTCTCTTTCTACAATTGAACATTATAAGACAGCTCATCTGTGAAAAACGAAGAAGTTTTGTATATCAGGTTGGAACGTCATTGAATTTTGACATTTAACGAATTGAAAGTTGATTATTAGTAATTAATATTCGAAGTGATATTAAAATTGAAACATAAGTGAGTATTGTCTATATCTTTGCGTGATTTTTGTCAATAGCTGAAGGAACTTTTTTATTGCATGTGAATTTTCATTTTTCTGAAACATTTATGGAATTTTATAGTTGAATCGAAAAGAAATGAAACCAGTTTTTAACCGACGAAACCAAAAAGGAGGAGGTTCTCTAGTCGACGCGTATTTTTTTTTTATTATTTTTTTATGTATGATCACTCATAACTTCTTACTGAGGCGTCCGATTCCGATGAGTCTTTTTTCAGTAGATAGGGTGTACTTCGGAGTTGGTCCCATTTGAATTAAGAAGATGAAATCCACCCCTAAGGGTAGCAAAATGAAGGATATTGATCACTCACCCTGAATTCTGGTCCGTTAACCGATTCTATCAGGCATAGCTTTGTACTGGGATCTTCGATTTGGATGATTTTTCTTTTATCAAATAGGGTATACCTCCCTCACGGGTAGAAAAATACGGGAAAATTGATTTTTCACTTGAGAACATTGGCACACATATGTAGTTGACAATGACAGATCGCTTGTGTCATTATCACAATCATAATATTCTATGAGAGGATGGAATGATATACAACGTAATGAAATAAACTAACCAGAACAACAAAAATAATTTATATTACAACAAATAGTAAAAGAAGATAATCATATTATTCAACTGGTAATAGTTGAAGTAAGGTGGGTAAGTAAGTATTTTGGAAGTAATAAAAAAACATGCAGTTAGTAATTAGTAGATTATAGCCACAAAAAATTAAAAAATAAAAACTTTTCAACAAAAAATGAAACCGACGAAATACGGAACTGAAAAGTAAAAAATAAAATAAACCTTCTTAGTCTCAATAACTAAGCTCCTAAACTAATCTAACTAACTAATTTTGAGTCGGCGCCAAACAAACAATCAACGAAGATCATTAAATCACTTCAAAAAAATTATCAGAATGTCACCGCCCAACTCGATGCCATCATTTTACGCCTCACCTAGTTCATGTGCTTGTTTGTTTGGCGCCGACTTAAAATTAGTTGCGTACATTAGTTTAAGAGTTTGGTTATCGAGACTAAGAAGGTTTATTTTATTTTTTCTTTTTCAGTTCCGTATTTCGTCGGTTTGATTTTTTGTTAAAAAGTATACTGTTATACTTCTTTCCATTGATTTTAGTCTAATTACATAAAAATCTCAGGAAGCGTTAAGGGAAATTTTAATTATTCTCCAACTTTGTATCGTGGAGATAGAAATGCTGTTTGTGTTTTCCTATGAAAATATGTTCCAGTTTTTCTGACACATCATTCGTTATAATGGTTGATGGCAATTCCAGAATCTATGAACTCATTCTGAAATATATCTTTCTGACTGGTCACTCCATCAGGTTTTTTTCATGATGCTCAATTCAAGCAGCACAGTTTCATTTATACTATCAACACAATTTTCTCCATCCAATGTTCGAATGTAGTATAGTCTTTATCGTACGCTTCTTGGAATTCAAGGCGTGATATATATTGAGTAGCTCTTTCAACTTTTCTATGATTTCGTCAAGTACTCATAATTTTTATGCATATTGGTAATTTCAAATGAAACAATCTTTTTCACACCAACAAATGTAATTTTCACTAGGTAATTAAACTTGAATTGTATGCACCTCGGGCATTATTCCATCTCTGTTCTATTATTTCAATATATATTTATATATTTCGGATATAAGACAGCAATATTTTACAAGCTTTTATTTAGTTTCACCTGTCCCGATGTTTGTCATCAAATTTTGCAAGTTAAATTTGACCCACTTCTAGTCGTTCGATTAACGTGAAATTTGGCAGATGTTCATTGTTCCCGTGACAATGCATTATGCATTTGTTAGAGGAAAAAAACCAAAATGGCGGCTCCAAGATGGCGGACGAGATTTGTGCTTATGGTCCGATTCGATTCAAAATTGGTATGTGAGGGGTTTTCAGGGTCGATAATTATGAATTTCCTGACAAAATTCATATAATCAAAATGGCGGCTTCAAGATTCCGACGATTTCTGTGATTATGGTCCGATTGTATTCAAAATTGGTATGTGGGGGTTTTCGGGGTCGGAGATTATGAATTTTTTGTCCAAATTCACAAATTAAAGATGGCGGCTCCAAGATGGTGAACGAGTTTTGTAATTATGCTCTGATTCGATTCAAAATTGGTATGTGGGTGTTAGGGGTACTTACTAAAAAGCACAAAATAAAGTAATTGATAAAAAAAAAACTTTTTAAACAAGCTTCCATTCAAATACCCTAGAAAGTACAAAATAATTGCTTTGGATGTGTGACGTAGGTTATTCCGTGAGTTATAGATTCAAAAGCTTGTCGAATCTGTATTCGGAATGAAAACTTTGCGCGAAAAGCTCTTGAATCTAGAACTAACGTAATAACCTACGTCACACATCCAAAGCAATTATTTCGTACTTTTCAGGGTATTTGAATGAAAGCTTGTTTTTAAAAAGGTTTTTTTTATTAATTATTTTATTTTGACTATTGTAACATTTCAATTCAGAAAACAAAACATTGTAGATCAACGCTATCCCACTATACATAAAACGAAATGAACTTGGCAACGAAATAGTCAGAAATAACCCTAGGCCAAAAATGTCACGCTTATTTGGCATCAAGATTATTCAATGGCCTGCCAAATGATATGAAATATGGAATACATAATATAAAGTTGTTTGGGTCTGAAATTGAGAAATTTGTACTACATACGATTAGAATGAATATTATCATTTGATATATCCAAATAATTTACGATCGATTGTGTTTTATTTATTTTGGGTATGTTTGGGCGTACATTGGGTTGATATGGAATGCAGGGGAAATTTTTTCATTTCTTTTTAAACTTTTTCCCGAATTGAATGTTACTGTGGCTAAACATAATTTTTAATTATACTCATAAGGTAGCACACAGATTTAGTAGTAGTACCTACTCTTAGAGTTCTTTTATTTCTCATCTTCACTCCATGTGCCATCTCATATCTCAAACTCAATTATTTATATGAGACAATTAAAAGAATCAATACAGCAACAGAGGAATGATTGAATAAATGAAATACAAACGCAAGCTTAGGTTTTTTGTAGACAGCTTTGTTTGTTTGTTAGTTTAGAATGAAACTTCGTTATTAATATGATATGTTTATACCATCGGGCAACATACGAACCCTCGGATCATAGGTACTCAGGTTTGTAAACTTGTCGCCATGAGTGCATAAAGATCTACTTACCCATGGTATCAATTTTTCAGAACCCCCGCAATATTTTTCACTTATAATTGCACGAGAGATTTGTGTTTTATCGGGTAAATTCGGGTTGTTTAATGAGAAACTGTTGCCTAGCAATTAGACGAGAAAAACTGTAAACTATTAAAAACGCGACACCGGAGGTGGAGCGTTTTTAGGTTGACAGTTTTTCGAGTCAAATTGCTGAAGGAAACAGTTTAGAATTTGAACAACACAAATTTTCCCGGTATCAATACAAACATCGAGTGTAATTCGGCAGGACAAATTAATGAATAAGAAATTTAGAAACATATCAATGCAAACTTTATTTATTCTTGCAACCAACACCGCGATAATTGTAAATAAATGATTAAGTGAAAAAACCGCTAGTGCATTTGTCGCTGTAAAATTTGCAGCTAACTTTTGCCGCTGTCAAACTGACAATTGCACTCTGGCATATGCGATTTTTCATACATGAGTTGAATTGTCACTATAAAATCGAAAATGAAGCAAATTTTATACAAAAAAAGTATCTACAAGTATATCTATAGTTGGAAACATATGTACTATTTAAGACTGGAAAGCGCTAGTTTACCTATCCCCGCTCCCCCTGTTTTCCTCGTAAAAATGTTTTTCTGAAGAATAACCTAGCAATGGGCACCCAACTCATATAGATCTACATAATGTAAAAATTTCAAGAAATAAGTATATCAAAGCTAACGTTATTCCGTAGCTTTTTGTAATTATAATATTTCATTTCAGAACAAGTATTGTAATTGAATGCGAATGAAATACAATTACTGATTTGAGTTATTTAAAATCGTCAATTACTAGCTCTAGGAAAACAATTTTTCAGTATGATAATCATTAGTAGTAAATAGAATCTGATAGAATAGTGATCCAATAGTAATTTTTGTTGGAGTTCTAGTTGGGATTGGGATAGTATGCGTAGAAGAAAAAACTATTGTTTGCTTGCCGACGTTTCAAATATAATTGAACTCATCCTCAAGACTCTCTAGGTTTCTCATATAATAAAGTATATTAATATCAGTAGGTTTATATTTTTTATTTTCGAATAGATTTTTACCTCAGTGTTCAGTTGTCTCCTTAGAATTTATGTACTAATATGTCTGTGGATTTTCGTTTTGTGTATTTCTTACGTCTGACCATGGTCCACCTTTTTGAGAAATATAACTCGGAAAGAACTACTTTTGGTGAGTTCCTTCCAAACATTTTACATAACCGTTAATTATAGTAATACATCATGGCAACTAACAACTATATTTTTATACGTTATTATATGACAAACCTTGATGTTACAAAACCTTGAGAATGAATTCGGTTAAATTCGAAACGTCGGCAAGAAAACAATCGTTTTTTTCTCAACGTATATCGATCCCAATCCCAACTAAACTCCGAAAAAAGTAGTAGAAGTAAGGGAGGCTGTTGTACTTTGGATCACAATTTACTTTTATATTTTTTCACAAGTCATTTTTTGAAATATAATAATGGAAAGAGTTTCTCCTCCTGATATAACCATTATTCCTTCACACTATGTATTTTTTTGTGAATTTAAATATTAATCAGTTATAGAAAATGGATCACGCCCTAGTGTCTTGTACTTGAAAAGTAGATAATATGTATTAAAAACATTTTTATACAGACATTACATTATATTGTTTCATTACAAGAAGAAATAAGATGTATTAAAGTATAACCTAATTTGTATTTGTATACATGTGTAGAAAAAGTTACAATATGAAATGTTTAACTTAAAATGAATAGGCAAAACAATTAGGTTTGTAAATTTGATTTTACTCAATATTAGTTGAATGTTAACAATAATAGTTGAAACTAGAAAAAACCCCTTGGAACCACAACTGTCCATCAGTTTTAGCCGAGCCCAGGTACATGATATATATATATATATATATATATATATATATATATACATATATATATATATATATATATATATATATATATATATTATTCAGAGGTATGTCAAGGGTTATTCCGTATAATGGAAATAACAATTCTTCTACAATTTCGTGATTGAATGCCAACGAAAATATTAATTCATGTCGGAAATTGTGAAATTTAATTTGGATCATGCTAATAAGTTCTGACATTTTTGAATGAGAAAAAATATTCGCTTCATTATGTGTTTTCAGTGCATCAACTGACAAAGTTTGCAATGAGATCCATATGGAAAAAATGTCAACATCAGAACAAGTCCAGTGATAACGCAATTATTGGGTATAGATGAATATACAAATTAACATACACACATACACATAATCGTAAGCCTTCCTTTGCTGTAGTCTGGTAAATAGAAATGTAAATGAGACAACAAGGTAGAATATAATTTATTAGATACTTTTGAGATGGAAAATACGCTTCACTCTGATTTGTGTTTGGCTTATTATAAAGAACTAATGTCGATGCTCCTCCAAATCTACGCCACTGTGATTCCCATAGCCATCCTCCAACTGATGGTTCAATTAAAGGTTACTTATTGTTTCATGTTGGATATTTGAAAGCAAATTAATATTCTTGTTCCTTTGAACTCCTATCTCGATAAAGTCGACGTGACCTCATCTGTCAAGATAGTATTGGTACAGTATTGATTTGAAATGTAAACGTGGAAGACCTGTTCAAAAATAAATATTTCAAAATAGTATTATCAGAACCGATAATTATACTTATATTCATATATATATATATATATATATATATATATATATATATATATATGAATCTGAAATCATAGATCATATTTCACGAAAAATTGGTCCTCTGGAAGATATAATTACTAAAAATATACCAACATTGCCATTTCTCTAATATAATAATAATTGTATTGAAAAAATCGACTTGAAAATAAACAATCTGCATATCAAAAATAGAATCCCGTGTATATGTACACTACACTATACAATATATTTATTGTATAGTGTTAGTGTACATATACTTTCAGAATTATTATTCACTTACCTATAATTGGAAGAGTACATGAGAAGGAGAGAAAGTAGTTATTCCGAGTCAACAGGATTATTTTCGAAAATGCAAGAAGTTAAGTAAGGAAGTGATAAACCCGATCATGGATTAAAGTGGTCCGTCAACCAATATTATTTCGTGGAATATTGATTATAATAGTAGGTTTTTGTAACATGAGTTTTTTTTTTTATGTCTTGCCCTAGTTCATTTCATAAAGGTAAACGAGAGTTTTTAAAAGAAACGACTGATGGTTCGATCGGGGATTCGAAGTTAGGTTTCTGTCGTGCACACCTCTAGATAGGGAAATAGGGGGAGTTGGATAGTTAGGGAGTTGAGAAGCCCAGTTATAAATTGAAGCGTTTGGTTTTGATTGTTGATAGCATCCTGCATTTAATTCTGAAATTACTTCTTTAGTTCCATTCATTTTTGATGAATGACTACTGAAAGAGCTTCCTTATGTCATTTCAATTGAGTTTATCCATTATTGTACATATTTAAATAAATGTATTTATCCGCCGACCTCGTATGAACGAGTCTGTTTAATCCACACGAAATCGATCGCTAATGACCCCTATTAACCTCCACTTGATCTTTTAATGCATAATTGTGATATAAGCAACCAAACATACACCAAAATCGACCATTAATAACCTGTAAATGGTCGATTTGGTCCATTAATGTACAATTGTGCTATAGGCAACTAAACATACACAAATTCGAATATTATTGAAATGTCAATTCATATTACCTTCGCGCTGTCAAATTTATGTATTTTAAAATCCAAATATTGTAAGTTTCCTCCTAATTGAAGGAAATGGATATCGAAAATTTCACGTTGACCACAGGAACGAGGAAGACGGACATTTTTTGTAATCAACTCGTATATTAAAATGGCTATTAATGATCTCGAACATTAACGCGCTCGCTTCGCTCCCGCGTTAAAATATCTCTATCATTAATCGCCACCATTATTACACTAGTTGATTAAATAACTGTTTATATTTGTTTCAAACTATTTTCGATCAATAAAGGATCAGAATATACTATAGTAGGTCGTGAAACAACCCCAAGTGGTGAGAACTGCCTGTTTTGTGTTTAGATCGATTGTTCACAATGGGCCAATTTCAATGTTGTTATCTATTTCAAAGCATATTGAGACAACCAACATTTTCAGTAATTATTAATTATACAGTAAGATTTGAACTTGACCTGAATTCTCATTCAACTAGATAGTATCGACCAGCCAGTTGAGATTATGAAATTATAAGTCATGTAACACCGAGTTTGCTGCTTAGAATCAACCAAAAAAAAAACACGCATTCAAAGATTGGAGATGCAGCAAGGGGAAGGAAAATCCAATGGGAGATGGTGCAAGCGGACGTCTTCTGCAGATTTCTGTTTATTTATTTGTATTTTTTTTATTGTATGGTGTTGTAGTTTTCTTCAACCTGTAAACCTGTATCGAATCATTGGTTGGGTTGGAATATTATCACTCGGGGTGCGCGATTTTGGTAGGGGGTATTCTCAAAAATGTATTGTAGAATGAATTAATTATCATAATTTTTCAAGTATGAGCAGTGAGTAGGTATACTCCAGATATAATGGGACAAAAGGCCTGAGTATCATCGAGGTCACGACCAGATGAACCTACAGGTTGGAGTTTTTTGAAAAGGGAAATATTCTCAATATTGAATAGAAATATTTTTCTGTGAATTGAAAAAGCCATGATAACACTGAAGTTATTTTTTGTAATATCTAACAGAAAACAACTACTTATCTGGCTAAATCCACGCTGGACTCAAAGTCTAGAGTGAAAATTTTCATTTTCATTCAGATAGTTATTTGATTTTCAATTCCAGTGTTAATTGAGAACTCATATAGATGAATGAGGCAAAGGAGAATGTTTTCCAAAAAAGATTACTCACCAGAAATCACTTGTAACATTGATTCAAAAGAGGCAGTTCAATGCCCAGCGTGGCTTTAGCCAGAGAAGTAGTTGTTTTCTGTTAGATACTACAAAAAATATCTTAATTTTTAGCGTGGGTTTTTCAATTCACAGAAAAATATTTCTATTTAATATTCAATTGAGAATGCTTCCCCTTTCAACATGAGTATCTCATAAGAGGTTATCTTGAACGATGGAAGATAGTGACTAAAGTTTATCTTTCAGTCGCAGATGATTCCACATCTGATTATATGGACATCCTGTTCATATTTTCAAACAAAAAAAATGTTTTGGGCTATTCCAACTTTTTTGAAGTTGGTTATGTAGTTTTAATTTAATTATTTTAAACTTTTCAATTTATTATAATGATAGGATTGAGTCAGTGCTCCAAAGAAGCGCCCCGCAAAGGGAAGGGCACTGTTGAGAGTCTTTGCATACTTCTTTCTAGCTCAGCCTTTCAATTATTTTGCGAAAATTGCATTAGCATTAGTTGAATATGAATCTCGCATATAACCACTTCTAACTCTCCCCTTTTACCGGGTGTCAACGAATCTATTGGACAAGTCATAACTTCTAGAATATTAGGCGAATCAAAATGAGATCTGGTATAGGTAAATGGTAAGTGAAGAGAAGAGTTTCCGCTTATTTTTAACTTACCGGTCATTTCCGGTTGTACCGGAAATGGCTCCGGTTTTGAATTTTTAAAGGAAACACCCTGTATACATTTTTGGATTTCTGAGACAATTTTGGATCAGGATGTAACATTTCAAAAAGTTTTAACGACCACTTCATTTTTTTAGAGTCACTTTTTATATTGCATCTAGGTGGCCATGATCGGACGTGAACTAATCTGAGGACCTCAGGTGATGTCAGAAAATTAAAATCGCAAAGTTTTAGTGACTAGTATGATAGATAGGAATAAGACAAGTTGTCAAAATAACATTTTTGTGTCTAACTATTATTTTTCAAATAGCGACCATTTTTTCCGAAAAAGAATTTTTTGACGAATCTTATGATACTAATTTATTTGCGATTGGATTGAAAATAAGAACATAAATTAAATAATACTAACTTAAATACTGGATAATAATTTATTTACTTTTGTCAAGTATACCATGGATAGCCATGATGTATAATATTTTATAGTTATTTTTATCAAGTATTCTTTGGAAAACAAAACACTCACTCAGGTAATGACAGTGACAGAAGCTTCATAAGCAGACAGTAAATTTTTTTAAATTTTCGTTAAATTTCAGTTTAATTTTTCTTTAAAATTCACTGTTCCACTTTGAGTATACATTCAAAGTTTAGAAGTGGATATGTTATTAATATTTGGAGAGTGTCATAGAAATTCAAGGAATGCTGCCGAGTTGTATGCTCAGAGATATCCCAATCGGTAACATCCAGCCCATCAGTATTTTCCGTATGTTGAGAATCGTTTTAGGCAAGAAGGAAATCGAGAGGCGGAGCAGAGGTTTATCGTAAATGAAGAAACTGAGATTAACGTACTTGTACCCATTTTCGTTTAATCAAGGTCAGTATTTCGAAAGTTATTTGAAAAAAACTAAAATAAAAATAAAACCTCAACACCCTGTATCTCGTAAACGAAGCATTTCCGGAGATATATTTATTTGGACAATTCATATCAGAATATTGTGAGGAATCACACCCTGAAGTTTGTCAAAGTACTTTTGAATCACCTTGTATTGACAATTTAGTGGCGACTCCAAAAATGTACATAACAAACAGGGGGTTTGAAAATCAAAGAA
Source organism: Gonioctena quinquepunctata (assembly GCA_018342105.1). Lineage (NCBI taxonomy): Eukaryota > Metazoa > Arthropoda > Insecta > Coleoptera > Chrysomelidae > Gonioctena > Gonioctena quinquepunctata. The sequence continues at coordinate 649,427 of JAFIRS010000045.1, forward strand.
CAGAACTAAGTTGTATATCTCAATTTGGGACATCCTGTATATAAAAAGAAATATTTTTAGAATGTGCATCATTGACAGACCTATCGTTTGCAAAAATTATGTTGATAGAAAAAAAGATATGGAGTTTGAACGCACCTATGGCACCCCTGTACATACAAATGAACAGTTCAAATATTGGAAATAGTTTTCTGAAGTCGCAGAAATAGTCGAGTAAAAGTGCCAACTTCTTATTTACCAGAAGTAAAATAAAGTGTTGTTTCAATTATGCTTTATTCATACTATTCTCATGTTATCAGATTCAGTATCATTATCACTAATATGGGATATTTTGATTGATAATTTGAAAATCATTTGATTCAAGTCTTACATAGGGAAAAAGATAATGGAATAGTCATCCTTTTTATGCGTAGAATAGTATAGAGTGAATCCAAAATTCTGATATGCCAAATCCTTATTTTCGTAGATGAATTGTACGATTACATAAAATGAAAATACATTCCAACAGTTCTTCATTATTATAAAAAAAAAATTTTTGCTCTCCAAAAGATGTAAATTTTATTTTGTTTAGTTCAAAAGAAGGTTGAAGGTGAAGCCGTCGACAGAAACGGCGACACTCAATAAATACGGATGAAAGAATTGTTTAGCACCAGTGAAAAAATAAAAATAAAAATAACATTCGTGAAACTGGAAGCCGACGATATAAATGTTCAACAAACATCTCGAGGCAGGGTATTGTCTTTGCCTGTCGATCCTTATCTGCAAAAGGATCTGAAACCCTTTACACCAGCATAAATTGTATCAGATAATCGCTATAACGTTTTGATTGTCCACAAAAAATCGGTATTTCTACGAAAGTTCCTCGATAAGAATTGTCTCGGATCAGAGAAATTCAAAATTATATGCCGCTCAGGTTGTTCTCAAGCGTAACATAAATTTTCATTAAACAAATCACCAATTTGTGTCCCAGAACGTCGGTTAATTTTATCTCGTATATTAATAAGGCGTGGAAATTTTGTTTCGTGTATGATTTTGACGAATGATCGTGGAATGTGTAAAGCATTTGCTCTCTTGAAGGCGTGAAATGGGCACCTTTAAATGGATTTTCTGCTACAAGTAACTTGAAATTGAGCTGTTTATTAGTCTCTTCGCTCGTTCTGAATGATCTGTAATTACTGTTATTTTCGAAAACCTTAGGTACGTGAACGTTGATATTTTACATTATTCCCATTTCTCAACCAATAGTCAGTCCTTTTGTCTGCCATCCAGTCTGTCTGTCCGATCATCTGTCACAGCCAAACCATTCGATCTAGGTAGTTGAAATTTGGTGCATTTACATTAATGCATGGGTCATAATTATTTTCAATAATGAAAAATCGTGATATTGAGATTGCATAGTAGGCGAGCAGAATGTGTTTTCCACCTGATAAGAAAGTAAATATTTCTTTCTTCACATTCAAAATTACGATCACCTGATATTTATCTCGTTATAGAAACAAAAGCTATTATATTATTATTTTGGGTTTTGATCGCATTCAATAAAATACAAAATGTGTAAAAAAATGTATCTGATGTCCCTGATGAGAAGAGAAATCTGTTTATTAGAAGCAGGTTATAATGTCATAACCTAGAAACGGATTTGCTTCCTCAAATAGACAGACAAAAAACAAATTCCATACACATTTTCAATTTTGAATGCGAAAAACCCAAAACAATGAAATGACAGCTTTTGTTGCTGAGTTATACGAGATAAATATTAGGTGATCGTGATTTTTCTGTGAATTGAAAAATCCACGATGAAAATGCAGTTATTGTTTTGTGAATATCCAACAGAAAATAACTACTTCCCCGGCTAAAGCCACGCTGGACATGGAACTACATCTGATAGATATTCTGAAAAGACCCTAACTCAAAAGAAAAAATCCGAAATAGGAAATTTGCATTTTTATTCAGATAGTTATTTGATTTTCACAAAAAAATTACTTCATTTTCATTGTGGATTTTTCAATTCACAGAAAAATCTTTCTATTGAATATTCAATTGAGAATGTTTCCCTTTTCCACTTTATCCTTATTATCTTTTTAGTCCACATTGATACATAAGCGTATTTTTTTCGTTTTCTTGAACTATCTGTTTTTCTGTTCCTTTTCTTGATTGGAAAAACTAATAGCCTATAAAATCAAACAAAATAACCAAAATACTGAAAAATATGTTTGTTTGGACTTCAGCCACTTATAAGCTTAATTACTATAATACGTCTACGGCGTCTTCCACTGAAATATAAATGATGTTTATGGAACAGACTCATGTAATCAGCCCGGAACTCACAAATTACTCGGGGAATTTCGAAGCAGTTGAACGTACCATTCGGTGCAAGGGTTAACTTTCTATGAATAGGAATAATAATTCAATTCAAACGGATTTGATTCTATTAAATTAGAGAATTCCTTTGCCAGTTTATTGGCAGGGAAAAAGTTTTCGTGGATGTTCGACGGTTTATTAAAATGTTGATTAAATCAGTGATGTTGGGGGACACTTTTGTTGATATATACCTATGGAAACAGGGCGGCGCCTTGCCAAAAACTCACCGCCACTGTTTCAACCCAATCGTGGCCAAGGCAATAAAAAAATTTGAATAATTAAATTGTAATGAAATATGAGTTTGGATTTTTATAGGTGTACGTAGCTAACTTCAGCAACAAATGGTATCGAAGTAAAATAAATATAATTCCACTGAAAGTTCCTAACTTTCGTACGAAATTTTTAGGAATAAATTTAGAGTGGTTTCTTCATGAGAAATTGCATCTCTTTTGACGAAAAAAAAAACACTATGTTATATTCAGCTCGCATGATGATCATAATGACACGCATTACCAAAACTGAGGCATTATCAATTATTTCATCAGTCTAGTTATATATATATATATATATATATATATATATATATATATATATATATATATATATACGTAATAATTTTTTTCGACTGGATGGTAGAGAGAGAATGTTATTCGACAGGTTTTGCAGTCACTTATTAAAAGAAAATGCTCTTTTTTCTCTTCAAGCTTTCGAGATTTATTATCTCTTCTTCAGGAACCGAATTAACAATGACATTGTTGGATTAACTAAGACAAAATTATAATTTTTCGTACTCACGAAATGTGAGGTTATGAAAAAGCTAAACAATACAGTAAAAAATCAAGGAAATTCTTCATTAATGTACGGATTATTATAAAAAACATTGAATTACATCATTATCACATACATTCAGGAAAACGAATCTGAAATTTCAAAGTCAATATGTTCCTAAAATTTGGCTCAGGTATGTGCATGATGTGTTTTGTATTTTTGACGTAAAAAATCAAAACATAGACGTCTTCCTAACATCCATAAATTCAGTATTCAAACGAATGAACTGCGCGGTAGAAATAAAAATTGAAGGACGATTACCTTTCCTTGACACTCTGGTCATCAGAAATGAAGAGCATTTGAAAAGCCCACACACACATGTTCGTCCCAGCCGATTCAAAACACCACATTCAACACAAAATGGCTAGTTTCAACTTTCAACTTCAACTGACAGAGCCGTAAACTTCCTATTGAGTGCTGATCGTTTTCAAAATGAAATCAAGAAGATCAAGCAAATAGCAATAATTGATGGATATACACCAGACATTATTGATATCTTTCGAGAAAGAAGCGTTTCACACATTAGAGAATGAAACCACGACTCTAAGAAAAACGACGGAAAACAAAAGATTCGTGAGAATCCCTCTCCGTCCAAACTTCACGAGAGGTCTCAACACTACGGGATATGAATCTCCAAGCAGTTTATAGTAATAGAAATAACTTGCAAACGTTATTAGGAAACTCGAAGGACAAAACGGACATATTCGATAAGTCGTGAATTTATGAAATTAGTAGTCAAAATTGTGACAAAGTCTATTATGGTCAGACAAAACGTTCAATTTCCAAAAGGTTCCACAAACATTTGGCCCATGCTACTTACCGAAGGGAGAATAAGTCAAGTGTTGCTGACAATATAACCATATCTTGTCACAAAATCAACATTCATAATTTGAAAATGATCAAATCGGTCAACATTAGACTGCCTGAGGAGTATAGGTATCAACAAAAACCATAATAAAAATATACTTAATGAGGATAATGTACCTATATATTCAACCTTGTTTTCCTTAATCCCCATAGAACCATCAGGATCTCATTAGCGACTTGAGGAACCTTAATTAGTATGAAATAACTCAATTAGAAACAGCAGGTATAAATTAAAATAATGTTACAATTTATTTAGTGAAGTTAACCTACTGATGATGATAACTTAGTTATCGAAATTCGCATATAGGTGTGAAGTGTTCAAGTATGTTGGAGGGGTTACTTGTGCAATTTTGTGACATATATTCAGATGAAAAGTTGTTATAAAAATAAACTACTCAGCAGATCATTAATAACATAAACAATCATGTAACAGGAACGTCTGTCACTCTCCATACTGATGTTGTACAGTGACATTGACTCTTGACGATCGACAGATATAATAGTTGGTCTTTGTCTTTTAATTTGGAGAAAAAATGGTTGGCTGTTTTATAATTGTATCCGTCAAGCTCAATGTGTTGAGGATCTGTGGAATAGTAGGTGATTCAATAATTTGGAAAGGTAATCACTGTTGTTGAATGATTTTTCTAATTTTTTTCAGGTTTTGTTCTCTTGAAGTTTCATGAGTGGTCTTGATGGCTCTATTTTTCATGGCTACTACCAAGTTAATCTCCTGTTGTTTTTGTTGGAATGAATTCGAAATCTGCCTGAAGAGCCTGGTTTTGTATACTTACTTATAATCATATCTCCCTATTAATTTTATATCTAGAAAGGGTAGGCTGAAGTTGGAGTCCTCTTCTTCTATGGTTAATAATGTAAATTGGTTGTATTCGTTGAAAACTTCCAATATTTCATCTTTTCTATTGTATGGAACGCTTAGTATTATGTCATATCCTTTTTCCTACTAGATCATCCATGATCCAAAATGGAAGATACTGGACTTCCCATTGACATGCCAAGAATTTGTAATATGTACCTGAATAAACGAAGGTAGTGGTATCAAAAATAAATTATATCACGTATGAACGTGTTCTTGTCCATTTCACAACATGCTGAAATTCCATCCCAATGGTTATCTATGTTGTGCTTGGCTCAAGAGAGATATTGTTAAATAGTGATTTTACATCCAAGGTAATTATTATGTGATCTTGAGGTAACTGAAATTCGTTAATAAAATCACAAAATTGTTTAATTTTACAATTTTGTAATTTGGCTTCCGTTGTTAGGTCTTTGATGGATTAAATTTGTATTTATGTTGCATGTTTGTGTTAAAACCAGGTTTCTGCCAGATTTTTCTAAATGACTTACAATGTAGTCTATGTCAGCTAGTAAATGTGGAATTTTTATGACACTGTTGTTCGATTCAACACTAAACGTCGGTCCTAATGCAAGGAAGTCACTAACATGTGATTTTATTAACACATTTCAGTTACCTCAAGTTCACATAATAATTAGCTTGGATGTAAAAAACTATTCAATAATATCTCTCTTGACTTAGCCACAGCATTGGGATATAATTTCAGTATGTTGTGAGATGGACAAGAACACGTTCTTCAGACTGATACCACTACCTTCGTTTATTCAAATACATATTACAAACAAATTCTTGGCATGCCAATGGGCAGTTCAGTACCTCCCATTTTGGCACAATATGTAATGGATGATCTAGTAGAAAATATCATAAACTATTTTTCCATATGCCTTTCCTAATAAAATACGTAGATGACATGATACTAAGCATAACATATAATAGAAAGTTTTCAACAACTACAACCAATTTTTATTTTTCACCATAGAAGAGAGGACTCTAACTTCAGCGTACTATTTCTAGATACAAAATTAATACGAAGATATGATAGTGAATTAATCACCCCCTGGTATACAAAACCAGGCTCTTCAGGCAGATTTCTACATTATGAATAATTCCACCAAAATCAACAGAAGAATAATAGTCATGGAAAATAGAGTCATCAAGAACAACTTTGAGATAACAAAACATGAAAAAATCATTCAACAATAGTGGTTACCCTTCCAAACTATTGAATCACCTACTTATCCACAGATACTCAACACATTCAGCTTTAACCTAATCTAACACCACCAATAATCAAGTACCCATGAACAAACCTACTTTCCACTATTCATTGCTTTACCAAGGAAATCTATCATACAAACTATGAAAAAATATCATGAATATGACAATATTAAATCACTGGTCTGCAAAAATTTCTTTTTTCTCCTCATTGTTTTCATGCATGATAACATCATATTTGATGCTCCAAACACGGAATTTAACATGCTAATAAATACAACACATAGATTTTAAATACAATGTCCATTTAATTAAAAAAACGATATTATCACAGTAACAACAATTACAAAAAAGTGAAGAAAGACTACGGTCTTAGTTTTACAACGAAAAATGCTAATTTCACAGTCACAAGTTATAGAAATATTAGTATATTTATCGCATTATGGTAATATAATTCAAGTTATTCTGTAGTGTTTTTTCATTTCATCGTTTCTATCGAAGTTTCTCGGCGAATCGACCAACAAAAATCAGCAAGCATTGCTGCTGACCATTTTCCATTGTAGCGTCTTTCAATATGCATAATATCCTGATGAAACCTTTCACCATGCTCATCTGATACAGCACCGAGATTTTCCGGAAATAAATCTAAATGCGAGTTCAAAAAATGAATTTTTCTAACCTAAAATTAAATGGAGTTTATTAAAAAAAATAAAGTAAAATTTCTATCTTATATTTATTATCTCTGTTCATAAAAAAATGGATAACCTACACATAAAATACCTGAAATTTATATATATGATATGAATTTTGTGCAAAACTCACTGAAGTATTTGATATAGAACGTAAACAATTAAAAGACAAGTTTTCAACTAACTGTTGTAAAGTTACAGTGTATACTGCGCAGGCGCATATGTACTACAATAGAAATCACTTCCGGTACTTTTTTTCTTTCTCTTACGACTAGCAAAGACCTATTTCGTATGTATATACATTGTTTATAAATAAACGAATTAAAAAAAACCCAAATTTACGATATTTTGGAAAATAAAATCATATCGAAAAATCTAGACGTGATAGAAGAAATTGGCCGTAGGGAACAGATTCAGAGCATCAAAATCTTCATATTTATGACATGATTTTTTGAAGGAGGATTTTGTTGCAGACCAGTGTTATCCTTTAGGAATTATAGAACATCCAACAATTTTTCTCCAAATTAAAAGACAAAGACCAACTATTACATCTGTCGAACGTGATCTATTCCATTCTCTGTGCCGATTGTGTCAAGAAATACATAGAGCAAACCAGCAAATGCCTCAAAGATAGAATCACCTCACATGAAAGTGATGCGAGGAATAATAAACGAACAAGTTCTTTGGTTAAACACGTTTGGAATAACTTTCACAATTTTCCATATAAAAACGTTGAAATATCAGACAGAAGAAAGGTATTAGGGAGGTGATTTTGTATAAGTAGAGGAGGAGATTTTGTATTAAGTGTATATTCAATTGATTAGCAAAGCGCTTTCGACTAACGTCATCATCAGTGCTTCCTGAAAATTAAATACTCTTATTGATATGAGATGAAACATAACATTACATTGAACAATTACATTCCCATATGGTTCGGAATAATTGGTTCCAGGCCCATATACTCAAAACCACTTCCTTCTGTTGTTCTGGATCCATCTGTGTACCATTTAATGGCACTTCTCTTGAGTATTGGGATGGTGTATTCGTTCCATTCACTTTTGCTACTCAGCTTTGTGTTGAATTATTTCACAAAGCTGAACTTTCTTGTCATCTCATCCTGGCGCATATCCCAGGTTTGGTGTAAGTTATCCGTATTGCTATACTCTCCATTACTATATGGAGGGGTGTAAGGCCTAGGATTACTTCCATAGCGGCCGTTGGGTACGTTCTCATTGCACCTTTTATGCACACACAGGCTAGTCTTCGAATTTTCGATAGATTTGCCCTTGTACTAGTCAGCTTAGTTCTGCTGCCTCAGACTACTGCCCCGTAAGTGATGGTCGGTCTCACTATTGACGTGTACATCCACTGCAGCGTCTTTGGGTTAAAGCCCCAATTTTTTCCCGCAAAATTTCTGCACAACCATTAGAGCTTTCGTGGATTTTTTGGTTATTCCTTTTTCGTGCTCGTTCCAGATGAGTTTATGGTCTACTGTGAGTCCCAGATATTTGACCTTTGGCATCCATTCGATAACTTTCTCGTCTAATTCGATGGTTTTGAGGTTAGTGTTTATCTTCCTTGTGAAGTAAACTAGGGTAGTCTTGGTGGGGTTGACACTAAGTTCGTGTTGTCTACTCCTCTGTCTTCTAGTGCTCTTTTGACAGCTTCGTGAAAATTAGTCTATAAGATAATCCAAACCTAATATAAAAAGGTTGAAATATTAACTTTCAATTAGTCATTATCAAATTATGTTGAAAAATTTTAATTTGCACATAAAAGTGTGGTATATGAGATAATTTACGTATTTTAAAATCTGTACCGGTTATCCACAGACCCGTAACCGTTTTTTATCAAATTTGACAACTCGAAGAAAAGGCCATTGTGAGGGTATGGAATTACAATTTTCAATGGGTCTGTAAGATCTCTGGTCGAATTATAATTAGATTTAATTTATCTCTGTTGAATTGAAAGTCGACCTATTTGGAAATTGAAATAACTTGCATTTTACTCATAATGTTTGTTGGGGCTTCAACCATCCCAGTGATAGATTAAATGATGAAAATGAAAATACAATGAAATTAACACAGAAAAAAACTTTTATAAAATTACCAAAAGATAAAAGTCGGAGAAAAATTATGGTTGGACATAGTGAAGCAGAATCTTAAACAACTTATTTGTTTGTGGTCATTTTGAGGTGAGTAGATATAGCAATAATAATCATTAATCATAATACTAGGTAGGTAATTAGGAGTTTCCACTACACTAGTCAGAAAATATGAAAGTGGATATTCATAATATACGAATACCTATGGTATAGAAAAAAAGGAAATATATACAAACCATAGAATTCTTAGAATGAAAAGTGGCATATATTCCGCCTAGTGGAAACTTTTCTTTATATATTCATATTTATCAGAATTGATAAACCTTTCTGGGAACTCTACTATGAAGGATACTTCTTCTAAGAAATCTTGAGTGAAATAGTCAACAGAGGAAAAGTAATGAAACTGCGAATATGGAGGCCCAGCGAGCATGAGAGAAAATTACCCGAAAAGCATGATTTCAATAAGATAATTCGAAACTCATTCATACACGCGTTACTCAAGTTGAATGAAATGATAGGTAGTAATATATTCAGCGTGCGCAAATGAAGCTGATTGATACAGATCTATAAAAAAAAATAACCATTACGGAACACGAGAAAAGTGAGATATTTCACTGTAACCAAGTCCAAGTGACCGAATATTGAAAATTTCGAAATATCGAGATCGACTGATAGGTATTTTTTTCAACGGTATGGTGGATATTGTATTTGATTCACACATATCTATGTTATTTGAATCAGCACATGATGAAACCAATGCTCTGATGTGTTGTGGATATTCGTTATTTGTATGTTTCCTAACTGTAGTAACAAATAATGAAGATATTCCCAAAAATGGCAAAAACAACAAGATATTTGTATTTTTATAGATATATCGGCCACCCTGGATTTTCCAGCCTTTGTTTGTCTATATTCATGCTGATGAATATTTTTTTTTTGCCATGACATCTATGTTGATTTGACAAAGAAACGGCAACACGTCATTATTATTTAGTTTTTTCGCTTTCATCTGAATTTCACACCCTAGCCGATAAAAACTATCCCTATTATAAAACAGGTTATATCTCAAAAAGTATATGTGATATGGATTTTTGAACAATTTTAATCTACAAAATTGATTATTAAAAGAAAGCAGAGCACACCATTTTTATTTTATATTTTTGCTTGTGAATACATTTTTACGTCTCCGAATTTTGCAACCCAGATAGTCTTAAAGTGTATCAATAACAGAAGAATGAAATTCTGTACAAGAATTTTATTCCATACTGAGTGAAGATTTCCTAAAATCGAATTCAAAAGGTTGAAACAGCCTCCTGAGTACTCAAGCAATTTTTACTATAAAACTGTCAATATAAAAGGAAAACGGTGTTTTGCCGATTTTTTTTTCTTGAACGTAATTTTTTTCATGTCTGAATCTTGCCGGTAAAGTCTATTCATATTATGAAAAACTTTTTAACAAAAAATTAAACCGACGAAATACGGAACTGCAAAGTAATAAAAACTTTTTAATAAAGCAAAAAATAAAATAAACCGTCTTAGTCTAAATGATAATTGAACTCCTTAACTAATGTGAGTAACTGATTTTGAGTCGGCGCCAAACAAACTAGCAATTGAATTAGGTAAAGCGTGAAATGATGGCAGCAAGATGCACGGCTGCGTTTTGATTACTTCTAAAGTAATATAATGATCTTCGATAATTATTTATTTGGCGCCGACTCAAAATCAGTTACTCACATTAGTTAAGGAGCTCAATTATCATTTAGACTAAGAAGGTTTATTTAATTTTTTGCTTTTCAGTTGATTTTTTCGTCGGTTTAATTTTTTTTTGAAAAGTTTTTATTACTTTTCAGTTCCGTATTTCGTCGGTTCAATGTTTTGTTAAAAAGTTTTTATTTTTCAATTTTTTGTGGCTAAAATCTACTAATTACTACCTACTTGTTTTTTTATTACTTCCAAATAGGTACTCACTTACCCACCTTACTTCAACTATTACAAGTTAAATAATGTGATTATCTACTTCCACTATTTATTGTAATATAAATTATGTTTGTTGTTCTGGTTACTTTATTTCATTATTTGTATCATTCCATCCTCTCATAGAATATAATGATTGTGACGGAGAACAAAAATAATGACAGAAGCGATCTGTCATTGTCAACTACATATGTGTGCCAATGTTCATAAGTGACAAATAAATTATCCCCTATTTTTCTACCCGTAAGGGTAGATAATTTCATTCGAAATCAAAAATAAGATCTACTACTCTATCAATTGAAAAGAGAATCATCCAAATCGTAGAACCCAGTACAAAGTTATGCCTGATAGAATCGGTTAACGGACCAGAATTCAAAGGATGAGTGATTGTTATCCTTTATTTTGCTACCCTTAGGGGTTGATTTGATCTTTAAAATTCGAATGGGACCAACTTCGGAGAACACCCTATCCATTGAAGGAAGAATTATCGGAATCGGACGTCTCAGTAAAAAGTAGTGCGTGGTCATACATAAAAAAAAAATAATCGTCGACTAGAAAACCCCCTCCTTTTTGGTTTCGTCGGTTAAAAATGGATGCTATCATTTCAGTGGACATTGATTCATTTAGTACATAGTTTTTTCCACTACAAAACGTAGGAAATTGTTTCCATACGTACTTTTTTGTTTTCACTGTATTATGAGGCTCAGTATTTTGTATACTTTCGTCTATTGCATTTAATGATATATCTCCGAATCGACTCATTTCTGAACAATTATTGATAAATGTCAAAATTTGTCGGTCCTGTTAGTTTGTGTATTGTTGTATATTGATGTCGATGTGGTTACTACAGAAATAAAATTATTGTAGAATTTTCGATTGGTGGAGCTACTCTATGTGTAATCAGGTATTACCGAAATTATACAAGGTAACTAACTGAATTGAACGTTCTGATTGGTTAAAAATCACACGAAAAAATAAACCTTAGTCTAAATGATAATTGAGCTCCTGAACTAATGTGAGTAACTGATTTTGAGTCGGCGCCAAATAAACAATTATCGAAGATCAGTATATTACTTTGAAAGAAGTAATCCGAACGCAGCCGTGCATCTCGCTGCCATCATTTTACGCTTTACCTAATTCAATTGCTAGTTTGTTTGGCGTCGACTCAAAATCAGTTACTCATATCAGTTTAGGAGCTCAATTATCATTTAGACTAAGGAGGTTTATTTTATTTTTTGCTTTTCAGTTGACTTTTTCGGCCATTTAATTTTTTTTTTTTAAGTTTTTATTTTTCAATTTTTTGTTGCTGAAATCTACTAATTACTACCATTTAATTTTTGAATAATTCCAAAATACTTACTTACCTAGCTTACTTCAACTATTAACTAATAAATAATATGATTTTCTATTTTAACTATTCATTGTTATACAATATAAATCAATTTTGAAAGTTCTGGTTGGTTGATTTCATCACTTTGTATATGATTCCATCCTTTCATGGAATGTAATCATTTTGACGGATGTAGGAGGGTATGCCAATGTCAACTACATATGTGTGCCAAAGTTCACAAGTGAAAAATCAATCATCCCCTATTTTTCTACCCATAGGGGTGGATCATTTCATTCCAACTATGAGGTATACCCTTTCTAATAAAAAAAGAATCATCCAAATCGGAAAATCCACAAAGTTAAGCCTTATAGAATCATTTCATTTTGAATTAGAATATGATCAACAATGAGGTATACCCTTTCTAATAAAAAAAGAATTATCTAAATCGGGAAACCCACTACAAAGTTATGCCTGATAGAATCGGTTAACTGACCAAAATTCAGAGGGTGAACAATCAATATCCTTCATTTTGCTACCCTCAGGGACGAATTTTGTTGTTCAAATTGGAATGGGGCCAACTTTGAAGTCCACCCTATCCAATGAGAGAAGAATCATCGGAATCGAACCGCTCTGTAAAAAGTTGTTCGTGATCATACATAAAAAAAAATATACACGTCGAATAGAGAACCTCCTCCTTCTTGGTTTCGTCGGTTAAAAATCAGGTTATATCTCAAAGAGTATCGATAACAGGGGCATACAAATATTGTACGAAGCTCACATTCCAGGGTTAGTTACGTACTGACAAAATATTTTTCAAAATTTGAGTCCCAAGGCCTTAAAACTTCTCCCTGAATATGTTTCATGGTTTCATGTTTCAGGGTTAATGAAAAAAATTGAAAACACGTCAATTTTATTTTATTTTTGGCACAATGAGAAATTACAAAACAGGTTATATCTCATAGAGTATCGGTGATAGCAGAATGCAATTTGAGATGAGGACGACATTCCAGGTGTACGTGCCAAAAAAAAAGAATCCCAAGGGATAGACATTTTTTATTTTTGTAAAGTTAATTTTTAATGTACTGATTCCTTGCGAAGTCTGAATGCGAATAAGTTTTGTGTCAATACATAAAGTATACATTTTCATATTTACGTCGGATCCACCAGTATTGGAAAAAATTCAAGTAATTTGGTTGTGGAAAATAGGTGAAAGTTAAAAGAAGAAATGTGGTATTTTATTAAAATGCCATCAACAAATTTTTAGCATCGAATGAAAAAATTGTATAGAAAAACAAAAGTTCTTGAAAACCATGGAGGCAAAGCCGCAGACATAAGCCAGATGAAGCAACATGAAGCAATAGGTACATAGATGTCTAAAATAGAAAAAAACAAAATGGATTAAAATTATCCCCTGAATATTTTTTATCTGTATTGGATCTCAGTATTTCTTTCGTAGTGATACTTTAAAATCAGTGTTTTTGACATTTGTATTTTTCAATTTTAAGAAAAAATTTTCTATTCAAATACAATCGAGAATGATTCTCTTTTCAACGTCTTTTTCATTATATACCCCTAAATATTTAATTTTTTTCTTTGAACCATTTTTGTAGAAAACGCCAAGATACGCCAATTGCATTTCATTTTTATTCAATACCGAATTACTTTCATGCCTTGCACGCCAGGTGGAAGAAACAATCAAAAATCAAAACATATCCTCACATCCAATGGCGATCATACGATTGAATGGAATAGAACGAGAATCTTGATGGAAGAATCACATCAAGAGAGGAGAAAATTTTAATAAAAACTGCTTTTTAACAAATTCTGTTGAAGTGGACCATACATGGTTACCGCTACTTAGAGAAGAAGTGAGAAATGGCACAATGCTAATAAACTGATCTGAACAACACCCCATATATCAAATGAGCAACACGGCACTTTCAAATTTTTTGGCAGATCTCAATTGACATCCGTCATTTGAAAAAGCGGAAAAAACTCTGCAAGAGAAAAAACCAAATTATTCAAACAATTAAAAGAGATTTAGAAGATTTCGAGAGCGGGGGCAGATATAGTCCCCGAAACGTCAATCAAAAACTACATAGAGAAGTATCTTTTTAATTTTTACAATTTTTCAAAGCAAATTCAGAAAACGGCAAGTTATTGACTAATTGTATAATTTTTCTATAGGAAATATAATTTGGTGAACGCAGTAACTTATTGGGGTGAACTAATTTGTTTGCCCTTTCTACACTTCTCCTTCTCCTGATTATATTTTCATTTTCAGACTGTGGAAGGTTACCCGAAAAACCATGTCAAGAAACTGTTGATATTTTTTATCATGTAATATTTTTTTCTACACTTCCAATTTGAACTTAAAAAAGTGAGACAATACATAAAGTATACAATATCCCAACAAAAATTGGTTTGACGTCATTTTGACCTTTGAATAGATTGGCGCTCAATTTAGCAAAGGTGAAGTTTTTATCATATCATATTCACGCGGGAATAACCTAGTTTTTCTCATTTTCATTAGCATTTTTCCCGTATTTTCATGTATCTACCCCTAGTTAAAAGCATTATTTTATAAAAGACATATCAAACTATCAGTTCTCTTCAATAAAGATATGAATTATACTTCTTGGTGAACTATTCAATTATATCAATAATTACAATCAACCCTTGATGTTCACATGAATACCACCATGTTTTTTTTTCACTTCCGATCAACCACCATGGAGAATTCGCACTCGTTTGCAATAAATTATGAAATTAAATATTCATTATCATCGTTAGAAATATACAAAGTAGCCCTCACGTGTATTCCTTTCGAATCAAGTGTGAGATATTTGTAGCAATAATAAAAAACGTATATGCAAAGTTGCATTCTATAAGTCCAACTACATTTCGATTGATTCTCTATGAATATGGATTTTCAACGGCGAAACAATTTCTCTAACCGATATGCTGGTCTAAATGATTACCAGCAACAACGAACTTTCAATCTTGAATACCTCAGTACCCTGTTGTTATTTTGGAATTCGGTTCTGGGTAACAGATGTTCAATTTCGAGTTTATTGATAGAACTATTATGTAGTCATTATTTTCAACACGTTTTCAATAAACTCATTTTTATATATTCATGTTATTCATTGAACTTCCTGCAACCGAATCAAAATGGTAGCTAGTCCAAAAAACTATTTTATACAGGGTGATTCAAAAGTACTTTGACAAACTTCAGGAGGTGATTCGTCACAATATTCTAATATGAATTGTCCAAATAAATATATATCCAGAAACGCTTCGTTTCCAAGAACAGGGAGTTGAAGTTTTATTTTTATTTTCGTTTTTTTTAAATAACTTTCGAAATACTGACCTTAATTGAACGAAAATTGGTATTGAGAAGTTTTTCGAGGTGTCGAATTCGAACCTGGTGTTATTATTGCTTTACTCGTAGGGGGCGCCACCTACACGTCTTTTTCTTTTTTGATGATTCATAACTTTTTTGAGCGTACTTCTAGCATATTTTTCAGTCAAAAAATAAATTCCTCTATCATATCTACGTAAAAACACTACCCCAGTTACAAGTCGCTATAAGCAACCGTTTTCTATATATTTGGACTTGAAAATTTCAAGTCGATTATTTGATAATCGATGCGTGTTGAAGTTAATACCATTATTATGCATTTTTTACAGGAATGCTTATGAAATGAATTTGACGTTCAAGTAAGTAGTTGAGGTAATTACATATTATGTGACAGTTAAACGTTGTGTTGTTTTGTTGAAGGTTCTGTACGTTTTAAAACACTAATTTTGAAAAAATTGATTATTTAAACAATAATGCTCATTTAGCCGATATGCAATTATGGCCTTGCGGATGGCAATGCGCGCGGAGCAAGACGTATTTACCAGGAGCGATTTCCTAATCGAGTACTGCCTTCAGCTCCAACATTTACCAGTCTCCACCGTCGTTTGGCAGGAACAGGTACCTTTAAGAGGGCAGCTGATATTATTGGAAGACCACGAGCAGTCCGAACCCCAGAATTGGAAGAAGCTGTTTTGAACGCTCTCGAAGAGAATCCAGAAATAAATACAAGACTAGTTGCTGAAGCTCTCAATTCTACTCAGTCCACAGTTTGGAGAATTATCCATAATCAACAATGTTATCCATACCATATTTTATCAGCTATTAAAAATTCACAATCACAAATTTTCAGGACAATCTGTATGGGGTTAGGAATCTGTATGGACATATAAATCTGTATGGGGGGTAGAATAAATTATTGTATAGTTTTCAGTCCGTTTTATAAACGTGGTATCTCAGGAAGTTTTATCTAAATAATTATTTTGTGCTTTTTAGTCTTATGTGTGTGGAATTTCGCAAATCTATTTTAACATCTTATGATTATGATAGAAACATGTGGCAAATTTCAGGTTCATTTCAGTTAGTTTGAAATCTGTTGCTGCTTACTACCATTATTATTACAGACAAACACACAAACAGAAAAGTTAATATTGCATTGTTATCCAGTTCTGAGCTATGTCTGAAGTTTCAAGTATCTTGTCCATCGGGAAGTTAGTTTAAAATCGATCGCTCCTATTATCATCATTATTTTCAGTATTATTATTATTATAAATAAACAAACGGACAGACAAGAAAGCGTGTTAATATGGCATTGTCATCCAGTTCTGAGTTGTGTTTGAAGTTTCGAATATCTAGTTCATCGGGAAGTTATTTTAAAATTGATTGCAAGATTTGAACTAAGATGTCTAAAAACCATGGTGTATTCACTGTAAAATATTGGGACAAACTGGGGGGATGTAACATACTTTAGAAGAACAAACTAGTCCATGTACTTATGCCAGTGTTATATAGAATTTTCGAGAAGTGTTCTGAAATAATTCTAATTATGAACAATTGTAGTGCGTACCAATTTTGTATGGTTCATTTTCTATTGATACGGCTCCACCGAGTTGGTACTCATGTATTTCTGTCCCATGAACTCAAAAGTTGGTGCTTATTCAAAATGTATGTGGATAGTGGAAAAGGCCTACCAAATTTCAATAATTATAATTGAGATGTGTTTTGAACCTTTCTTATTGCTAAAAAGGGGCTTTCCTTGATCTTTGAACCTCCGAAAGAATTTGAGAAAGACGCGTTTTGACCTCACCTGTCTCGTAGTCTGTCTGTGTGTCTGTCTGTAAAAAAATTTTGCAAGTTTAATTTGACCCATTTCTAATCATCCCATGGATTTGAAATTTGGCAGGTATACCTAATTCCGGTGACAATGCATTAGGAAATTTGTCTGAGGAAAAAAACAAAATGGCGGCTCCAATATGGCGGACAATTTTTGTGATTATGCTCCGATTTTATTCAAAATTGGTATCTAGGGGTTTTCAGGGTCGGAGATTATGATTTTTTTGTGAAAATTCGAAAATTCAACATGGCGGCTCCGAAATGGCAAAGATTTTTGTGGTTATGGTCCTATTCTATTCAACATTGGTATGTGGGGGCTATTGTGGTCGAAGATTCTTTTACAAGTTTTTATTTTCAGTTTCACCTGTCCCGGTATCTGACTGTCTGTCTGTGTGTCAGTCTGTCTGTAATCAAGTCTTGCAAGTTAAATTGGACCCACTTCTAATCGTTAGGACAAAATACAAAATGGTGGCTCCAATATGGCGAACGAGTCTTGTGATTATGGTCCGATTCTATTCAAAATTGGTATCTAGGGGTTTTCTGTATCGGAGTTTATGATTTTTTTGTCAAAATAAAAAAATAAATTGGTAATTTCTAAACTAGTTATCTAACATCATAAAAACTAAAAAATAAATGAACGAAAAAAATATTAAAAACAAGCTTTTATTAGTTGTTAATTAAAATAGAACTCAAAAGTTGAAAATGAAAATTATTAACAAACGCACTAATAGGAAAAAAAATTTCATTGTTGATCTAGGTTATTCTTTAACAGATTCAAAAGTTTGCCGCGGATACAAAATAGGTATTCTTGCGCGGCAATATTTTGAATTTGTTACTCACAGAATAACCTAGATCAACATTGAAATAAGTAATTTTTTCCCTTTTAGTGCATTTGTATGCAAGCTTGTCTTTGAAAATGTTTTTTTTAATTTTCTTTTTCAACTTCAAAACAACCCTTACACTACTTTATGAGCTTTTATTTTGTTTCACCTGCCCCAATATGTGTGTAATCAAATTTTTAAAGTTAAATTTGACTCACTTCTAGTTGTCTGATTGATGTGAAATTTGGCAGGTGTTCATAGTTCTCGTGACAATGCATTATAGAATTGTTGGAGAAAAAAACAAAATGGCGGTTCCAATATGCCGGATAAGATTTGTGTTTATGGTCTGATTCGATTCAAAATTGGTGTGTGGGGGTTGTAGGGTTCGAAGATTATTAATTCATGAAATCGGAATGGCGGCTCCAAGATAGGGAATAGGGAAAACACCGAAACTAGCAATTTCAGGTTACGTAAAATTCAAAATAATTCAAAACAGAGAACAAACTAGTTTTGATTTTCACTGGAATTTTTGTCTTGAGAGTTTTCATTGTCGCCTATCGGTTTTCACTGCAATCAATAAATGCAAGAGGGCAATAAAGACCATTCCTTCTACAACCACATGTTGGACATCATCCAATGAAAATTGAAAAGTACCTTTTTTCTGTACCCGTACCGCTATTGAGAAAATAGTACAAATGATTCTGTTTCAATTCTGCAGAACCTGCTTTCAGTGTTGGCACCCCTTTTGTCACTTCTGTAAGTTTTTCCACTCTTTTACTAGAAGTACTCGGTGCATCTAAACTTTTTGGTCTATGCATATGCAATAAGAATTTCCTGTAGAATGTACTGTATCATGTTGCTGTTTCTGTACCATATTAGGAAAATGCGTTTCCATATATGATCTTAGATATTAACATCAGAACTAATGGAAAATATATTTCGAATAATATCAAAAAACAAGTGTTAAAAGCATAAATAATCGCAAACCCATGCGTTGACTTCTAAATTAATAAGAATACTGCTCGTGTATTCGGCAGAAAGCTCAATGCGTCTACGAAACTTTCCATTATAAGACTTGAATTAAATTTTATTGAAAAGCTAAAGGCAAATCTTGTGCTATGTAGCCGATCATGAAGCTTTGTATGTAATTCTTACCTAATTAAGCTTCCATGAACTTACATAATTTATTTATACAAACTTTTGGGCGCGCCCATAAAACTTTATATACATATAACATAAATAGTTACTATGATATTGAATGATTCAATCAATGTTTAGTTTAATGATCCAGTGATAATTCTGCCAAATAAGGATTAGGTTCAATATAATATCGAATAAACAAACTATTGTTTTATTGCCTACGTATCAAATTTGATATAATTCATCATCAGAGCCCAAACATTGTATTTATTCATGTTTAAATTGCAGTTATAATTCCCGAATGAATTCTAACGAAGAAAAATCATTCTTCAGTAAAATGTTCGAGAATCCTTCGGAACTAGAGAAAAATACAAGAAAGTAGGATTCTTTTGAAGGAGGTTTAATCACTAAAGCGGATGGATCTTTATTTTCTTCAGACAATCATAAGGAATAAATTGGAGCCATTAGCACATAACGATTACATGAACTCTTGCAAGCGAGAAATTTCTTCTTGCACCAATATGATTAATGATTCTCCACATATCCACACATCATCCGGTAACACGCATTCCTTATTTTTTTCTTGTGTGACAGCACATAAGTGACGATCATGTGTCGAGCTATGAATCAAACAAATTATGACTCAAATATTACTTGTATTTGAAAAACACATATCTATTATTACAAGGCGATTCAATTAGCTATTGAAAATCACACATATCTTCCTACAGTTAGAACCTGAAAAATATATGTCTAAACATTTTGCAGGCGGATAGTTCGGTTTACGGAAAGGATTGAGAAAAAAATCGAGTTCTAGGTATTGCTGGACATGTGCGTCAAGAACATTTCCCCACCCTCATGTATCTTCGAAACTACCATAGATCAAATTGTTAAAAAAATATTTCTGAATGTTTACTTGAAGTCTACTGGGAAACTATGTCGATTTCCAGTTGAATAATATATCCTAACAAAAATATCTTATCCAAAGAGATTGTTAGGAGAAATTATCCAAATTAACCTCCATGAAAATAGTGTAAACCAAAAAAGCGAAACACAAAATTTGACCAAAATATATACCCATATTCTAGAAAGTTACATAAGGAAGAACAGATTTCCGAACAATAGATAAATCAGTTTTTGGTTTTTATAGCTACTCAGCCCTCGAATGTTTCAGGGATATGTTCAGTTGCTTATTGACCATACACCAATGTACGTCTATATTTAATGTGTATGTGCTTGTTTTACGTTAATTTCAAAGTTTTCAAATGTGTATTCTGTGCCAATGTGTATTTTACCGACAAGAATTTGTCTCGATCACCACTTCGCAACAATTGTCTAGAGTTGAATTCATAATCAGGATTAACTTAATTTTAAAGGTCGGTCATAGAAATTAAGTTCCGTTTTTCGTCTACTACATGTAACTATTGTCATTTCAGCTATGAAAAAGGAATGAACGATTCCGAAACGTTAACAATAAAAAAATAGTTTTACTCCCTGGTCCCGATTCCCGTGAAATCCAACTAAATTTGAACTTGTGGGACGAAAAATCATTTTGAAAAATAGCAATAGTCGAAACACTCAACGTCAGTTTGAGATGTATACATTCTAGTATATCACCAAAGCAATGTTATAAACTTCCAAATTATCTTTCACACACCCCACTTCACATCAACATTGCCAAAAAACTGGATTAGCCGAGGAGGCATACGGGCTGGTGAAAGCGTAGCAATCAATATTCCTTGAATGATCATGGAATATTATTTCTGGAATATTGGAATGTTCTTCAACATGCTAGGGATATACATATCTTTGATAGAATATCCTCTGAATGTGCTGCTGGGAGAAAATGGAAATATTCCTAGAATATTCCATGAATATTCGGAATACCTTCATAATGTTCCAAGATTATTCTATTTAGAATATTCCCTGAATGAGATTTAGGAAT
The DNA here is from genome assembly GCA_018342105.1 of Gonioctena quinquepunctata. Taxonomy (NCBI): domain Eukaryota; kingdom Metazoa; phylum Arthropoda; class Insecta; order Coleoptera; family Chrysomelidae; genus Gonioctena; species Gonioctena quinquepunctata. The sequence continues at coordinate 670,766 of JAFIRS010000045.1, forward strand.
ATTCCTATAATATCCTAGGAATATTTTTTTTTGGAATATACCAAAAACATATTTCATGAATATCCCCCGGATATTGAGAATAATCCAGGAATACCTCGGAATATTTGACAAACATCCTACTACTATAGATTTCCATAAAAAATCCACCATTTTGAAATCCAAAAATATTCCTACTCCATCCATTATACTAACGCATGTGAGTCGAAGATCATCTTTAGGTTTTTGTTCTATCATCCATATAAGAGTGTGAGAAACAGATTATACCTGTAAACTCCATACAATGCGGGAAAAAATAATTCGTGTAAATATTTTTCAAACAGTAATTCAGAAGACCAACAAAAAATAATCTTTTTGTTTTTACTTCAACCATTGTGAAAAATCAACCTTGTAAAATTCAATATTATTATATTATATTGGAATGACCAAAATGCTGTAGTGCAATTTTGACAAATCTAATAAACAAGCTAGTGATAATTGATTTCCTCGGTAGTTTAAAATAATAGGGAATTCTCCAATAAAATAGTTATTTGTGCAACCAGTTGGAAAAAGCATCTAATAAACAAGCTAGTGGAAATTGATTTCCCCGGTAGTTTGAAATAATAGGGAATTCTCCAATAAAATAGTTATTTGTGCAACCAGTTGGTAAAAGCACTATTTCCTGTAAAGAACGGATTTCTGCGGAACGAGCAAAGCGAAATGCCAATATAAACTCCACCCAGCAGTTCTCCGATGACACTTGGGCTTTTTGTTCGGTCACATTGAATAACATAAAATTGAAGATGCAATTGCATATACAGATGTTCCCAAATTACATAGTGACTATGATTTTTGTTGAATGTATAACTTTTATATAGCAAAAATAGCTGGCCCATTGAATCTTACCTGTTGTTTTCTCTCACAGCACCCACTCCAGTAATTTTGTGCCTTATAGAAGTTTATGCAAGTTCTTCACTGGGCGTGGACTGTATAGTTTCGGTTGCCAAAACATTGACTGTCTTCTGCGATCCAGAGCTTCGCAGTTGCATATTATGTGTGACATTGGTTCCTTTCCGCATAGTCTGCAGGTTAGATCGCCATGCTACAACCCCCTCGTTATGATTTTCAGTTGCTCCCCAATGAGAGTTGACAAGTCTGTTTTTTTCTGACGCAGGTCTTTGACTGGATTTGGGGAAAACACAAATACCACTGGCATAATATCCCAGGAAATAAATTGGTTCCTGGGATATTATGTCAGTATTATCTGTGTTTCTCCTATATCCAGTATTCTACAGACGCTCGTAATGTACGATTCATTACCCCAAGAGTTTTTCCTGTTCCCACACCATTCTCTTTCTCAGACCCGTCTGTACACCAAGTCATTTCACGTAGAACGATGTTGAGTTCTACGATATTACATTCAGTTTTGTCTGAAATAGATGAATGATTTGTTTGTCAAATCATTTAGCACTGTGATACGATCTCGTGTCTAACTCATAATGCTTACGATGCTCATGTTTTGTGTCCCAACTTTTATGTTGTCCAGTACCTTTTCAGTCTGAAGACACCCAGTTTTGCCCTCCCTCCTACTACCAAGCGATGGTCAGTTAATCCTAGCAATGTCTCCATGGATGCAGTGGGCGTTGATCTTATTGCCCCTATAATACCTTCCCAGTAAAGCCTTTGTACTTTGCCTAGTTTTGTTATTGTGCTTCTTTGTGTCTTTCGCCACCACACCAAGGAAGCTCATGTTATAGCCGGCTTTACTACCATGTTGCTGCTGTGTAGTCTTAGTCCCCATGTCCTCGACTGAAAATTACTATGGTGGCCTCTGCAAGCGATCTCTAACCGTGTTATTGTATTTCCCCTGTTCTAGGCAACTATGTTGTCGATGTACCCAAAGGTTTTGTGAACTTTTTCTCACAGAAACCACAGTAGTTCTTCCATAAACGGATTCCACAGGGCATGAGAAACAACCTCTGAAGGCATATTCTGACCACCTGGGTTATGATATATTAAAATTGTGTGAATCATCTTCTTTCTTAGCATTGAGTCTATCCAGGCCACACAAGATTTCTCGGCCATCTATATCTAAGAGACATGATGATTGAGTCTACAATCATTTCTATATTATTCGACCACTTTGGGTGGCTTTCCAGGTTTTGGTATCCTAATAATTATTTCTGCCAGTTTCAATATATAAGCAATATATTTCAATCAAACTGTAGCATTTTTTTGTATCACCTGTTATGAGAATACCCTGAAGCATTATAGGGGAATGTTTCCTCTGATTTCTCTGAATATCTCCTTTGGGATCACTTTGGGAATGTGTTCGGATTCAATGATCATTTTCAATTGGCTGAAAAGTTTTCTCCAAGTGGGAAGCAGATGCTTTTTTTTGTTGGAACAAGACTATTCTCCATCTTCCAGTCGAATTAGTAGTGAGTTGCAAAAATAATGTCGTTTGAACTTTCTTTTGGCATTGCATAACTCAAATAGTTTTATGTGTTTTCCGCCATTTTTCTAGTTTTAATTTTTTACCGATAATCACTTTTATTTCGCTTGAGTAGACGTTACCAAGTGCTATCCCAGGAAGTTTGTTGGATATCGTTCACGATTTTTTTCAAATCGTCATCTATTCCATATGTTTTTTTCAATAATGCGTCAATTCAATTTCATCATTGAGTTCGGATGTGAATTTTTCTGTGTATGTTTTTTGGTACATAGCAGACGGTTATTTTCTCTCGTGATTGCGTTCTCGTTTCAAATAAACAAAAAAAAATTGAAGAATTCTAAATTGACAATAAAAATAACATTCTAGAGTCTATTTGAACTATAAAATGGAACTTCATACCTCCCATTTCGGAGGACTATGGAAATCCAAGATCAATTCGATTAAACACCATTTGACCGGAGTATTGAGAGAAGCTCACCTTCAAGGATATCTAAACTTTGTTGACACAGGTAGAGGTAGTAGCGGATTCTAGACTTTTCCTTTCACCCACCTGTCTCTCCACTCATCCTCTAACTTTTTGATTGGGAAACCACTAATGTTAGCTCCTTATCAAGATAAAAAAAACTAATTACACCCTCTCCAATAGCGATTACATCGTATCATCACCTCACAACCTGGTAAAGATCACGTATGCAGAGTTACAACTGTAAAAATGAAGAGGGGAATTGTCAAGCATGGTTTCAACAAAATATATCCACTTGCCTTCTAATAGATGCGAGCTATATGTAAGATTCTAGGAATCTCCAAGAAGGAGCTGTTATACTTGTTGATCCTGGACTGCTGTGCCGCCAGACTATTCATTTTTGCTAGGGTCAGAGGGACATCGTACTGAGAATTAACCAATGGCTATTGAATAATTAAATTCTGATTGAAAAGGGAAACATGGTCAGTTAAATTTTATGAACACCCTGTTCATATTTTCTAACAAATAAATTCTGATATAAATAATAACTGCAATTTTTGAGTAACAATAAACATATTTTCTTGTCCGTTGTATATTAAAAAAACTATTTTTACCTTGGTTATGAACATGTTTTTTAGACATTCTTTCGACTCATCATGTATGTATGTCGTTAGGGGTGTCTTGGTATGCGGTTGGGAATTTTTCGACGTTTATAACTGATCTTCCAGTGCTATTCCTCTTGGGAAGTTTATGATATGGGATGGATTCATGTTCCATCTGGGTTTCCCTCCTCCATCTCATATACTCCCAGGTGTGGTGCTCTAGAGTTGCGAGTATGATAGGATGTGGATGGACGTTTCGTCCTCCTTCTGTCCGAATCTGCACTCTTCTTCCTCTAATAATACTAGTTTCTTCAGGTGTCATTTCAATCAGCAGTAGCCTGTTAGGATTCCTGTTAGTATTTGGAGTTTGTTTCTGCTTAGAATGGTGCAATGGGTAGATCTCTTCTGGTTGTGAGATCTCAGAAGTATCAACTCTTGCATTCTCTTGTAGATTTCATGGTTGTATGGTTGAACTGTTTCAATCAATATTTCGTACATAATAACCATATCCTGATGGATACTTTTATAATAAAGTTACATACTTGAAAAAATTGGAGTTTCCATATATAAAAAAAACACGAAATTTCTTGTTTTTTTTTCCTTCAAAAACAAAATGTTGTCTGCCCCTTTATTTTACATCATAAAGAATCAAACCATATTCATATTATCAAATTTAAAACTCTCATCAAATAATAGTTTGAAAACTGGAGAACACGTTGAAAAGGGAAACATTCTCAATTAAATATTGACAGAAATATTTTTCTGTGAATTGAAAAATCCACGATTAAAATGGAGTTATTTTTCGTGAATGTCTAACAGAAAACAACTACTTCCCTGGCTGAAGCCACGCTGGACATTGAATTACATCTGATAGATATTCTGAGAAGGCCCTAACTCAAAAGAAAAAATCTGAAATTGAACATTTGCATTTTCATTCAGATAGTTATTTGATTTTTTATTCCAGTCTTAATTAAGAACTCATAAAGATGAATGAGGCAAAGGAGAATGTTTTCCAAAAGAGAGTACTCACCAGAAATCATTCGTAACATTGACGCAGGAGGAACATCGCATTCACTAGGTCTTCAATAAATTTTTGTCGACGAAAATCTATGTCACGCTTCCACGATCATCAGGAAGACCGGAAGAAATGGGAAACACATTTTCAAGAAGCAATCTCACTCTGCAAAGATGGAAAAAGTTAGATTCATTTCTTTTGGAGAGACACTTTGAAATTAGTGTTTTCTGACATTTAAACCTGTCATGGGGTATGATAGATTGATTTGTTGAAAATATAAACAGGATGTTCATAAAATCAGATGTGGAATCATCTGCGACTGAAAGATAAACTTTAGTCACTTTCTTCCATAGAAAGTGACAAAGGAGAATGTTTTCCAAAAGAGAGTACTCACCAGAAATCATTCGTAACATTGACGCAGGAGGAACATCGCATTCACTAGGTCTTCAATAAATTTTTGTCGACGAAAATCTATGTCACGCTTCCACGATCATCAGGAAGACCGGAAGAAATGGGAAACACATTTTCAAGAAGCAATCTCACTTTGCAAAGATGGAAAAAGTTAGATTCATTTCTTTTGGAGAGACACTTTGAAATTAGTGTTTTCTGACATTTAAACCTGTCATGGGGTATGATAGATTGATTTGTTGAAAATATAAACAGGATGTTCATAAAATCAGATGTGGAATCATCTGCGACTGAAAGATAAACTTTAGTCACTTTCTTCCATAGAAAGTGACTAAAGTTTATCTTTCAGTCGCAGATGATTCCACAACTGATTTTATGAACATCCTGTTTATATTTTCAACAAATTAAAGAACACGCTTTAATAGAAAACTAAACTAAAAAGTAGAAAATAAATTTAAATGAGTTTGAAATAAGAATACAGTGACTACCAACAAATTCATTCCATCGTAAAAAAGCGTGGGGTGCTTGATGTAAATTGTTGTTAATATTTTATGGGCAGATATTGGTAAAAGTAGAATCATTATGAAAATATCTTAAAAATCACCCCACGCTTTTTTACGATGAAATAAATTTGTTGTTAATCATTGTATCTTTATTTTAACCTCATTTGAAATTATTTTCTACTTTTTAGTTTAGTTTTCTATTGAGCGTGTTCTTAAGTTTTAAACTATTATTTATTTTCAACTTTTCAATTTTGTTTTCTATTAGTGCGTGTTTTTAAGTTTTTCAAACTATTATTATTATTCAATTTTTTTAACTATTATTCTCCAATTTTGAATAGAATCGGACCATAATCACAAAACTCGTCCGCCATTTTGGAGCCGCCATCTTGAATCCTCCAATTTTGACAAAATAATCATAATCTCCGACCCCAAAAATCCCCACATACCAATTTTGAATAGAATTGGACCATAATCACAAAACTCGTCCGCCATTTTGGAGCCGCCATCTAGAATTTTTCAATTTTTACAAAAGAATCATAATATTGGACCCCGAAAACCCCCACATACCAATTTTGAATAGAATCGGACCATAATCACAAAACTCGTCTACCATTTTGGATCCGTCATTTTGAATTTCCCAGTTTTGACAAAAGAATCATAATTTCTGACCACGAAAACCCTCAGATACCAGTTTTGAAGCGAATCGTACCATAATCACAAAACTCGTACGCCATATTGGAGCCGCATTTTGTTTTTTTTCAAACAAAAATTTCCTGATGCATTGTCACCGGAATTATGTACGCCTGCCAAATTTCAAATCATTCGTACGTCAGGAAGTGGGTCAAAATCACGCCCAAAGGAGTCGGTTACAAACATACGGTAACAAACATACAAGTGAAGCTAATATAAATAATAGTTTAAAAAAACTAAAAAACACGCTCTTATAGAAAACCAGACTAAAAAAATATAAAATAAGGAAAATATGGATTTTATTATAAAAAAACCGTGGGGTGCATGGTATCGCATCGGCCAACAATTACCTGTAATCTGAGACATTTCTTACTTTACTGCCCTAGGTATGTAATGTACTATATAATTATTGATACCATACACCCCACGCTTTTTTTTAAATAAAATAAATTTTTTTCTTATTTCTTATTGTTTAGTCTGGTTTTCTATAAAGCGTGTTTTTTAGTTTTTTTAAACTATTATTCATTTCCTACTTGTTAGTGTGGTTTATTTATAGAAGCGTTTTTTTTAGTTTTTTTTAACTATATTTTTATAATTTTTTTGCAAATTAAAAATGGAATGATCTTATCAAATTGGGTAATCATAATCTCCGACCCCAAAAACTCCCACATACCAATTTTGAATAGAATCAGACCATAATCACAAAACTCGGGCGCCATTTTAAAGCCGCCATCTTAAATTTTTCAATTTCTACAAAAGAATTATAATATTTGACCCCAAAAACCCCCATATACCAATTTTGAATAGAATCAGACCACAATCACAAAACTCGTCCACCATTTTGGAGCCGCCATCTTGAATTTCTTGATTTTGACGAAAGAATCACAATCTCCGACCAAGAAAACCCTCAGATACCAATTTTGAAGCGAATCGGACCATAATCACAAAACTCGTACGCCATATTGGAGCCGTCATTTTGTTTTTTTTTCACACAAAAATTTCTTAATGTATTGTCACCAGAATTATGTACACCTGCCAAATTTCAAATCATTCGGACGTCTGGAAATGGGTCAAAATCCCGCCCAAAGGAGTCGCTTACAAACAAACAAACAAACATACAAGTGAAGCTAATATAAAGCGTGTAATAAAGCGTGTAAAAAGAGGTAGTAGATTGATATACACGGTAAACCTCTATCTTATTTTTCGACCCTTCAGTTGTTTGATTCATTATAGCCAATTTCAAGTCATAAACAGATGAAATGACCAGTATCAAGGCAATTTCCCACATCCAGACTTTTGACTTGAAATTATATTCTAATATTCGACTTTAGATGACTTTCCTTTTTTCCACTCATTTTCCAAATTGAGGCCCGATCTATTTGGAGGTAGAAATTATGTTATTTCACCTATGATGTGTGTTTTCAATTATGTTTATTATCTATTATCAAAATAGATGTTACTGCCGGAGTTATTTGGTTCAAATATATTTTTTCTAGTTCAACACGACCCTGTATATCAAAACAAAATTGAATTATTGTGTGAACCTCTGCACCATGGACATAAATCTACCCCATCATAAGACGTCTTCACATCACCAGCTGTTCGAAGGAAGACTCCTAGACTTTCAGACTGGCGGGCTACTTCCGTTTGAATGATTTAGTGCAGAACAGAAAACGGCACATGTGGATTACGACGGAATATTTGCATCCCCTGTCCTGCTTGTCACGGTGTCACATATTCCGAAAAGCGGCATGTTAAAGGTACAACGGTTCGTGCTTAGCTGGGGATTTACGAATTGAGCCCCAAAGTCAAATAGGCCATAATAGACCCGAAGGGATTTGATAGCGTTAAATTTCCCCCGAATTTCTTACTCTCACCCGATTTCAGCAGAGCCAAAATCTAGGCAAATGACGCGTAAACTTTATTTCAAAAGTGCATGCATTTCGGAAGTTTATACTTCTATCATCAATACGAATACAAAGTTAACAATTGGTCACCATGAATAGAATTACAAACAAATGGACTAAGGATAAATTCCGTCATGTACTCTTTACATATATGTTATTATTATATTATCTCTCAATTTGTGTATAATAATAAAGAGGTGAAAACAAAAGCCATCGTATTTATACGTACGAGTCACCATGCCTCGTATGAATACGATGGCTTTTGTTTTCTCCTTTTTATTCATCATCGTTATACACAAATTAAGAGATACTATGATAATAAAATATACAGTGCTAGTCTAAGTCCGTTCCCCCCCTATTAATTTCTGAACCACCTGGTATATCGCAACGAAATTTGGAGAGCTCACATAAGAGATAAAAACCTACTTTTCCATGAGAAAATCACAGCTGAAAGTTTCCAATACAAATTTTAAATCGAACACCCCATATATTATTCCATTTTCGAAATCTGCTAATAATTCTCAACAGTTTTCTCTTAACACACTATACTCCTTAATTCAATTGTTTTCAAAATATTAACGTTTGAAAAGTGACATTCCGGTTAAAAGTATGGATTTTGGTCACTTCCGGTAGAACATTTTGCTAACTAAACGTTGTTATTAATTTGTAGTTAAATCTCTCAATGAATTCGACTAATAAGAGGCGTAAAGAGAGTTTATTGAGGATAAACAGTACTAGACCAGGGTCAAAGCCTACAAAAATGGTAAAAAATGAAAAAAAATTACAGTAGGATGAAACCCATTAGAAAAGCAGGGGAATATGATCAAAATGAGAGGAAAAATAAATTACGGTCGATCCGAGTTCGGGAAGTGGGAGGGGGTGAGTTTTTAAGGGTAAAAAATGGTTTATCTTGATTTCCGGCAAAACTACAAGTCCTATGGAAAAAAGTTGAACGGCAAAGTTGTAGGCAATAAAAAGATCTACAACTTTTGTATTTGCAGATTTTTCACATAACCTCAAAATTTAGGTGAAAAATTCAAAAAACCAAGTTTTTGGTTTTTTATTTATATCTTTTTCAAAAAATTTTTTTTTTCTACGAAATTTGGTGAAAACTTACCTTATTATGTCCCAAATACACTGTAATTTATTTGATTAAAAATATTCATTTTTTCGCTTCATTTTAATTTAATATCAAAAAAGCACCCTAATTTTCAATCGAAAATTCTGACGTCAAAATATCAGCTTTTTTCAAAAAGTTTGGAGGCTTTTTGTTCGTTGAAATATCTACTTTCTGATGGTGTGAAGAAAAATATACATTACTATAGGAAATATTCTTAGAAAATGCAAAAAATTGAAAAAACCTCAAATTTGAAAAAAATTTTTTACTCATTATGTACAATTTTGAGGTATTTATTAAAATTTACACTTTAATTACTCAAAAAACGTCAGATTTCATGTTTTATTGATAAACGAAAAAATTACAAATTAAAATATACTTCTATAATTAACAAACAAATAAGTTAATAAAGTTAATATTTAATAAGACATCTACAATATTTTGAAAAATGCGATACAACATCTGGATTTGCCGGAAAAGGAAAGAAAAGTATCGTTAATTCTATATTAGACGCGAAAAATTTGTCAAATTTGGCCAATGTTTTTTACAAAAAAGATGAAAGTAAAGAAAATATAAAAAAAAATGGATTACAATTAATCAAATCTATTTATAAATGTAAAAAAGATAAAATAACACTGAATCAATTAAGGTTTCAAAAATATCAATTGGCAAAAATTAAATCATCCTTCATTTTGGCAAACCTCCCACCCACAGAAGGAGCAGCAGAACAACATTGTTACAGAGCATATTATCAGCTTCAAACTTGGTTGGGTAACGAATTGACAGCAACAGATTGGGGCTGGAAGCAACATCAGCATGGCATTATGCCCAAATTTACAGAAAAGGATTTAATTCCGGAAGTATTGCTCAAAACTATTTGCTGCAGCTGTGAAACTGGATGTAACAGTTTAAAATGTGGCTGCCGAAAACATGGTTTAAAATGCACAAATTTATGCACTAATTGTCATGGTTCTGAAAATTGTTCCAACATGGAAGAAAAAATCTACGAGGAAGTAAATGATTCAGATGAAATTATGGATGAAGAACCAATGCAGACTGGAAATAACATTGGAGACGAAGATGATGGTCTTGAAGATTTCGACGATCAACTAGAGTTGGAAAGATTTGTCGAATCTGACGACAAAGAGACAAAAACGAATGAGTAACTGATTAGAATTTCAAATAACGTATTTATAAATAATAAGATTAACGTTTTTTAAAAAAAATTTAATGAATAGCGTAATCAGAATTAAGTTTCTAAATTCAATAGTACGATTTACATGTATATTTATTTTGTATGAGATTTTCTATGACATTAATGTAATTCGAGTAAAATAAATAAACTTTTTAACTAAAAAAAATTGCAGCAATCACATTTTTTTGATGAAATTGTACATAATGATTAAAAAAAAGATTTTCGAATTTGAGGTTTTTTCAATTTTTTGCATTTTCTAAGAATATTTCCTATAGTAATGTATATTTTTCTTTACACCACCAGAAAGTAGATATTTCAACGAACAAAAAGCCCCCAAACTTTTTGAAAAAAGCTGATATTTTGACGTCAGAATTTTCGATTGAAAATTAGGGTGCTTTTTTGATATTAAATTAAAATGAAGCGAAAAAATAAATATTTTTAATCAAATAAATTACAGTGTATTTGGGACATAATAAGGTAAGTTTTCACCAAATTTCGTAGGAAAAAAAATTTTTTTGAAAAAGATATAAATAAAAAACCAAAAACTTGGTTTTTTGAATTTTTCACCTAAATTTTGGGGTTATGTGAAAAATCTGCAGAAACAAAAGTTGTAGATCTTTTCATTGCCTACAACTTTTTTCCATAGGACTTGTAGTTTTGCCGGAAATCAAGATAAACCATTTTTTACCCTTAAAAACTCACCCCCTCCCACTTCCCGAACTCGGATCGACCGTAATTTATTTTTCCTTTCATTTTGATCATATTCCCCTCCTTTTCTAATGGGTTTCATCCAACTGTAATTTTTTTTGGTTTCAAAAATTATCTACCCTGGTCTATACCGCTTACCGCTAAATTTCGAAGCCTACGAATGTATTCTGTAAATTAATAATCAGAACAAATTAGTTAGCTAAAAAATTCGAATTTATTTTTGAATTACACTTTTATTCAACCCCAACAATTATTTCATCGAGTGTTCAATGTGGCCCCCTCCTAGATCTTGACAATAAAGTGCCCTATTATAAATAGCTCACGTTGATGAAAGTCTGTTCATTTATTTCTTCACATGTATCTATTATTCTGCGTTCCAACTCTTCTATTGTTTGGCATTCAGTGGCGTAGATTTTTGACTTCAGGTAACCCCAAAAAAAAAATCCAGAGGTGTAAGATCCGAAGATCTTGGTCGCCATTCTTTACTTCCCCTGTGACCTATCCATCGCCCAGGAAAGTTTGTATCGAGGAACTCTCTAGCCATGCGATCGAAATGAGGAGGTACCCCATCCTGCTGAAATATGATTTCACGATATTCAAACTCTTCCTGATTGTTTAATACAATTTGTCTTATTCGAGGTTCAATTTCAGTTTCTAAAAGATTTCCGTAAATAACTCCTGTAAGATTGCCTCTGATGGAAATCGGTCCAACAACGCGATTGCCCAAAATCTCCACCCAAACATTCACCTTTTTAGGAAACTGGGTATGTCCCTCTCTAAAAATATGCGGATTAGTATCGCTCCAGTATCGTACATTCTGTTTGTTGACTTTTCCATTAATAAAAAACGTGCATTCGTCTGCGAAACATACACGTTTCAGGAAGCCCCGTTCTCCTTCAATTGTTCTTGTTAACCACTCACAAAATTCAACCCTCCGGTCTGGATCATCCTCCGTGAGAGCATGCAGGATTTTCATTTTATAGAGATGAAACTTTCCTTTTTTTAGGACTCTTTGGACACTCACTCCACAGGATTCAGCAACTGCAGACGGCGACTGAGTCGGATTGATTACCATTTCAGCAACAATTTCTACCTTTTTTTCTTCTGAAAGAGGCGGTCTTCCTGATCTTGGAGCATCTTTCAGCGTACCAGTTGCTTGGAGCTTATTTAAAAGTGTGCGCAAATTACGAGCCATGATCATACTTTTCATAAAAGGATTTAGGCGCTCAACGGACTATTTGACAGTTAGCAGATCAGTTTGACAGTAAACAAGATGTTACCGCGACGATTGTCTCCAATGCAAACTTGATTGAGAGCAGCATTACTGTTTTTGGTTGGGTTTGGAATAACTCAATTTTTATCGTGGATTTTTCAATTCACTGATAAATCTTTCTATTCAATATTTAATTGAGAATGTTTCCCTTTTCAACCAAAAAGTCAATTTTCAAACGTTAATATTTCGAAAAAAAAATTATTTAGGAGTAAAGTGTATCAGTGAAAACGGTTGAGAATTATGAGTAGATTTCGAAAATGGAATAATATACGGAGGTTCTATTTAAAAAAATTATTGAAGATGGCACTCATCAGCCATTTTGAAACTTTTAACTGTGATTTTTCCCTGAAAAGTGGGTTTTCATCTCCTATGTAAGCCGTCCAAATTTCGTTGCGATATACCGGGTGGTTCAAAAATTAGTAGGTGGAGAACGGACTTTAGACGAGCACTGTATGTGGAGTGGAGATGAGGAAATTTGTCCTTTGTCATTTGTTTTTATTTTATTATGGTGACATATTCGATAATGATGGAAGTATTGAAATGCATATACTTTGTAAATAAAGTAAACTACATAGATATTGTTTTCGTGGAAATTGACTTGGAGTTCCGCCCCATTTGGATACGTAAAAGTTCCTCTGAAATACAAATACATTCTTTCAAGTTATTCAATAATTCACAAATTCGGAGATATACGCCTGCACAGTGGAGTATTTGAGGCAAAAACCTGGTCAAAAGTGTAAAAGTTAAAAATTGATCAACAATTGTAAAAAGTGCATTATATCATTACTGACTAACTGGTGCGTGGATCACATCATTTTATGGAGCTTAAGTAACATCCAGGAGCTCCTAGCCTCAGTTGAAGAACAGATTTCTTTGTGAGTGGAGGTGCTATTTGATTACATTTCAGCACTATATTTTTACTGGCACATTACAGGTTTTTGTTTCTGAAGATGGAGAAGAGATCAAGTAGACTAGCTTTGTACGAATTGGGTTAGTAGTCTGCCGAAAAATGTAATGATAGAAGATAGTTCTTTGGAGAAGACGACGGAGATCAGAGTTCAGGAAAACCAGATTGAAAAAGTTAATATATATATATATAATATATATATATATTTATATATATATATATATATATATATATATATATATATATATATAATATATATATATATATATATATAAATATATATATTTTTATGATGAGAAATATAAGTTCAATATAGAAAGAATAAAAAATGATTTAAAATGATACTTATATATATATCACATAAATACCTGCAACAACCACGCGTCCAAAATGGCTGCAATGTTGGCGAGTACCTTTCAGAAGATGCGCAAACACATTCCCTAGCTATTGTTGACGAGTTCTGCTATCTTCATGTTCAGGTCGGAAACTTTCCAGAGTACCCTCGTATATCTTAATGAACTCCTCCCTTTCCATAGTTTGTAAAATAACTGGTTTCAGTGATGATACTGTCATATTTCACAAAGATACCAGCTGGACGAACCTCATGGCAAATTCTGAGTGTGATATGCTTAAAATCTTGCATTGGTTCAATTCACGGAAGCTGACAATTAATTATAACAAAACCAAATATATGCCCTGCACGTGCTATGAAAACTGACTTCCAGAATAAAAATATCTCTATTGCACATAATATGATTTTATTGAGATTCATTCAGCTTCAGAAATAAAATATTTAGGTGTAAAAATGATCAGCAAATGATGGGATATAAAGGTACATAACAAACATCGTCAATAATTTTAGAAACTTGCCACATGAAAATTTCATACTATGCTCTCATTGAGTCCAGAATTCAGTATGGAATCATAAGATGGGGTGGTGCTCTCGATGATTACCTAAAAATATATCCATATAACAAAAATATTTGCTAAAAATTATACAGAAAACAATCAGGAATTATCCAACCAAAAAATCATTCAGTGAATGGAAAATATTCGATTCGAGGCAACTCTACCTATATAACTTATTGACTCACACTCATGAGAAGATAGCATCCTACAAACATTTAACCATACTTACCAAATAAGGAAGAAAACATGAATGCACAGAAAAAAAAACATTTAAAATTACATGATTATCATAAAAAAAAATGACTGAAATGATACATACACACCTTAAAGATATTTTTTTTTTTTCAATTCATAAAAAGCATGAGAGTTATCCAGTTGGATGTATCACTTCATTTATTTCATTTTTGATTATGACATTCTTTTATATACACTGTGTCCGTAAAGTATGGAACAAATTCATTTTTAGCTAAACAGGTCATTTTAAGAAATAATCCTGGAACACGTCGATTTTTGATGTTAATTTACCGTATTTTAAAATAATAATCTAATATACAGGGTGAATTACGTTCGAGTAATGACGTCACCGTCATTTTTTTTACATGGAACACCCCCATTTTGTCTCAATTTTCGGATTACTCTAGCTGAGCTGATTCCAAAAATGTATCTCATGTTGATTCCAATTGGTACAGGGTGGACAAAAATACAATAGTTTTGTGTGTGCTCATAACGCAACGCGTAACATTCTTTATTAGGTAAATTAACAATATTATCAAAAATACTTATTGTCTAGCGGCAATTGGTTTAAATGTAACACCCCGTAGTTTGCTACATGTTTAGAGTAATAAAAATGAGCTGTTTCCAAGCATGTTTGGTACTTGTGGTCTAGCAGACAGAATATGACAAAAAATATTTCTTATCTATTTATAAAAAACATAGTCGTCTACTTTTGGGAAATGTCATGATTGGGTATTGAAATACTTAAGATGATTGGGTATGGAGACAGATCGCAAAAAAAATTGAAATACTTATGATGATTGGGTATGGAGACAGATCGCGAACTCAGATGGAAGTGTGCAATTTGTTTAATGATAAATATCCAGAAAGACCTATAACGCGTTCAACAGTCAGTAAGATTGAAACGAAATTTCGAGAAATTGGTAATGTTGAAAATGTACGCAAATCAGGTCGTCCCCCTGCAAATGCTGATACAGCATTAGATGTTTTACTGAGTTTTGAAGAAGATGCGCACACTTCTGTTCGTAAAGTTAGTCGCTATATCGGTGTTAGCAAAACAACGGTACACAAACTATTGAAGCTTGAAAAATGGCATCCTTATAAAATCAAACTTGTGCAAGAATTAAACGAAGATGATCCGATAGAAGACTCCACTTTTGCGAAGAAATGATGGATAAATGTCACCGAGACCCACTCTTGATACAAAACATTATTTTTTCTGATGAGTCCACTTTCATGTTAAATGGTGAGGTTAACCGTCAGAATTGTAGATACTGGGCAAAAGAAAACCCCTACTGGATGCGTGAGCATCATACACAATACCCTCAAAAGGTAAATGTATGGGCTGGAATTGTACGAAATCGAATCATCGGACCCTACTTTTCGAAGGTAATTTAAACGGGGCAACGTACCTTGAGTTTTAAGGGGTATCTCGACCTACTTTACGTAATTTGTTTCCCAGCAGACGTAATCCTGGAGGTTTTGATGAAAGTTTATGGTTTCAACAGGATGGTGCACCTCACATTATGCTGTAGATGTTAGAAGGTACCTAGATGAAATTTTTCCGAACAGGTGGATTGGTAGACGTGGACCCACTGAATGGCCAGCGAGGTCCCAGATTTAAATCCTTTCGATTATTTTCTGTGGGGCCATCTGAAGAATGTTATTTATAAAACGAAACCAGCAAATATTGCAGATGTACAAGAGAAAATTCGAACAGAAATAAACAATATTACGCAAGAAACCATACACAAGGTTCAACAAGAATTTGTACACCGTTTGGGTTACTGTCAAATACAGCAAGGGCTGCAGTTCGAACATTTATAAAGTCATGTATTCCAGCATATTCTGTCCGCTAGACAATAAGTATTTTTGATAATATTGTTAATTTACCTAATAAAGAATGTTACCCGTTACTTTATGAGCACACACAAAACTATTATATTTTTTGTCCATCCTGTACCAATTGGAATCAACATGTGATACATTTTGGAATCAGCTCAGCTAGAGTAATCCGAAAATTGAGACAAAATGGGGGTGTTCCATTTAAGAAAAATGACGGTGACGTCATTACTCGAACGTAATTCACCCTGTATATTAGATTATTATTTTAAAATACGGTAAATTAACATCAAAAATCGACGTGTTTCAGGATTATTTCTTAAAATGACTTGTTTAGCTAAAAATGAATTTGTTCCATTCTTTACGGACACAGTGTATAGATTAATATTATTTATTCAATAACAATTCCATTTATATAACCACTAGCGTACCGTAGATACGAGTAAACTTTAAACTATTGTACTAACTGAATTCCCATGCACAACCCCGAGTTTTTATGGGATTTATGAATTTTACTATTTGGTTCAAGAAGAGTGGACGATAGACACTGAATGAAAATATTCTAATATTTTGGATTTTTCGTAGAATATACTATACTGGACTTTTTGTTCATATTCTCAAATGTGATGTCAATAAAATCAAGAAAACTCTTCGCACTTGAAGTGTTTTTTTGTATTTGTTGAAGTCTGCTTCATTTCATAGCGATCTTCATGAATTGTCGCAATGCTACAAGTGTATCATGAAATGACACCCATTATTTGAGGATGACAGTATAGATTTTTTTACATGTCCAACCAGATAGAGAAGAAATACATGATAGTGCCTTGTCACCCCGGAAGCAAATTAATAGCTATTTATATACCAAGTGCGTTATATAGATCCTAACGCCCGGAGGGTAACATTCACCCGAGTGCCTTTGGCCCGAGGGATGAATGTTGCCCGATGGGCGTTAGGATCTAGTAACGCTCGTGGTGCACACAAGATTTTATTTTTCACGAAAAAATTATTTCAAACGACGTTGTTTACTTCATAAATTTCTTCTCATAGTATTTACTGAGTTCTGGTCGGCAACTGAGCACAAGTGAGCTTCTATGCAATTGCCATGGAAACATTGAAGAGGTTGCTAAGGGTTGTTTATTTAATAAAACGACGCTGCATTTTTGTGGGAATTGACAAGCTTGTTAGTGGAGGAAACTAAAAACGGTTGTGTTCATAATAATTATGGAGATCCCACAGAATGTGACGCTCAATGCTGAAAAAGCGTTGGGAAATTTACTGCCTGTGAAATCCAAACACTTATACGAGAAGGAGTATGACCATTTTCTGAAATGGAAAGATGAAAACAGAGTGAATACCGTGAATGAAACTGTCTTAATGGCATACTTCCAGGAACTGGTGAGTTTATCTCATGAAAAATATTAATATTTTTTATTTATTTTACATTATTTCAGTCTGAACAATATAGTGAAATAGTCTATGGACTAAATACTCACAGCTGAAATCAATATTATTTAAATTATATAAAAGTGATTCACATAAAAAACAAAGGTATTGGAAGGTGGACAAGTATTACTTTTCATAAGAAAAGCTTCAGATGATACTTTTCTGCTTCATAAAGTTGTTCTGGTAATGGGCGTATTTGGAGGCTTAAGACGTGATGAAATGGTCAAGATGACAGTTGATGACATTGAAGGCAGAGGAGCCGTTTTACTGATCAAGGTACCAGAAACCAAGACCTGCACCTCAAAAAGTTTCACCATTGTTGAAGAAAGCGAAACAGGAGCCTTGAACGTGGTTAAAAAGTATATTGCACTACGACCAAAAGGATGTAAACAACGTAGGTTTCTTCTAACCTACAGAAATAATAATGCATTGAGTTACCTGTAGGTAAAAATACTATAGAAAGTGTTCCTTCTATCATAGCGAAATACCTAAATTTGGAAAACCCGGAAGGTTACACCGGACATTGTCTACGCCGAACGTCGTCAACGCTTCTTGTTCAAGGTGGTGCTTCCTTTGAAACACTAAAATCACATGGAAAATGGAAGAGTAGTACGGTAGCGGAGAGCTATATCGAAGAAAGTATCTCTTCGAAGAACAAAATTGCTACAATGATAGCCCATTCCGTTTCCGAAAAAGAAAATGTTAACGTTCCGAACGAAACCGAATGCACATTGAGGAGTTCATCATCGGTCAACTCACAGAACTTCAAACTTGGTACTAATTTTTCAGGAACATTTGAAAATTGTAATTTCTATTTGAGAGAAAATAATTAGTCCCTTTTTTATGTACAGTTATAAATGAAACTTTTCTGAGTAATTAATTTATTGAACTACAGAAAAAAACATTTAGCGGGCGTTATGATTTATAATGCCATCCATAACGCCCCGGGCGTTATGGGTCTATTAATAGCAACCGTTGCCAAGGTATTATAAAGCAGTAACGATCAAGTGAAAAATAATACAAATAATTTGTAGGTGAACCAGGTTTCTAAAGTGGTTTTGCGAAGGAGACTGGAGTGCATCGAATAATGGTGCGTAAGAATGTCGAGTTTGTAGTAGACCACATAATTTGAAAAGCAAATGACTGGACCCATTTTTCTTCAACAGCGAGAAAAGAAAAGGAGGTGGAGGTGTTATGGCAGAGGCGCTTTTCATATCCTCCGTAATGTGACGCTCGTAGAGAAGACGAAACCCACAGTGTTATCTTCGATGCTTATGATTGCCATTTTTCCGATACCGCCTTTATGTCGCCTAGTACTTGCTGCAAGTTTTTATTTATGCGGTTTTGAGAAACTACTCAAACTTATTTCGAAACTCTTGCACAGTTTCATCCACTTTACCCATTTGAATGATCTTCCTAACATTGAGAAATTCTGAGATGTATCCAATAGTTGCCAAACCACTGATTATAATACGGGCACTGCTTCCCCAAAAATTCTTGATGATGGTGGTGGTGGCATAACCACGTTAAAACGTCGCGGAAGTCGCTGAGGGATATACGATGAATTGATAAAAAATTAACTTGAGCTAATAAAATCGAAAATTCAATACAGGACATTCCAAATATACTATCGACTTCAGCATTCCACAAGTTCTCTAAAAATGCCTATCAATAAATACATATTCAACTTTAATTAATAATTCCTTATTTTCGTGCATCCAAATGTAAGTAGAAAATAGTATATTGTTTACAAGTGACGAAAGTAAAATTTTTTGAAGCGAGAGAACAGTTTGCGAGCTTCAAAATGTTCACGAGCTTCAAAAAATGTTTTCGACGAGTGAAACACTATACTTTGTCTACAACCCTGTTTATATCATAATAATATGCTAAAAAAGAACGATGAACAAATATTTTATTTAAAATTAAAAATAACAGAATTTCTTTAAACATTACTAATGATTTAAATATTGGTTAATTGTTACATTCGAACAATTATTCAAAATTATAGGGGTATTACAATCAAGATTTTTATGTATTGAGGTAGACGATGCCACATCTGTTATGTTGTTAACTGATGTCACTCCAGATGAAGATGCGCCGATTTGTATGGATTGTAAAATTTTGGTTTGTATTTGATTTTTGCTGCTAACTGATTGATCAACATATCCATCCGCAACGTTACTACCAGCCTCCATGCTTTTTTAATTGAAGTAAATCACCACCTGCATCCACTAATAGCGTTGCGGAAGTTCTACGCAAACAATGCCCAGTATATTTTTGGGGATCAGGCAAGTTTAATATTGAGCTATTTGCATAGGAAATTTACTGAATTTATTTATTCCCACAACCTGTTTAGTACACTTTCTGTTCTGGTAGTTAATAAAGATTCTTGAATTTATTTTGTCCATATCTAATTCATATATATTTTAGAAATCTCGTAGAAGAACCCAGAAATATGGAAGGAACGCGGTACTTTTGTTTTTGTATTACGTATTGTAATTAAGAGTATACTGCTGGTATCTTTCACATCATTTCCTGTCAAATCTTTTAATTCATGGCAACCACAAGCCTCCGAAATTCCAAAAACTAAGGCTACCTACAAACGTTAATATTAATATCATTAAGAATTTATTGCAATAATAAAGTAATAACTTACCTTAGTCATTAAGTATTTGGAGTCGGGTGCATTCTCTAAGAAAGTGTGTATCTTATCGGAAGAAAAATTGTTACACTTTTGACTTAAAACCATCAGATTTTCGATTGAAAAAAGAACGTAACTTGGGATATTTATTGATATCGATATTATTTTTAATCGATAAAGTGGTTGTCAACATCGAATACATAGACAAGAGCGTCGATGACTTGACATTTTTTACCGAAAATGAATTTACGTGATTATCAACTCTCCAATCCATGCATTTTGCATATATTTCTTCATATCTCTTTCTAAATTTTACTGGTAATAAATCCAAAGAGGTTTCCTCAGCTTGATTTGCTATTTCTGGTGGTGTATTTGGAAAATCTAAATCACTTTCCGAATCAGAAATCATGATAACATAAAAAACTAATTATGCTCTCAGAGCAAACAAAAAATTAACGAGGAACCTCAAACTAAGGAAACCAGGCAACTAGATATAAATTGTTTTTAAATCTCTCGGTATTTTTACGATTCTATTTTGCTTTTAAATTAAACAAAAATAAAAAAAAGCATTCTAATTATAGAAATGATTACTGTCCTTGTTTATTAATAATTTGGAAGTAATCACAACATTATATACGAGGGCGGGAAATGATTGAAAATATAAATTTAACTTTCGTCACTAGAAACGAAAGTTAACGTTATGAGAATTTCTGTCACTTGCGACGGAAATCACGTTTTTGCTGAAGATATTCTATTACAAAATGACGTCTTTTCTTAAGGGTTGTAGAAAATATATGTTATACAACTCGCAAAAAATTGGAATTTTTCAATCTTTCACACACTGAAAAATGAGCCTAATTTTATGCTAATGCTTTTTTAACAATCTATGATATTTTTCATTTTACAGATTTATATTCAAAAGAATAATCACGACAGAACTGAACGACTCAATTCAACTATTCCACTAATAATACTCGTAACATATGAATAAACTCAGTACTTCTTCATTATATATAGATTGGTAAAGATTACTAACATATTCAATGAATTTAATTCAAGGTACAATCGGATGTAGCAAATAAGAAATTATCCATTCTTGTTTTTTCTTCTTACACTTGAACATTAATTCAACCGTGAAATAAAATTCTTAGCGTTGATAGTTTTATGCAGGTATGCAGACGTTTGTAATAATAATTGGAATATCAATTATTTCGTTTTCGAACTAAGGGTATTTATCATGTTAGTTACACATGCATAAAAACTGAGGAAATTAATGTGTTCAATTAAGAAACTTCACACTGCATTTGCGGTGAATGTGTAGTATGCGCAAGAAAATGGAGCATACCTAGCATTTCATTCGAATTGGAGGCATTTATTGAAACTGGAAAATGTTATGCACGTGTTGATGAAATGCCTGGAACTTGAGTTGAAATCAATGTGTCGGACATTAGTGGATATTTTCTTGAACCGATTAAATTGCAATTGTTCAAGAGAACCATTTTGAACGCATATTTCATGGAGATAATGGACGGTTTTTATGTGATATTTGTTCAACAGTCTGATTATGATTGATAACCCTGCCCGTATCAAAGACACTATTTGATAGCTTAACAAGGGATTTACTCGCCGTTTCAGAGGACATATACACTTATCTTATATATACACTTGTCTTAGGTCATAATTTCATACGATTGTTTTCCATGACTCTAACTTCGAAACTAACTGAACGTCAATACAAACTTTCAACCCCATTTCACCCCTTTAGGGGTTGAATTTCCGAAAACATTGAAACATGTATTTCTTTATTTATAGACCAATCAAAAGAGATCATTTCGGGACAAAAATACTACCAGGAAACCGACTGTGCCATATCCTGTTATGTTTCCTACTCGCAACTGTCATTGATCAATTTGTTATGAACATTTGAATGCAAAAAATTGTTTTTGTTTTGTTTTTTGCTTGTAACATGGAAACTAATGAAGCAATCTAGATAAACAAATTGTAGAGGATCAAAATGCAAAGACACTGAGCCCTAGCACGACTCGATCGGATTATTAGTAACGGAGAAAAACCGGAAAAACCGAAAAAAACGCTGTTTTTTTTAAATTCATTACACCATTATTTTTTCAATTTTCAAGCAGGCTCCTCACGAAATAGTAGTGATCGATATGTACTTCAGGCACTGTTGGATTATTAGTTTTGGCATAATTGAAATTTTATTATTTCAATGCACTTCATTGCAGCAGACGACCTGAAAGCCTCATAGGTTGTCCGATTTCAATTTTTATAAATGATTTTGAGAGTTGAAGTATCCATCCATCCAATATCAATGCAGAAGCTGTTTCTATACGGAGCAAATAAAAACTCACTTCGCTAACACGAGCGTATATGCGAAGAAACTGAACGAAAAATAATCTGTACTACTCGTAAACATTTTCCGTCGGCAGACGGTAGATCAAAAGAGCCGATAGTCAACGTGGACGTGAGTGACAGCTGTCGCTTTTCTATAACCGATTCGTCTGGGCCAATCGTCGGACATCGATGCTTGTATAGGCGTGTCTATACGATGTAAGGTCATAAATCACGCGTTATAATTGTGTTTTAATAGCTCTGAAAGATTAAAAACCAGCGTCTGTGGTCTTGGTGTGTGCCGATCGAAATACGTTTTAGGATATTCTAGTAACCTACATCAAACAATGAAAGAAATTATTTTTCTTTCTTAATATATTTGTATTAATAAAAGCTTGTCTTCAATTTTTTTTCATTTTTCATTATTTATGAAGTATTTTTGAAATCTTAAAATATCTGAATAAAATCAGTTATCTCCGCCACTGCTGCTCACAGGATTTCGCCGCAAGACTTTTTTATGCTTCTGCAATTGATATTGGGAAAACTATACTACAAAATGACTATGCTCATTTTGCGTTAAAATGCTGCGAAATAGGTGAGAAGTACTTGCAAACATGACCGAAAACGGGAGAGAGCATGAAATCGGCTGAGGAGTGGGGATAGAGCAGCAGATTCATAACGGACGCAGAGCGCCTGTATTGCTGTATACATACGCTTCTCCGCGTCTACTGCTCTAGCCCGACTACACAGCCGCTTCTATGCACTCGCCCATTTTCGGTCAAGTTTGCAAGTATTTTTCATCAATTTTGCAGCATTTCAACTCAAAATGAGGAAAAACATTTTGTAGTACTAATCGCTGTGTGCATTAGGCAGGAGGGGATAGATGAAACTATGACAGCGCCCATGGTGGCGGAAGTAGGTAATGATCTTGGTAATCACAAACACAAGCTGAAAACTTTCAATTTCTGAGGTCTCCCGTTTATTCACAAATCACTTAAAAATATTGTACCATACTTCAGACGAATAAACATTATTATTATCGTAGTGGCAACGGTCACGGTTGGGTAGTATAACAACATACATATAATAACCAATGAGCCCTCGCTATTTTGCAAAAATAGTACCAAAAATAGTAGGTGTAAATTGTATACATTTCCACGGCAGCACATAAGCTGCAGCAAAGAGATAGGTGAACTAAATGTAATGCACTCAAGTACCTACTGAGAGAAACATCGTTACTTGTACTGTATAGCAGTACGCAATATTTTGATGACAATTATACGTGTTAGAGAGTGTTGAACGTGTTTTCATTATTTAGGACGTTCCCACATCCTTGCAAGGGTGAAAGTGGGATCCCATATTCAGGTAAAATTGTGAACCTCATACTTTTCCTGATTATTATATCATTTGAGAATTTCATTGAATAGTTTCGCGTTGAATCTGATGTCATTTAGTGGTTTCCCTCCAGGTTAAAGCTAGCCAGGGTTATATGGGTTCCTTTTTTATTTGTTAAACTACTTGGCTCCCTTACTTTTTTATATTCTCAAGAACTTATGAACCTGCGACCTTGATAAACCAACGCGCAAGCACATTACTTGCCATACCTAAAAGAACACAAAAGTAGCATTACTTTATGATATTCAAAATATCTATAAATTGACATGGATAACCTCCAAATGCGGTGAACTATCGTATCAATTCAAATATTTTTCATCATTTACTTACTTTTTTCTTTGACAAAAATACTTCGATTCTTCTGGAACGTAGTGATCCCGAAATTGTTACATTGTGGTAGATTATTTAGGATTTTTTTAAAAATTGAAATTGTTACATAGTGATTATTGGAAATAAACCAGGAAAACTCCAGCTATCGAGTCACTAGAGGTCATTACCAGTCTTGCACACAGCGAACAGAAGACTTACCGAAATTTCCCGCTCTGCAAGCTCTGGAAATTGTTTTTCTTACATTTGTCATTGAAAAATGCCCCAGAAACATAATGAAAAGTTGATATTGCAAGATAGTGAAATTTGATGCTTCTAATTTAGCTGTGCCTTGAATTAAGGAGTACGACTGGTATTGACAAAAAACCTGCGTAGAATGAACATGAGAACGTTACCAATTTTCTTGGGATGTTGAAATTATGGGAGAATAAAAATAACCACCATAAGTGAGTCGCTGACCTTTCTCGTGAAATGCCAATCTGCTGGCGAAATGTGGACCAGGTTTGACACCATGTGTTAGATGTGGAGATTTTGGAGAAATACGGGAATAAAATAGTACTTTTTTCTGACATTTTATATTTTACAAATTGGCAAATCGATTCTAATCATAAACAAATTATGTATCCAACATAACTAAAAATTAAAAACAGGATGTTTTAAAATATCGCAACTCCAACATTCCCCCTTCTTTTGCAATGTCCAATTGCAAAATTATCTGTATCCATAACGATCAGGATTCTTGACCAAACGTCCGGACCTGGTTGACACCGGTGTAATTTTCTCAACCTTTTCTTCATTTTGTGACGATCGGGTTTTTCGATTCTCCTCGCCTGGAAGTTGTTCGTTGGGCTGGTATTCACTAGAAGTTCCGGTTTCATTTGAAATGCATTTGTCTTTTGTGAGTCTGCCTGGAAAAATATCTGATTCCTCATTGTTATTCGAAATTTCCAGTGGGTATATTCTTTGGAACGGACGCAATATTTCACCTGTTGATAATTTTATCTGCGCCACTCTTGCAATGTTGTCTTTTCCAGGGTAAATTTCGAGTATTCTTCCTATTGGCCAACTTATTCTTTTCGTGTTATCAGATCCCACGAGAACTACATCACCGATAGCTAACTTGTCGTTTCTTCTTCGACCAAAGTGAACCAGATTTGCTAGATATTCACTTCTGAATCTCTCTCTGATGTTTTCTCTAATTTTTTGTAGATATCTCAATCTTTTGTTCATACTTGTTCGGCTCATTTCATCTAAATCTGGCACTTCAGAGCATTGAATGCTTCGTATGGAAGACGAGGGTGTAATGGGAACTAGTTCTTCAGAATTAGCTGACATATGTGTGAGGGGTCGTGAATTTATGACAGCCTCGCAGTCACAAAGTATTGTCATTAGTTCCTCGTAATCAACTGTCTTTTTTCATCGATTCCTTCTTGAAAGTTCTTTGACCATTCTCACTATTCGCTCCCACCGTCCTCCCCACCAAGGAGCTGTTGGGACGTTGAATTTTCAGATTATGCGTTGAACCGATGAATATTTGAAAATTTCGTTCCAATCCAAATTTTTCAATTGATTGTTTGTCCCAATATAATTGGTTCCATTGTCGGAATATATGACTGACACTCTTCCTCTCCTAGCGAAAAATCTCCTGAGAGCTTGAAGAAAGGCATCGGTTGAACTCGAAATGACATGCTCTATAAACCGCACAGGTAAAAATGACGATCCAAGCCTTTTCTTTATTTTTCAAATATAAAGGACCCACAGAATCTGTGCCAGTTATTTCAAATGTCGCTGAATATTTTAACGTATCTTTAGGAAGTGGGGCAAATGGCGTTTCCAAAGCTTTCGTTTTGAATCACTTGCAAATCACACATTTTGAAGTAACTTCTTTAACCATTTTTCTTGCTTTGAATATCCAGAATCTCTCGCGGAGTATTCTCAGCAATGTTTGAACTCCAGCGTGATGTTGTTCTTCTATGATTTTCCTTACTATGATATGTTTATGGGGCAATATAATGGGGAATTTGAAAGAATGCTCATCTTCGGCCAAAATCAGTTTAGTTTTTACCCTTATCAATCCACTCTCATCTTTAAAAACATTAAGGTTATAAATTGCTTCTGGTGATGTATTACCAAAACTTTCGCTCTGTATGATTTTCATCAAACAAACTTCTGCCCTGCCAACTTCCTCACAAGACAACTCATCATCATGAACTTTCCTTCCACGACATTTTTCAGAAAATCGAATCATCCATGCAATCATTCTGAGTATTCTTGAATATTTCGAGGGATAATTGAATTCAACAGAAGTCATGTCTCTTTGAATAACTAAATTTGAAATTGTATTTTTCTTAGACTCTTCGAATGCCTTTTCTTCCGAAAATTCCTGAGATGACAAAGGCCAAAATTCTATATTTTTGTTAAGCCAATCGGGACCCTCCCACCATTTCGATTCCAATAAACGTTTACAACTACATCCACGCGAAGGGAGGTCGGCAGCATTCATATCCCCTGGTACATGATGCCAATCATTAACGTTTGTGTCAGTACGTATTTCATTTACTCGATTCATCACAAAAGTTGTCCAACTTGATTTTGTGTTGATCCATGTCAATACAACTTTAGAATCACTCCAAAAATACGTATCCAAAGAACGAAAATAATCGATTTGTTTTATAAATTGATATAGTCTAGCACCAATTACTGCCGCCAATAGTTCCAATCGAGGCAATGTGACATTCTTTATGGGACTCATTCTGGATTTGGCTTGTAATAGATGACTAGATACTATTCCATTCTCTTCAATTCGAATAAAGATACAAGCAGCATAAGCCAATTTACTGGCGTCAACAAAAATATGTAAAGTAGTATTCCGTGGTGATAGGTTGAATTTAAATAATGCACGAGGTATACTACATAACTGTAATGAATGGATTTGTTCCAACCACTGTTCAAAATGTCCAATGATTTCTTCTGGCAATTTAGTATCCCAATGTATTTTCAACTTCCAAGTTTCTTGTAATAATAATTTTTGTACTAGAGTTACAGGCAAGTAAAACCAATTGGATCGAAGATACGTTGGGATGCTGATAATAAACCCCTCTTTGTTGTTGGAATTTTTACTATTTCATTCAGTACATGAACATCGCAACACAATGTATCGTTTTCAAAATTCCATTGCAACCCTAGAACTAGAGTTATATTTCCTTTGATGGTTAATTCTTCATTATTCTCAGTAAAAGTTTTAGAACCGTTATGAACCCATCCTCTCAAATCAAATCCTGCAGATGACATCAAATGTCTAGATTCCCCAATGAATTGTGAAAGCTCTCTCATATCATTAACACTAGTTACACAGTTGTCTACATAGAAAGAGTTTTTCAATTTTTGTGCAGTTTCTCTCATGTTTTCAGCTATACTTATTTGTAGAAAAGCGTTTTTCATATCTGAAATTACTCCGATTAAACCGATTCTAAACTTGAGGAGAATAATAGGAATGAGCTCGATCAAGTTGGGTCCTTTCATCAAGCAACTATTGAAAGAATTACCATTTTTATCCTTTGCTGATGCTTCGAAGACTGGCCTTATTTTGGTTGTTAAACTATTTTCTTTTATAACCGGATGATGGGGTATGTAATGTTCTCTACTATTGTTACTAGTTGTTGTGATTTGTTCAATTTTTCCTAATTTTCCCAAAAATTTCAACCCTCTTGTTGTAGATAGAAGTCTACTTTCTGCTGTTTCTTTATTGTTCAGTAGTACAGGGTGTACTTCAATCCAAGGCAATTTTATTTCATACCTATTTTCATTGTTATATTTTACTGTTTCATTGAAATATTCAATTGCTTCTGCTTCTAAAATATCCCTCTTTTTAATGGAAATTGGATCTTCGATCCCCAAAACATATAAGCTCCACAAATCAGATATTGTTATATCATTGGAGCAACAAAGTGTTTGAACCGTAGATTTCTGATGGAATGATCCCATTACTGTCCACCCAATATAAGTTTCTATTGCAACTAGGTCATCAATCTGTTCTACTCTACCAGTTAAAAGTTCACCAAAAAACTCGGCCCCCAAAAGTAAACTGATTTCATTTATGTCTATCTCAGCATCAGATACCAATATGTTTTTCTCTTTCAACAAACTGATAATATGAGCGTTTTCTAACCTAGGAACGAAACTGCATATTTTATTTTGTTCTGAAGCCAATAGTTTCAAACGAAAAGTGCTATTCAAATCCTCAATAGTGATATTATATAAAGCATGATATTCAGGAGCTGATTTTTTCCCACCAAAAACACTCTATACAATAATTTCCTCTCTGACACTTTTCAGTTTCATATTTTTAGCGCAATCAAAATGAATATATCAACGTTGAGATGCAGAATCGAGTAATACTCTGACAATTTTTGTACCTGAATCACTAACAAGTTTGACAGCCACAGTTTGTAGTAGAGTACCTGTGGTATAAATTACTGATCATTATATTCTCCGGATTACTATGTTGGTAAAATTTGGGAAGTTCTGGAGTTTTGTTTTCTTTTTCTTTAGGCTGTGATATTGATGAGTCACCGCACAGTATCGGAAAATGCCTTCTACCACATATAATACATTTTATGAATGCTTTGCCTCTCTTTATACTATGATAGGGTTTCAGACAACCGAAGCAAGCATTTCTTTTTGTAACAATTTCCTTTCTTTCTGTTAAAGAAAGTGCTCGTGACTTGATGCAGTCTTGGCTCGAGTGTGACTTGCCCTCACAAAATATACAATTTTGAGGTTTATTACCATGTTTAGCTGTATGGGGTCGGCTTTATAATAGCCCCATGGTAAATCCTGCCTGTCGTAAGAGGCGACTAAAAGGATAACCGTAGGTGGAAGATGGTCTCATCGCCCGGTGAAATACCACCATATCGACTTTGTGTGCTGTGAAATGGATCATTCCATGTTTCAGTGTTCGGTCGATACTCTCCGGTCTCCCTCTTTCCTTTTCCCCAATTCCTCCTTTATTTTCAGGTGCATCCTAATAGTAATGATGATGAAGTCTCCTAGAGTAAAACACTCCGGAAGCAAAATACCTCTCCATTCGGATTTCCGGGCGAGAGGTACTCGAGGGGACTCAACATTGAAGATTAATTTTTGCAACATCCGCGGACTCAACAAGAACATCAATGACGTCCACTATCACCTACAGACGAAAAAACCGGATATTCTGGCTCTAACAGAAACACAAGTAAACTCGTCCACCAACAAGGTCCAAATGCTTTGTCCTGGTTACGAACTCCATTCTCGATTCAGGTTCAAAGGTGGAGTCTGCCTTTACGCTAAGGCTAACCTTTCATGCCAGCGTGAAGAGTTTGGAACCGAAAGACTTTGATGTGATGTGGTTCAAGCTATCTGATACCAAACTGACTAAGTTCCTCTGCTGCCTTTACCTTTCACCTAATGAACCTTCATATAACGACCTCTTTGAGTTTTTATCACTCAAACTGGACTACATTCAGGAGAACCATCCAACAGCTGAAACCATAATCATGGGAGACTTTAATGCACATAACGCTGCCTGGCTCAAATTCTCTAACAAAACAGATGATGCGGGTCGTCAAGCCGAGGCCTTCGCCATCACTCATGGTCTAGAACAACTGGTCGAGCTACCAACCCGCATCCCTGATGTCAACAACCAGTCTGCCAATACACTAGATCTTTTCCTCACCACCAATCCTGACCCGTATTGAATAGAAGTTTGTGCCCCACTTGGAAACTCTGATCACACCCTCATCTCCACAACATGCTCTTTCCATTTACCATCGAGGCTGCACAATGTCACCCCGTCTCATGTGGCATTACAATTCGGCCGACTGGGAAGGTCTTCGTATGTTTTTCTCAGCGTTTCCATGGAAGAGAGTTTGTTTCTCTTCAGTAGATCCAACACGATGTGCTGAGACAATTTCTGAAATCATCATGTTGGGGATGCAAACCTACATACCGAATACCGAAGAAGAACATCATCCGATAAGACCTGGTTTAACAGAAACTGCTCTAGAGCTGTGGCTTCAAACAGGCAGCATACCATCGATGGCTAAAAATCCGGGCCCTGAGACCAGAGCAGCATATGTCGAGGCTAGAGGCATATGCAAAGAGACAATAGAATGCTCAAAGATGCCCACAATGCCAAAATAAGATCAAAACTTGCTGAAAGTCCTAACGGATCCCGTTCATTTTAGTCTTTCCTAAAGCTGTGGGAAGAAACTTCACTTCCAGCTCATTTCCTCCTCTAACCAAAGAAGATGGAACACTAGCAACGACTGCCCAGGAAAAAGCCAATATCTTTGCGCACCCATTTGCTGGAAATTCCACTCTGAATTCATCGGAAAACAACCCCGAACATTACACCTATTGACAGTCACATGCCCGAGATCACCTTTCGCCAACGTACTATCAGAAGATTTTGCTGGGTCTCAACACCAACAAAGCCTGTGGATCTGACGGAATCCCGCCGATTGTTCTCAAGAAATGTGCCCGAACTAACACCTGTTCTTTGCAAGTTGTTCAACCACTCTTACAATTTGGGGGTATTTCCGTCCAATTGGAAAATTGCAAGAGTACAGCCAGTCCCTAAAAAGGCAAAAAGGCCCTACCTAGCAACTACAGACCTATTGCACTGCTATCTATTATTTCAAAGGTCATGGAAAAAGCCATCAACATCGAGCTCATGAAATATCTGGAAGACTCAGGAATTGTCAACGATAGGCAATATGGCTTCCGCCATCAGAGATCAACTGGTGACCTGCTCGCTTACGTCTCACATATATGGCAGCTATCTATTGAAAAGTATGGAGAAACTTTAGCTGTGGCATTAGATATCTCCAGGGCGTTCGATCGAGTTTGGCACCAGGGACTCCTCGCCAAGGTTCCGTCTTATGGCTTGCCCCCTCAGCTGTGTTCTCTGCTTGCTAGTTTTCTCTCGAACAGGTCTCTCCATGTAGTGGTCGATGGAGTTTCATCTGACACTCTACTCATAAATGCTGGTGTTCCGCAAGGATCTATTCTCGCACCAACACTATTTCTACTTCACATCAACGACCTGTTGAAAGCAACTTCATGTCCAGTACACAGCTTTGCCGATGATAGTACCCTCCATACCGCTTTCTCTTCCAGGGCCCCTATATCAGCCCGTGAAACCAGAAATGAACGAGGAAGAAATGTTAATAATATAAATATGGGCTTAGCAACAATTCTCGAGTGGGGATCTAATAACTTGGTAGAATTCAATGCAAACAAAACACAAGCATGTCTTTTCTCTAGAAAAGTCGATCTCACTGTGCCTAACATAACTCAGGAGTAACCATACCACTGAAGTCATCCATATCGATGCTTGGTATTACTATCAGCAATAACCTTTCCTGGAAAAATCACGTGAGGTCCATTGCCAAAAGTGCATCCCTAAAACTTGGTTTTTTGTTTCGTGCCAAGAGCTATTTCACCCCCACCCAGCTGCTTATGATCTATAAGGCACAGATCCGACCTGTCCTGGAATACTGTTCCCATATTTGGAGCGCGGCACCTAAACATATCCTGAGGCTATTGGATTCTGTTCAAAAAAGGGCAATTCGTCTCGTCGGTGATGCCTCGCTTACAAACTCGCTCACTTGTCTGGAACACCGTAGAAAAGTTGGCGATTTGTCTCTATTTTATAGATATTTTCATGGGCGATGCTCTTCTGAAATATCAACAATCGTTCCTGCTTTGGCAGTCTCTTCGAGACTAACCCGTCAAGTTCAGTCATCACACCCCTTCGTGGTCACTTTGGAGACCTGCAGAACATCACTTTCCAAAGACTCCAACTCCAACGAACAGCGAGGCTTTGGAACTCATTGCCTAGGGAGGTGTTCCCCGAGGCATACAACCTCCAGAAATTTAAGAAGAACACCAACTCCTACCTTCTTTCTCTTGGTTCCCACGATGTTCTCTGAACATTACAGGATATCCCTTTTCGTGGGAACCAGAACATAAAAAAAAAAAAAATCCGCAGAAAAAATTATTGCAGCAGTAAATGGATTTGGCTCACCTCCATCGTGTTTATTTTTCTCCATGGATGGTTTACTTCTGCTGTAACTCTTGAATTCCTTCTCAGTAGCAAAACTTGTTCTGGCTAGACTTATGCGCTCCTCGCTTCCCACTTCAGTTCGGAGAAAATCTAGTAAAATATTCAAATAATTAATATTTTTGTCTTCATCACTTGTTTTCAGATCTTTGGTGTGAATGTTATTACGATGTCTCTCCTACGCTCTTAAGGTTTCTTCAGGTAAGGCAGATTCAGCTTACGGGTACAACATGGCAGCATATTTATCACTAGTTACACCCAATGATTGTAAGGCTCTCAATTGTGTTTTTAGTTTATTAAATAAAGAAGCTAGTTTTATTTGTGGCTTGATTCAAGACTAGATTTAATAGCTCCCTTACGTAAACTTCAATGAGGATTTCATCTCTAGCGAATCTGATTTCAAGTTGTTCCACAGCCTTTTCATAGTTTGATGCAGATGGTGGAAAACTATCAACTAAAGCTTTCGCTGCGCTACCTGTCTCCATGTAACAGATATTGGAATTTGTCCTCTGTGTCAATTTCATTATCTTCGTGAATCTTGCGGAATTGACCCCAAAATCCTATCCAGTTTCGAACGTCTCCATTGAATTTTTTCAACTAAAATTTTGGCAATTTGAAATGTCTCTTCGCGTTTGACGTCTCTGTCCCAGAATCTACGTTAAAACTTGTTCCACCTCGATTCTTCTCATTTACTAAGGCAAACTCACATTTCGACCTATACATTATCAAATACTCACGAAACTTCTCTACTGCTCATACTCCTTTTCCAATTCTTCATCATCTTCCAATGTCAGCATACGTTTATTTTCATCAAGAATGACTAATCTGGACCCCCTATCTTCAATTTGGCCTAATCGGGTAACAATATTGTCCTTTCTCAACGGCTGGGCATTCAATTCAATTTCTAATTCATAGCATGACTTGGTGAATAATTTTCTCAGCATATCCCGTTCTTTCTTCACCTTAGATAGATTCTCCACAGTAAGTCCTGTCATGGTCGCCATTTATGTAGATGTGGAGATTTTGGAGAAATACGGGAACAAAATCGTACTTTTTTCTGACGTTTTATATTTTACAAATTGTCAAATCAATTCTAATCATAAACAAATAATGTATCCAACATAACTGAAAATTAAATACAGGATGTTTTAAAACATCGCAACTCCAATACCATGCATGAACGGAAAACCGAAGTATCGAAATACATAATGTATTGAAAGTACTATGAACTGAAGATGGCGAGTGGTCAAGAATTGCAGTTTCATGGAATCTGTTGTGAGAAGAATCCTCAGATGTTGCTATTATATCGAAAATTATAAACAGTTTGCCTCCCAAATTCAACATATTCCTAACAGCTTGGGATTCAGTTGATCAAACGAAACAAACTCTTGAAGAACTGATATCTAAATTGTTGAAAGAAGAACATAAAATGAGTGTTAATGCTGGAATAGAGTGCAAGCGAAGAAAATGAACGACTTTAAATCAAAAAGGAATCTGGTATCGCGGAACTGCAGAAGAAAACAAAATATGGTCATTGTAAACAAATTGGTCACTGGTGGTGAGAATGTCCACGAAGAAACGACAATCAAAGTACAACCCACGCAGATCGAAATTTGGAAGCATTTGCTGTTGAGAAATTCTTCAAACATTTCAATGATGAAAAACCAGATGATTTCGTAGAAGTACATGCTCTAATATGTGATATAACTTCAATAGTTGAAAATTCCACTAAAGATGACGAAAATATTTGGCTGGCAGATATTGGTGCCAGTGTTCACATGTCTTTTCATGAAGAATGGTTTATGAATTTGAAACCGGTGAAAATTATCTCATTGTTAGAGTGGCAAATAATAAAACTATCGAAGCTGTAGCTATCAGTGAGATAAAAGTCGAAGCTTTCATTGAAAATGAATGGAAGAATGAAATAACAGACATGCTATTCATTTCTGAACTGAAACGAAATCTACTTTCAATTGAAAAGATGACTGACAAGGGATACACCATGGTTGCAGAGCAAGATCGTTGTGAGTATATAAATTCGTCCGATGAACTTCCCTGTATAGTAGTGAGGAAAACATCTATGTTCAAAATGTTGCTGAAAACGGAAATAACTGCTGAATGTAACTCTGTATCAATGGACAAGTCGAGAAGAGAGTATCCTGCGAAAAATAGTTCCAAGTCTCCAAAAAATATGATATGATATGATATGATATTAGCTCATTCAATTCGAAATGCGATTCTAAGAAAGATTTTTTTTTGCTGGCGAAAATTGCAATTGTTATTAACAAAAAACAAAAACAAAGGAAAGGGGTTCAGTTTTTTGGGAATAAATAAAAAAATATAAGCGGTAGCGAAAATCGAAAAACAGATTCTTAAAGAAGAGGAAATTTCCAATAAAAATGTTTCCGAAGAGCGAACATTTTTAAAGCTATTATTTAAACATTTATACCGTTTTTTATTAACTGGTACTAATTAACATATGCCCAACTTGTTGAAAAATTAACTTGATTTTTTTCCAACGGCTCCTTGTTCTTTCCAAGTGTTAAAAATACACCATAATAATAATAATATGTTTATTGTTTAAGAATAGAATTCTTGTTACAAACACAATGTCATAAATAATGAAAAGGGAAACATTCTCAATTGAATATTGATAGAAAGATTTTTCTGTGAATTGACGATGGAAGATAGTGACTGAAGTTTATCTTTCAGTCGCAGATGATTCCACATCTGATTTTATGAACATCCTGTTTATATTTTCAACAAATCAAGTCATAAATAATATTACTAATTTAAACATGAAATATAAAATGTAATAATAATTGAATTAAAATATAAGATATTCATACATGCATATACAACTGTTACAGGACAAGACTAGGACTACGATTAAAATTTATGTTTTTCACACAGTACAATCGCAAATACTACACATTCTAAATTACAGGGCATCGTCAAAATATTCTTGTAGGTCATAATAGGCTTTATCACTTAATAGTTTTTTAATTTTTTTTCTGAATATGATAAAAGAAGTCTCTTTGATTTCAGTGGGAAGTTTATTGTACATCCTGATTCCATTATATATCAACGAGTTTTGAACAAAACATGTTTTTGGAATTGGTAGATTCAGTTCATTTGACCGCCTTGTGTGGCATGTGGCTGTAGATTCATAGTTCTCCCTTTTTTATGTATAATCGATACGGTTTCAATATGAATATTGAAATAACCGTGAGGATTCTATTCAGTTTTCAATTGATATTTATAATATAAAAAAAATATTTTATGTGGCTCTCTTTAGAGACAGCGCGCGCGTATGCCGTAGCGGTCGCGCAGAGCCCTATTTTCAGCGCCAAATTGAAATTATAAATAATGGAGATAGAGTTCCGGAATTCCAGACTTTTTCATTGGAAATTTCCTTTTTCTTAATAAACTTTTTTCCGATTTTGGTTATCACACATAGTTTTTTGAGTTATTCCCAAAGAACTGAACTTCTTTTTCTTCTGAGAAAGAATTTTTTCTCGTTTTTTTTGCTGACGAAAATTGCAATTGTTATTAACAAAAATAAAAGGCGTTGATTTTTTTGGGAATAACTCAAAAACTATATCGCTAAAAGTTTTTAAAAGTTGTTTATTTTGTTTATTACAATTTTTATAAATCAACAAAAAATAATAATAAAAAAATGTTGTTTTTTTATCTATATCCATTCAAAAACATTCAAAAACATTTTTTAGAACATTGTTTATAAATTGTTTGTAAATAAATTCATTATTTTAATATTTGAAAAAAATATTTTCACCATTTTTTGTCTAAGAAATATTTTTTAAAACAATATTTTCTTAAAAAAATTCTTATTGTTATAATGTTTTTTTCCATCATTTAAATAATTAGTTTAGATTTTTTTTTCGTTAAAAATCATAATCACATTTCCCAATAAATACAAAAAATTAAAAAATAAACTATACAAAGTTTAATCTGTTTATTTAGTTGAGAATTAATAAACAAATTCCAATCTTTTTTTATATATTATGCAACAATGGTCGAATTTTTTTTTTTTTTCTTATAGATTTTTCTGAAATTACGACACTTTTTGCATATGGTGTTTTTGTAATTTTTAGTAGTTTCAGAAAAAAAATGTGATTTGGAACTTGTTTATAACAAATTGTTAACTTATTAAACAATAAAAAATTTAATATATTTTTTTTGTTAATCTATTGAGAAAATGATTTTTAAAGAAAAAAAAAACTAATTATTTGAATATAAAAAAAACTATTATAAACAATAATAATTTTTTTGAAGGAAAATATTGTTTTTAAAAAATAATTATATTCTCTGACAACACAATGACAAAGATATTTTTTTTAAATATTATACTTATAAATTTATTTGTGAAAAATTTATAAAATGTTTTTCGAATGTTATTGAACGTCTTTGTTTGATGCAAAAACAGTAATAGCAAAACCTATGGATAAAACAATTAAACAACTTTTTTTTTTTTTAATTTTTTGTTGATTTTAAAAAATTATAATAAACAAAATAAACAACTTTCATACCGTGATCTTGTTTAATATATATATATATATATATATATATATATATATAAATCGACAACTTTTGCAAAGTGGTCTAGAAAGAAACCGAGCTTAAAACATCTGAGAGTTTTCGGTTCTCCCGCCTACATTATCAACCGAAATAATTCCGAAAGAAATGGGAGAAAAAAATCGATAGGTAATACTTGTTGGATATCACAATGACTCTAGTAACTATCATGTGTGGAATGCTGAGAAAAGAAAGATTTTCATGAGTGCGAATATTGTTTTCAATGAATCTGAGAAAATAATAAAGTGAAGAACAAAAGAACGAGATGTGTCAGTTCACCTGAAATTGAGAGGAGAGTCTGAGAAAAGAAAGGAATGTTAGGAGAAAATGATGAAAATGAAGATATAGTGCAAGTTGAAAACGGCAGTCATCAAATGGATTTCGAAAATCATGGAAACCATCGGTATCAGCTGAGAGACAGGAATGCTTTGAAACCACCAGATTTTCTTTCATTAGAGACAGAAGTTGAAAATCCACAAACATATCATGAAGCTTTGGAAACCTATGAACATGAAAAATGGTTTGAAGCAATGGGGGGAGGAATCCAAGCTCTAAAAAAATAATACCCGGTCACTAGTTACAGCTCCTGAAAAAAAACATGATATTAATGGTTCAGAAAAATACAAAGAAAGGTTAGTAGCCAGAGGATTTTCTCAGAATTGATTACCAAGAATACCAGTTGTGAGATATGAGTCAGTGAGACTGCTTCAGACTTGGAAATTGCACAGTTCGACGTGAAAATAGCTTTTGTGATTCTAGTCCTCTTTGTTGATGTCATCAAAATTGTTCTGTCAAATCTGAGAGAAAATTTCGAGTTCACTGTTGGAAATTCTGAATGTTTCATTGTACTTCAAATTGATAGAACCGTAATAGAAACTTGTTATCAATCTATCAAGGAAACTTCCTACAAAAATTAATGGAAAGATTCAATTTGATGGATGTAAAACCAGTAGCTGTACCAATCGAACCAAGTACCCAGTTGATTAAACCCAAAGGAAAAAGTTCAGACACTGAAATTGAATCACTAACCATTTTCACCCTTTGCAATCGTCCTCTATAATAAAATGAAATCCGAATGTAGAAGTGCAGATTTTTCTATATTCAGGAAGCAAATTGATTGACGAACGTTACAAACGACATTCAGTTGATATATTTCAGTGATAAATCTACTCTAGGAAATGACTTGAAATTTGTCGATGAAAAAGTCGATATTTCTTCTCGAGTTGAATCAATTTCGCCTGTTCAATTTAATTTGGATAATATCCGTAACTCCACTTGATCTAGATATTTAAGAAAAAGTATCAACCGCGCGCCTGACAAATGTATGTATTTCGTCGTTGAAGTGAAATAGTTGAGTTGCAAATTTGGTCTTCAATGTTTTATACTGTGTCAAATGAGAGGCTGTAATTGCTGATTTTGTGTTCTGAAAATAGATATATTTTTGTTTATAACACATGTTTTCTGATTACAGTTTGTAGGGATTCACTTAATGATTTGTTCGATTAGTTCATTACGGAAATTGCTTTCAAACTATTATCATAACAACTATTGTTTTTACAATTATCATTACATTACAATTGGCACCCCAAAAGTGGGGCGAAATAATAACAAAATAGTGTGTTATATTATATAACAAATGGCGCCCAACGTGGGGCAAGTAAGGGCAATATATTATTTCTTAATATTTATCACAAAGTAAGGGCAATATATCATTTCATAATATTTTTCGAGGAAAAGGCGGAAAAGGCAAGTAAAGGCAATATATCATTTCAAGGCAAAGTAAGGGAAATATATTATTTCCTTAATATTTATCGCAACACTGTGCGAACATTAGAATTGGGATAAAATGATGGCTTTCATAGCAAGTATGAAAAATGATATGAATGAAAAAAAAAATGGATAAAAATTCAGCAAGTGATATGAAAAAAAATTCAGTAAGAATGAATGAAAATATAGGAAGTATAAAAGATGAAATAAAAGAAATGAAAGAAAATTCAGGAAGTATGAGAAATGAAATGAAAGAAAGTTCAATAGGGATGGAAGAAAAAATAGAGAAAATGAATGAAAAGTCAGAAAAAATAATGGAAAAATGGGAAGTATGAAAAATGAAATGAAAGAGCAAATAGAAAGAATGAATGATGGAATGAGAGAAAGTATGGGAAAATGGAGGAAAGAATGGAAGAAAAAATGGGAAATATGAAGAATGAAATGAAATAAAGTTTGTCAAATGAAATGAAAGAGTTGGAAGAAAACACAGCGAGTATGGAAATAAGATTGAGAGAAAATGTGAAAGAAAATATAAAGGATATGAAAAAAAATATGGAAAGTATAGAAAACAAAATACAAACTAAATCTAATCAAAATAAAGAAGAATTTTTAGAATTGCACAAACAATTAGGGACAAAAATAGGACAACAAAATGAGGAATTTTATGTGGCAATAACACAAGAAGTATACACTATAAATAATCATGTAGAGAGGCAGGATGAGAAAATAAAAGACATGAAATTAGATATGAATAGTAAACAAGAAAGAATTAAAAATGAAATAAGTACTCTAGAGAAAAAAGTTGAGAAACAACATAAAGATACTAATTAAAAAAATAAGAGATAGGAAAAAAAAAAAAGAGAGTAGAGTCATTGATAATTGTCATGGAATACAAACAAATAATAAGGAATTTGAGGGAGTAGTTATACAAAAAACAGATCATAGTAACAGTTTATTAGAAAAAGATCATAACAAATACAAAGTATAAAAAGAAGATAACAAAAATAATTAGTTTATGATAATATGAATTGAAAAATAAAAAAGTTTTGCTGCAAAAGGGTAAATAAGTAATAAAGTAAAAATAATGAAAATATATGACATAATAATGGCTAAGATGAATTTTGAATTGCAAAAAGGGAACGAAAATGATAAAATAATAATAATGAAAGTGAATGACATAAACGTGGCTAACAAAAATTTTGAGTTGAAAAAAGGAAACATAAATAAAAAAATAATAGTAATGCAAATCAATGAAATCTACAGGGTGAATAGAACTTTTGAAATGAAAGAAAGTAATACAAAGTTTGAAATAATAAAATAATGTATAGTAAAATGTCCAATATAAAAATAGAAAAGAATTGAATTAATATGATGATCAAAAACGAAAAAAGTTTGGAGTTATGATAAAGAAAATAGTGGAAAAATTAACATGAAATTTCTATTAAAAATTTGTGGAATAAAATATAAGCTTGCAGTTACAAAACAAACAAGATTCCATAGAAGGAGAGACAAATAATGAATAGAAAAATTAGGTAATAATAAATTATAGGGTAACAAATTTAATAGGCAAGTTGGGGAATTGAAAAAAAAGGAAGAAAGTTAAAAAAATAGTTTGATAGATAGTTAGGATTTCAGAAACATTTGAATAAAAGAGAATAAAATGAAAAACAAACGTAAAGAAAAAAATACATCAATGAGAGAAAATATTAGAGGAAACAAAACAACGCCTAAATAAAAAGTATAGAAAGAAAAGAAAGGTATTGAAAAAAATAATGAA
The DNA here is from genome assembly GCA_018342105.1 of Gonioctena quinquepunctata. NCBI lineage: Eukaryota > Metazoa > Arthropoda > Insecta > Coleoptera > Chrysomelidae > Gonioctena > Gonioctena quinquepunctata. The sequence continues at coordinate 711,369 of JAFIRS010000045.1, forward strand.
AAATTATGTGAAAATGAATGTATTGAGAAATGAAAGTGGAAATGATAATAATAATAATACTAAAGAAGTATATTATAAGAAATATGATGATGATGATAAAGGTATAATGATAAATACAATGAAGGTATATTAATAAATAAAATGAAGGTATATTAATGAATTATAAATGAATATAATATGTTAATTATGTGTGAATAATGAAAAAGCGAAAGAGTATGTACACAAAATAAAAGTAAATAAAATGAGAGATTCAAATTAATAAAATATCCAATTCAATATGAATATAAAGAACAACTGAAGGAAGAGATAAGAAAAATAATAAAACAGCATAATTGAAAGAGTACCAGTAATTGTAAAATCAAATGAATATTAAAAAAATTATATATCAGTATAAGATAATCATAAAATATAAAATGTCATATATGAAGATATCTTGAAAAGTTTTCTCTCTTGATCTGAAAAGATGTCTGAAGTCAAGTTTTTCTGGAACGAAAGAACGTAGTACTAGTAGTTGTAAATAATAGTTATCGTTGTAGAATTTGTTTTTTTTTTCTTGAACTGGTGGGAAATCCAGCATAGGTAGTTTTTTGAAAGTAGAAAAATAGTATTAGTTGATGTAGATTCAATAACTGTAAATAAAGAAATTGATATTCAAAATTTTCTAACTAGTAGAAAATTATTGAATATAAATTTAGGAATGTTGTTATGTTATGAAAAACCAGTTAAATATTTTAAAAGGAAAAAAAGGAAACAATTTCATAAAAAACCCACAAAAAGAATAATTACTTAATAGCTATTAGTTTCAAGAGATTGTTTTTACATATTTTGAAATTCAATTTCCTTTATTAAGCCTCTGTATAATATGAATAGATAAAAATATTCAAGTACTATAATACAATCAATTTCATACACTGTCATAATGATTACAACCCATAATTATCCAAAAGACAACAAGAAAGGTCTAGATTTACGAAATCATCCTGAATAAAATGTGATAAACAAAATTATAAGCTTGAAACATACAGTATATGAAATTGTATGTAACTAAAAATAGCCAATGGGAGAACAACAAACTTCTTGATGACAATAGCCAATCAGGGAACAGTATGGTCAAATGTAAGATTTGAAATTGTGAGAAAATAAGAACGGAAAAGTGTCAGAGACAATTATGATTGAATATTGTAAAAAGTCTGTAAGAAAGGAAAAATAGATTCATTTATAAGTTTTGACAAATAACCCCAAACAGTGAAAATGTGAGAACATAGTGCGCGAATTCAAAAATTCAAATCAAAAGGACTGAGGAAAATTGGTATCCAGGAGACGAAAAACAAAGCCACGAAGGAAGATCGAAAATAATTCGAAAACGAATGCCACGTTTTATTTGGGAGAAAAAAAATCCAATAATTTCAACATTATAAGCAGAAAACCAACATTACCTTATTTGTACACCATATACAAATATTCCAAAGCTGATTGCTGAATCTGTATGGTTCCTTCTTTTGGTATTGGAGATCCTGAGAGCATTGGATTGAGAGAGAATCCAAATTCTGGGTGTATATTGAACAGCGACAGTTCCAGCGACAGGTATAAACTTTCCTAGTGCACGTCACGAACTGAACAATTTCACTAATAACTCATATCCCATCAGAAGAACTTTATTCCACTTGATTTTGAACTAATAAAGAAATTTTCACTTTCAAGGTAAAAGTGAGGTTGTGTCTATTTATCCATGACCTGGTTTCTCATGATTATCCATGGAAATTTGTAGATTGACAATAGAATAAGTTATTTATCGTAGGCCAGGTAAATATAAGTTTTCCTGAATAAAGGAAATAATTGTTTCTCGAAGCTTTCTCGTTTTGTTTTCCACAATTATCAGCAATCATATTTATAAACACAGAAATTGACATCAAGACCAGAATAGTGGCTCTATTGTCTGAACCGGCTATCTGAGACGAGAGGCGTACCAACTGAGTTTAGTCGTGGTTAGAAAAATTATAACAATTGGCAGCAACGTGACGAGAGAACAGTGACGTTAGCTAGCAATTATTATTACATCACAAAACATATTATACAGGGCGAAAATATTTATCTATCAATATTTTATAACAAAAAAACTATTATAACAACTATTGTTTTTACAATTATCATTACATTACAATTGGCACCCAAAACGTGGGGCGAAATAATAACAAAATAGTTTGTTATATATATATATATATATATATTTATATATATATAAATATATATATTTACTTAAATTTCTCGAAAAAAAGGTCTGATTCAGTCAATTCGTATAATTCTTTCTAACGACGTTTCGACATAATATTTGTCTTCTACAGGTTGAAAACACAGAAAAATTATTCTATTTTTCTCTGCTGCAATTTTCTTGTTTATGTTTGAGTAATCTTTCAGTAATTTCGTTTGTTTCTTCCTACTCTGAACAAAAGAAAGAATATATTCGGCTGGGAACTAGAAATGGATGACAACACGAAATTACTGAAAGAATACTCAAACATAAACCAGAAAATTGCAGCAGACAAAAATAGATGAATATGTCTGAACTTGAAGATAACAAATACAATGTCGAAACGTAGTTAAAAAGAACCATATGAATTGATTGAATCAGTCCTTTATTCCAAGAAATTGAAGAAAATATATATATTTATATAGTATATAGTAGTTTACCCTTATAATTGTTCGTAAAGAGAACTGACAACAAATTCGATTTCTTCCTTACTTCCTAATTAACTCCAATTTGACTCGGCTAATAATTTTTGCCGGCATTTCGGTTATGGCCACGCTTGCTATGACCGTCAGGAATGTATATAACAACCCGCGGTTCATAAAAGAACGTACGTCGGCGCTTCATTCGGCCGATGCCGATTCCGAACTTATCTACAGCTTCAATCGGTCTCTCGCTCTTAAAATTTACCGACATCTTGAGGAATGTTTGTAAATTGGTCTTTACATGCCGCACTACAACTCTCACCTCTATTTATTGTTCTCGAGATCGATTTCTATTGTCTTTTAATCGTAATCCCACTCAATTCTTGCCTCAACACAAACGTATGGTATGATTATTGTACTGCTGAAGTTGATATATTTTTTTCTGATTCGGACTGGTTTAAACGAAACGAATTACCTTCATCTTCAGGGATAGTAGTCACTTTGGGACTTGTTCAGTACGTCAATAAAGGTGGATTTATCTCCTGGAATGTGTTTGCTTCAGCGTGGGGATTATTACTACGTATGTACCACGTTCGTGTCAACATGGCAGTAAAATGAATATGAGAGAAGGAAACTTTTTAAAGACAAGCTTTTATTCGAATGCTCTAAAAAAAACTATTAGATTTGAGACATAAGTTAAGGTAAATGTCCCAGTGATCGTCTAAAACTCAGTTATCGTCAGTGCGATTAAATATCCTTAAAAATTGAGCATCCAATAGCAACATTCATTATAATATAATTTTAATAATATGCGGCGACATCTGATGGAACAACTGGTAAAAATTTTTGCAATCGAGTGACATTTGTGATGCAGGCGGTGTGTTTAGAAATGCTGGTATTTTGAATAAATCTGGGGTTGTTCTTGTGTGAAAACAGCAGCCAAAAGATAGCAGCCAATTTGCCGAAGATTGCTGAACGATCAGTGGAGTCGGACTTAACATTTATTTGGGGTTCAGCGAGGATATAAAAAGTATTATCCTCATTTTCTCCCTTACAAAACGGAAAAAGGTGAAATACTTATGAATTACTTCAAGAATGATTCCCAACACCTTTTAATCAAAAAAATAATAATTCTGCAGCATGGTGGGATTATAATGTGCCAAGCTAAAAACTGTATCAACGAAAGTGGTAACATATTATTCTTCCTCATACATAGAATCATTTCGTGTGAAAAAAAAAATTGTATTACTTGCAAAGGGGTTAAAATACCAACCCGAATTAAGAAAAAACTATTTCGGGGTTGGGAGCTGGAACTGCCCTAACGAAAGTTATAACAGATCATTTTTGACAATCCAGAGAATCAATTGTCGTTGAAAAAAATTATTGCATTACTTGCAGAGGGGGTAGAATTCCAACCCCAATTAAAAAAAAAACATTTTGGGGATAATACCCGGAACTGCCTCAACAAAAGTAATCACAGATCATCAAGACACTGCAGAGAATAATTTGCTGTTGAAAAAAATACTAGCATTACTTGCAGAGGGGGTGAAATACCAAATTTCGGGGGTAAGACCTAAAACTGCCCCAACAAAAGTAACCACAGATCATACTTGACAATGCAGAAAATCATTTGGTGTAGGAAAAAATTCTTGCATTACTTGCAGAGGGGGTGAAATACCAACCCCAATTATAAAAAAAACGATTTCGGGGGTAACACCTAAAACTGCCCCAACAAAAGTATTCACAGATCATTCTTGACAGTGCAGAAAATCATTTGGTGTAGAAGAAAATTCTTGCATTACTTGCAGAGGGGTGAAAAACCAACCCCAATTTAAAAAAAAACTATTTCGGTGGTAAGACCTAAAACTGCCCCAACAGAAGTATTCACAGATCATTCTTGACAATGCAGAGGATCATTTGTCAAAAAAAATTATTGCATCACTTGAAGAGGGGGTGAAATACCAACTCCAAAAAAAATTGATTTCGGGGATAAGACCTAAAAGTGTCCGAACAAAAGTATTAACAGATCATTCTTGACAATGCAGAGAATCATTTGGCATTGCTATTTCACCCTCTCTGCAAGTTATGCAAGAATTTTTTTCGACAGCAGTGTCAAGAATGATCTGTGATATTTTTGTTGGGGCAGTTTTAAGTCTTATACCCCGAAATATTTTTTTTTAAATTCGGGTTGGTATTTCACCCCCTCTGCAAGTAATGCAAGATTTTTTTTCTATTCCAAATGATTCTCTGGATTGTCAAGGATTATCTGTAATTTTTTTCGTTGGAGCAGTTTTAGATCTTAACTCCAAAATCGTTTTTTTTTAATTGGGGTTGATATTTCACCCCCTCTGCAAGTAATGCAAATGATTCTCTGCAGTGTCAAGAATGATCTGTGTTTGTTTTGTTGGGGCAGTTTCAGGTTTAACCCCAAAATCGATGTTTTTTCATTGTTGTTGATATTTCACCCCCTCTGCAAGTAATGCAAATGATTCTCTGCAGTGTCAAGAATGATCTGTTTAGTTTTGTTGGGGCAGTTTCAGGTATTACCCCCAAAATCTATTATTTTTTTTTGGGGTTGGTATTTCAACCTCTCTGCAACTGATGCAAGAATTTTTTTCAACGCCAAATGATTCCCTGCAATGTCAAAAATGATCTCTATACTTTGTTGGCAGTTTTAGGTCTCCCCGAAATGTTTTTTTTTAATTGGGTTGATTTCACCCCTCTGCAAGTAATACAAGAATTTTTTTCTATCTCAAATGATTCTCTGACATTTTCAAGAATGATCTGTGAATACTTTTGTTGAAGCAGTTTTAGGTCTTACCCCCGAAATAGTTTTTTTTCCAATTGGGGTTGGTATTTCACCCCCTCTGCAAGTTATGCAAGAATTTTTTCCTTCACCAAATGATTTTCTGCATTTTCAAGAATGATCTGTGAATACTTTTGTTAGGGCAGTTTTAGGTCTCACCCCCCGAAATCGTTTTTTTTTAATTGGGGTTGGTGTTTCACCCCCTCTGCAAGTAATGCAAGAATGTTTTTCACAATGATTCTCTGCATTGTCAAATGATCGTATTACTTTGTTGGGGCAGTTTTAGGTCTTAACCCCGAAATAGATTTTTTTCAAATTGGGGTTGGTATTTCACCCCCTCTGCAAGTAATGCAAGAATTTTTTCCTACACCAAATGATTCTCTGCATTGTCAAGTATGATCTGTAATTACTTTTGTTGGGGCAGTTTCAGGTCTCACCCCCGAAATAGATTTTTTTCAAATTGGGGTTTGTATACTACCCCCTCTGCAAGTAATGCAAGAATTTTTTTCAACGCCAATTGATTCTCTGCATTGCAAAAATTATTGTTTTCTTTTTTGGGGTTTCCCCTTTTTTTTTTGGGGCCCCCTCTGCAAGTAATGCAATTTTTTTTTCACACGAAATTATTCTATGTATAAGGAAGAATAATATGTATCCACTTTCGTTGAGACAGTTTTCAGCTTAGCACATTATAATTCCACCATGCTGCAGAATTATCATTTTGTGGATTAAAAGGTGTTGGGAATCATTCTCAAAGTAATTCATAAGTATTTTACGATTTTCCGTTTTGTAAGGGAGAAAATGAGGATACAACTTTTTACATCTCCGCTAAACCCCAAATAAATTTTGAGTCCGACGCCACTGATCGTTTGGCAATCTTCGGCAAATTGGCTGCTATCTTTTGGCTGCTGTTTCCACACAGGTTCTAGCATGCACGTAGAGTATCTTATTGGCAAGGAATTACTTTTTGATGAATTAGATACATATGAACTAAGTTACTGGCAAATCTTTTCAGGTTAGGGGTTTGTTATGTATTCAACGATCATTTCATTAAAATTCAATATGTCCTTTTTTAAATTTTTTTTCGCACTTGAAGAAGAATAAAGGCATAATTACCCTTTTGTTAAAAAATCTGTGTACCAGTAATCGGCATATCAATATAGGCAGGGGATAATATTTACGATGCTATAAAATGTAATGACGAATAGTGCGTCAGTGAGTGACGATAACTGGAAATCTTTGTTAAAGATGAGTCGTTTTGATTATGATGACGAAGATATAATAAAAAGCGATCGAGGCAGTTAAAAAAGGTTCGCTAATTGACACAGCAGGAAGGCACGCAGGCAGGACGACACTGGCTGGAAGCTTTTCAAAGAAGGCTTCCTGAGATAGCTATAAGAGTGTCCCAAAAACTTAACCAAAAGTCGGGCGTCTGTCTCAGAAACGAATATATGTCGGTGGTTTGAAGAGATAACGGGGTACTTTAGGCAGAATAATATGATCTATTTCGAGTATTCAATTGTGACGAAAAGGGCATTTTTCTGGCAGTAATCGTTGTTCTAGTTAGAAAAGGACAAAAAATGGTCAACACTCGTCATGGGAAACGCACAAAGGGCTACTCCAATGTTTATGGTCAATTTAAAGAGGGTGCCCAAATCATTGGCCGCGTCCATGCTACAATCTTGGGATATTGGTAGATTTGACAACGGTTGGATGACTGGACAGCCGGTTTGAATACCTAACTAACGTTTCATATCCATGGTAAGTAGAAAAAAAAACAATAAACTTAAAGGAATTCTTTATCTATATGGGCACGCCTCTCACTTGACATTACCATTGAGTGAGTTTGACAAAGTTATAGGAATATAAATTGTTGCGCTCTCTCCAAACTCTTCACCCTTTCTACATCCAACGGATGCAGCAGTTTTTCATTCATTAAAAGTTGTTTGGAAAAAAAGTTTATTACTGGATAATAGAAATCGCAGGAGTCCATAAAAAATGAGACAATTTTTCTCTACTTCTTCACAAAGTACGGAAAAATACACTCAAATCCGAGATGTTGGAGAGATGATTCAGGGCTTGTGAATTACTCCCTTCAGATCCAGATGCTTCAGACCACTTTGAAATGAAAACCAAGGAAGAAAACGCCCAATATCAAAATCCTCAAAAAATGTAGAGGATATAAAAAATCATGTTATTTTTCACTTGTATATTATTTGTTTATTTTACGTTGGATACGGTTATAACGCCCAGAAAAACAGAGAGAATAAATTCACGACCAACATGACGGAAGAAACTCTAAAAAAGATCATGAGGTTATCTGAGGTTCGAGAAATATGGCAAGAACTGCATCTACTTTTTGAGTGCATATCTGAAGACAAAGCTCATGATCTTCGCTTACAGTTCTTCAGTTATCAGAAGAAAGCAGGTGATGATGTAGCTACTCATATGTCCAAGCTGAAGAATCTTTGGAATGAGTTGGAATTGGAGATAAGGAGTTAGCCGAGGAAAAATAAATTAACATCTTGTCGCTATATTAATAATGGCCACAAGACCCGCTACATTATTAATGATTTGTAAAATACTGAGACACTCCCAGTAAATCACTTTTTCTTCAGATCCAGTTGGGTGTTGATTGCTAGGAATGATAGAATGGTCGACAATCTCACCAATCAGTTGTGTGCCTATGAGAGAGCTCTCACACAACATGATATAAGTAAACTTGTTAGGCAAGAAGTGTTGGTAGCAAACTCCTCACAGCAGAAGACATGAAGCAAGTTTAAGAAGTCGACTACAGATTGGATATGCAATTATTGTCACGAAAAAGGTCACAGAGTGAGAAATTGTCGTAGCTGGCATGCTGATGGAAGACCACCAAAACCAGACCCTTCGAAGTCAAATTTCGTTCTCATTTCCATCAACCAATGTTTTTATGCAGATGAGTCCGATCATGAAACCTTTGGAGAGTTTACTATCCATGAAGTTACAACAGCTAATGGTGATTCGGTTAAGGCTTTAGCGAGAGGTTTTATCTTCCTGGAAATAGAAGTTGATCGAAAGAAGCATGGAATAACTTTGAGCGATGTTTGGTACGTTCCGAAAATTAGGGAAAATCTCTTTTTGATACTAGCTGCTCAAGACATCCTAATAGTCAGTTCATATAAATAGTGGACAAATGCAGATTCAAAATAGGTGGAAGGATCATATTAGAGAGTTTTAGAAGTAAAAACGATGGACTTAAGTTAATGGGGGCAATGTTAATATAGACAAAACAGATGATGTTGTGAAAATCATGTGCTTTGCATAATTGATTTAGGAGTACGTATACGCCAACTTGATACAAAGGGAACCGCTCGGCAGGTCAGGTAGACGAGAGTCTAATCGATATGCTCTGCAGGCGATATATCAATAAGCACAAGATATATCGAGAGACATGCCGTCCTTCGGAGAGGACGTTAAGATGACGGTCTCGAGTTCATATATGTGGAATTTGTTAAGAAACTCTACCTCATTGAATTTAAATATATCAAAGCTCAACCACTGTGAAGTGAAATCCCAGTTGCATACAGTATTTCTCTTCGACACGCAATCAACAAGGTCTCCACCCGAAACATCCTCTTTTAGCAGTATTACAGCAGCATCAATTGAAGAAGCATCCGTATTTTAGCAGTTTTTCCTCATTCAATGGGACCTGAGACAGAGGCTATGGGTGATTTCTTTCTATCAGCAGTGTCCGCGTTGGAACTGTTATTGATTCTTTGGTGCTATCAAGAAGTTGGTCAATCAATTCCGTGATTTTTAATGAATTTGGTCCACAAATATTGCTTAGGTTATATTTCTGGGAATATAGAAATAGTTCCGAAAATCGAAAAGAAATTGCAAAAATTGTCCGTGAGTGGAAAGAAGCGAGTATTGTAAAAATCAGAAATTCAGTCCAGTTTTTCTTGTAGGCAACAAGACTGGAAAAAAACGATTAGTGATATACGCCAACTCAATAATTGAATTTTCTGATTCCAAAGATCAATGAAGGCATTATATTGTAGCGTTTGTAAGTTATGGATCTTGCTGTCTTCGGGTTATCTTCAGGTGCCTCACTGAAAAGGAACAGGACAATATAGTCTTTATCACCAACAATGTCATTACAGTTGAAAAAAAAAAGATTTTTGGACTTAGTAATGTTCCATTATAATTTGTTCTCATGATGAATCCAGCACTAGGTGCATCGCGAAGTAAAATATGTATGAGTTACCTGTACGATATACTAGTGTCAGCCAAAGTTCGGGAAGAAATGTTAGACATATTACATCAGGTGTTTAATGTATTTTGAAAAGCGATTTCGTTAATGAATGTGAGAAAATGCATTTTTGGTAGCACAAAAATGACCATGAAATGAATTTTTGTATCACAGAAAGGCTTTGAACCAGAAGAGACTATTTTCGAACGCTAAAAATGTCCACGGATCACGAAGATTCCTTGGTCCTACTGGATTTCTCCGAAGATTTATTGAAAATATGCCATTTTGGTAAAATTGATAAGTGCACCAATTTTGCAATCATTCAATGAAAACGCAATACGGATGCTTGATGGAATATTGTTATAATTTTACTCAATTGAAACATTCATTTTATCAAGGCATTAGAAAATGAGAATGATCTATATCTAATCTTCATCTGACATACTTCTCACAGTAACATGGAACATGTATCACTGATTCCAAGAATCTAATTCAATAGTGGAGAGATTTCAGAAAAAATCAAGATTTATCACTACTCTCTATATTTTTGTTGGAGTTTTACTTCAGCAGTAAAGACGTCATTGTATTCAGAATTCACTTGACAAAAAAACTGGGGTTAGGTTATCAGTTAGTTTTCCGACACTATCTCTGAATTGATTTGTGTGAAAATATGAACAGGATGTTCATGAAATCAGATGTGGAATCATCTGCGATTGAAAGAAAAACTTTAGTCACTATCTTCCATCGTTCAAGAGGACCTCTTGTGGGGTATTCATGTTGAAAAGGGAAACATTCTCAATGGTATATTGAATAGAAATATTTTTCTGTGAATTGAAAAATCCACCATAAAAATGAAGTAATTTTTTGTGAAAGTCTAACAGAAAACAACTACTTTTCCGGCTAAGCCACGCTGGACATTGAACTACATCTGATAGATATTCTGAAAGAAAGAACCCTAACTCTAAAGATAGTTATTTGATTTTCTATTCCAGTCTTAATTAGGGACTCATATAGATGAATGACGCAAAGAAGAATGATTTCCAAAAGAGAGTACTCACCAGAAATCATTTGTAACATTGGCGCAAGAGAGGCATCGCATTCACTAGGTCTTCAATACATTTTTGTCAACAAAAATCTATTTCACGCTTCCACGATCATCAGAAAGACCGGAAGAAATGGGAAACACATTTTCTAGAAGCAATCTCACTTTGCGAAGATGGTCAAAAGTTAGAAACATTTCTTTTGTAGAGACGCTTTGAAATTAGTGTTTTTTGACATTAAAACCTGTCATGGGGTATGATAGATTGATTTGTTTAAATTCAATATAAGTAGTAATTTGTTTGAAAGTATGAACAGGATGTTCATAAAATCAGATATGGAATCATCTGCGATTGAAACATAAACTTTAGTCACTATCTTCGTTCAAGATAACCTCTTGTGGGGTATTCATGTTGAAAAGGGAAACATTCTCAATTGAATATTGAATAGAAAGATTTTTCTGTGAATTGAAAAATCCACGATAAAAATGAAATAATTTTTTGTGAATGTCTAACAGAAAACAACTCCTTTCCTGAATGTTTTGAATGATTCTGTTGGAAATGTTGAATAGTTCCTTGAGATCGTATTATGAGATATTGATGAATTATATGTTATGTTCGAAGAATTGTGTTTTATGCAATTCTGTATTATTTTTGTAGAACGCGGAGCATTTCAGTGGCGAGCCATCTCTTGGACTCCCCTGTATAGATATATTTTCGTTTTGTTTCGATTTCTGCTTCGATATTCGTATAAAACTAAAAGGATATATTTTCCGTGGAAAAAGTCAAAGAAAAACCCTCTGCATTTTTTTGAAAAATGTCTATAAGATATTGGTTGACCTGAACTAGGTAACATAATGACGATATGTTTGTCTATATTCATGCTAAATTCAATTTTATTATTTTCATCTATACTTGTTTCTTTTATTCAATATATTTATCGTTATCGCGGAAATCTCCTAGCAAGATTTGGCTTCCAGATTCATGGGAGAGCTGTAATGCATCCAGCGGAATTCAGCGTTGAAAGGTCGTGGCATCTTTGTTTCATTCGAGATAGTTAGGATAAAAATACCCAAACAAAACGCATTCTCTTCGGGTACGTCTAGTATGGAGAGCTAAAAATATCCGAAATGCTTGTAAAAAGTGAAGTAAACGCAATAACATCAATTACAGTGATTTAACACGTTAATTGATTCACTTTTACTTCAAGAACTTATTTATTATCTGACAAAATATAAATGAGCTACAAAATACAGAAAAACAAAATCAACACAGGCGGTAGAAAGCATAAAAGCTTTGACTTTTTATCTGAAAAAACTATGCATTTGTGTTAAGTCTCCCTGGAAGGATAGTTCATGGATTCCACAAATTCCTATTCGAATATTATACATAAATATAGATAAGAATTTGAATAGTAATTGGCATTATCGGAAAAATAACCTATTTAATAATTATGCATTTTCGTGATTTCCATAAATATCACTTCGATATCTGCGTCAACAGAAACGAACTGTTTGCCATAATGTAAAATAATCGCATATGTATGTTAAATAAGTCACGTCATCTATATGCATTTTCAGTGAATCAATTTCGATTCCACCTCATTCGGAGCCACGTAAAATACCTCATTTCCGCATTATATTTTTATATTTAATTTATCTAGTATTGTTTGAAAGAAAATGTATATGGGTGTATTAGGAAAAATTACCTAATTGCATTTACAAAATAATTTTTTCATAAAGGAAAAAATTGCTATTGAGAAAGAGTATATTTTCCTTATACTATTATGAAATTGTAATTGTCTGTGTGTTTATTTGTTTGTTCGAGCATCATGTAAAAACTAGTCTACCTATTTTGATGAAACTTTTTTGTTTGAATGCGTATGATTAGACATAAAAAATGAAATGTATTTCATGACGATGACGGGAACCGGATATGTAACAGTAAAACATAATTTCTTCACAACCAAGTGCAACATATATATATATATATATATATATATATATATATATATATATATATATATATATATATATATAAAACTAGTTGATAGTGGGGAATGCAGCAATGTCAAAAAAAAACTCTTGTAAGTTTGTCAAAGCTTTCGGAATTGATTTATTCCATCATCAGGGAAAACTTAGGTGAGATTGGATGACACGGTGTTCATTACAAAATATTTATTGTCTTTTGACATTATGGTAATAAATAATGAAAAATTTAAAACAGCGAATTGAACTAATGTTCAATTACCACACTTATATGTTACACATTATAAATAAAAATGTTAAAATATCTTCAACCATGTGGTTGGAATCAAAACTCTGAGTTATATATTATATATTTTAAATTATGGAAGTTAGCCATTTTGTACTTCGGACGATTTTGTAGGCTAGTATTTGAAATATCAAAAGTGTTGGATTCGGTTGAACATTAATTGTTCATGAAATTCACGGATTTATTGAAATAATCAACTTCTTGGTGTATTCTAGCGGTGTTTAATCGCATATTTTTTGATAAATACTCAAGATATACAGTTTTTTGTGAAATCATTCATTATCTATTTTTTCAACTATTTCCATAAAAAATTATATACCTACCGTTATTTTCGAAAAATCTGTTTGTTTATAACAAGTTGTTAACCCAATAAACAATACAATTATTAATATATTTTTTTGTTATTCTACTGAGAAATGCCAATTATTATTTACAAAGGAAAAAATGTTTTATCTAATTATTTAAATGATGAAACTATAAAAAAATTATTATTATTCTGGAGGAATATTGATTCTTTTAATGTGTATGAGACTGTCCTTCTATTCAGACTACTGACATATCTTCAATTCTTGTATTTGTGACATATTCCATACAGCTTGTACTATCTTCAGGAAACAAATCATTTTCTATTCCATCCTTGTATTTATTCTACAACTGGTACAATTATTGAATAACGCAGGGACAATGCGAACCAGTAGGGCCATTTCGTTCAATAACAAATTTTGTTAGTTTCAAAATCAATAATACAATAATTGAGCATTGAAGGAACATAAAACTAGTGGAGTTATTTACCTTAATGTTCGATATATCCCTCAGCAATGTAGCCTCTTCAAGCTGGTAATATCTCCACCAGATCAGAGTCATCCAACATCGTTGCAGTAGCAACTATTATGTTCCATTTTATGCTAATCCGGTTTTCTGGTCTCAATGCAACATTAGTCAACCAACGTCAGATGATCTTGGTTTGTTAGTTTCAGAATTAGGCATGCCAACACAAAGTGTTATATTCGACTGCTAAAATTCCTCATTTTTCCTAACAGAAAAGGTATTGTATATTTTTCTGTGAATTCAATACCTCAAAAACAAAGCGGCAACAGTGCTCGGGCCATATACGACTCCGAAAGCGAATGTTGGGTGTTGGCGCGATACTAGGTTTGAAGATTGGAGAATAAAAACGCTATTTTAAACTTTGCATAACAGTTAATAAATATAATATGTTCTTGAAAATGTGAAACAATAGGCCGAAATGGCATGAGATTAACTACAACTAACTACAAATATTTCAGTATTGATTTGTTTGATAATAAGAACGGTTTGTAGATTTTGAAGTTTTCAGAACGTGTGTATTCGTATTGATAACATGTGTATTCGTAGCTCAGTTGACAACGCGTACGGTTATGACGTATGAGTGCGTGATCGATTGTGGTTCGAATCCTGGACGAGTCGACTTTTTTTGTATAATATAAATTATTTTCTTGAAAGAAAAATTAATTACATCATTCAAATATTTTTCTTCATCGAAGTGGAAGCATTGCAATTAAATGCCATATTTTTTTTACAGGTTTGTTGAACTTCCTAATCCAACGTTTGTTTGAAGGTTGTAGACGATGTGGTAACTTGATTACTATCGTTTCGGACGTCCATCGTCTCAATGTACTTGAAAGGTTTTCACGACGTTTCGAATGCTTGTATCTGCAATCGTCTTCAGGTGTATACTGACAAGTTTACACACCATGTCCCCCTCAAGGTTGAGCGCCCATGGATAGTAAATCCCCTTCATGTTATGAGTGAACGAGATTCACTGTCCACTTCCATCCTCCCCCGCTCCTCTTTGGAGCGGTCCTCAACTCGCGAATGGCACGTTTGCGAAATTGAGATCGTACCTCCTGTGGTATGAAGTCAGCCTCTGAGTGCTTTAAACCCCTTGTTATCTGATCGTTGTATGTTTACCTGACTTGTGCTGTGTGTGCATGGTGGTGATGTACCTGATAGGTGTGTAAGTGTATGGTGTGATGTGGGTATGTTGATCTTACGTGTTTTGTATTGAGTTGTTACTCACCTGACGTGCCGGAGTGTTACTCTCGGTGGTGGACGGTCGTTTTGGTAGGCTGGTCGCGAATACTTTTCCCTTTCTCTAAACCTGGGATCATCCAGGTTTAGGTTCGCGTGGATGTCATGAATCACCGGGTTCGTGTGGGTGTCCGTCTTCAGAAACGTCGCGGTGGCGTGGTTCCGAAGATGGTCGTCAATGAAGTTCGGATTGACATTCAGGTCCCTGTAGATAAATCTATTCGGGACGTATCTGGGAGCGTTCACTGCCATTCTTAGGCTCCCGTTTGAGAATAGCTGGATCTTGGTCCTGTATGTTTGTGCGCATTGACCCCATGCAGCGGATGCATACAGGATGATGGGGAGGAGGATGGTCCTGATAAGGATCAGTTTTAACTGGAGGTCCATGTTGCTACTGCGCCCTATGAGGGGGTAGAGGTTCTTTCGGGCTGCTTTCGCTAGTCCGAGCCTCCGATATACGTGGTGCCTGAATGTCAATATTTTGTCCAAGGTGAATCCAAGGTATTTGGCCTCGTTTTCCCATGGGATTCGTTGGTCATTCATGATGACATGTCCTGACGGTATTGTTCGCCTTCTGGTGAAAAGTATTGCTTGGCTCTTTTCGCGTTGATCTTCCATAGGTTGAACCAGTCCTCAAGCTTGTCTGCTTGATCTTGCAGGTATCGGGTTACTTGCGCTGCGTTCACCGATCTTGCCACTAGTGCTGTGTCGTCAGCGTACAGCGCTAGCTTTTGAAGTTGTCAGCAGGCTTTGGGATGTCCGCCGTGTAGATGGGAACAGGTGTGGAGATAAGCTGCGCCTTGCGGTACTCCTGCTTCTAGGGTCCTCACTGCTGAGAGGTCGCTGCCAACTTTACATTGGCACCGCCGTCCTTGCAGGAAGGAGCATCAGCTTCACTATGGGAGTGGGGTATCCGAGGTCTGCCATTTTAGTGATTAGGCCATCGTGCCAGACCCTGTCAAAGGCCTTGGAAACGTCTAGGAATAAGGATCCTGTGTGGTGTCCTCTGTCCAGGTTGAAGCCTGTTACGGCAAAGTCCACTATCCTCAGGACCTGCAATTCTGTAGAGTGCCCTTGTCGGAAGCCGAACTGCTCGTCTGGTAGGACGTTGAGTTCTTCCGTGAGTGGTTCCAATCGTCTCTGGATGACTCGCTCTGCCACCTTGCTCATCGAGGGTATGAGGCTGATGTGTCGGTGGTTTTGCGGTATCACATGGTTTTTGTGAGGTTTGGGGATCATGATAACCGTGGCTTCTTTCCATGGTCGTGGAAAGTGCCTGAGCCTGAGCACTGCATTGACGATGTTGGTCAAGGCAGCAATTCCTTTTCTCGGTAGAGCCTTTAAGGCTCTATTAGAAATTTGGTCTGGTGCGGGTGCCTTGCGGGTAGCAAGGTTTCGGATGATGTCCTTGATTTCTTCTGGCAAAGTTGGTTCAAGGACGTGCTCGGCATCATTGATCCGTCTTATTCTCCTGACAGTCTGACTGGCTCGCGTTTCCATGTCTTCTACCTCGTCGGTTAGGCTGACCTGGTTGTCTCTACACTGGCGTTCGAAGGCGTCCGCAAATGTTTCTGCCTTTTCGTTGTCAGTGTAGACCAGGCCCCCCTCTCCGTGGGGTGGCGGGCACGGTTTCTTTCTGCCTTGTCGAAGTACTCTCTGCATTCTCCATGCAGAGTTGTCTTCTGTGCTCATTTTGTCATCCTGTTTGTCCATTGCTGTGCTTGGTGAGCTTTGAGTTCCAGCCGCAGTTGCCTGCCTGCCTGGTTCATTCTTCTCTTATCTTCGGGGGCCAGTGTTCTCTGGTATCTCTTTTTCAAGCGGCGCCTATTCCTAACTGACTCCCTAACCTCTGGGGTTAGTGCTATTGAAGTTGAACCTGGTTGCTTGGGTGGTCTTGGAGCTGCGTTCTATGGCTTTCTGGTTAGTTTGTTGCAACTGTGTTGTTGCTCTTTCGACGTCTGTTTTTGTGGTGTCCTATAGAGTCGTGTATGATTCTTTGGAATCGGCTCCAGTCAGTGGTCTTCCTGGTAGCTGGTTCCGCGTCTCCCTCCCCTATTGTTAGTAGGATTGGGTTGTGGGTCTGTCTGTCCGGTAGCAGGTGAATCCTGGAAGATGGAAGTTCTTCTGGGATTTCAGCGCTGTTTGTGGATGGCGATGATGTCCACTTGTGTTCTGGTTATCAGTTCGTGCAGCTCATCCTTGCGGGCGAGTGCGCTGCTGATGTTCCAGGAGCATATTTTTCCGGAGGTTGTCTTAGCATTTAAGGTTTCCTGGGCCTGACTCTGTTTGAAGAGCTCAAGAAGTTGTTTCTTGATCGCTTCAGGTAGGGCCAACAATTCTTGGTTAACTGTTGTGGTTGCCGTCGTCATTGTCCTGGTCGGCCCCCATTTTGGTGGTGCTTGGAGTTGGGGCACAGCGTTCCTGGGTCCCTGCCTCCTTCGTGGTGGTTGGTATGTTGTTTGTCGTGGTAATTGGAATTTTGTTGTGGAATGGGTCTTGTCGCTGGTTTGGGTTTGGGGAATTTGGGGCATCCTCTGAAGCTGGCCGTGTGTGGTACCCCACAGTTGGCGCAGGTGGCTGGCTGCTCCTTGGTTTTGGTGCAGGTGCGGGACTCGTGTTCCGCTCCGCACTTCACGCATCTGGGAGTGGAGTGGCAGCACCTTTGTGCATGTCCAAACCATTGGCATTTATGGCATTGGGATACGAATCCGCCGGTCATTTGCCGTGTTACGCCCTGTAATTACAGAAATGCATTTAAAGATAATTACCAAGACGTAACCATTGTATACCGAATGCTTAAATGACTCATCTAGGAGAGCAAAACAAAGTTTATTGATTGCTACCCGTTACAGTCACAGCGAGATAAGGAAGTCAGTTTAAATAATTACCAAAACACCCGTCCAAAGTCGATAACACAAACAGGGCCATTAAAAAAAAGCGATAATGCGAGGTGTCACCACACCGCATCATTAAAAAGTAAACAAACTCGTAATTCACCCGGAGATCGACCCGTCTAGACGCCATAAATTCACCGCGTATGACAGAAACAAAACAACACATTAATTATTTTTATTACGACCAGTTGAAGATAATTATAATCGCTAGGCGCGGTTAGACAAATTATCACGTGATCCGATGAAGGGTTATAAAAGCGTGAGTTTCATATCAACAAAGGGCATTCGATGTTCGACAGTGAACTAGAAACATGTCATCCTCAAAAGTTAGGTTAAAAAGTTAGTCGAGCTACAGTATCGTACAATAATAATGAGAGTTTCCCAATGAGTGTAGTGAAATTCAGCAAACATAGAAACTCAACCGATTCAAATCAAGTATTGAAGCTCCTAGTAAAAACCCGAGTGAACAGTATAGTTTCCACAAATTGTCAAAGCTTCCAAAACAGAGATAATAACGGGATTCCGCAATTTCAATGGTTCACGATCACTTAGAAAGACCTTATCTGTATACGAATATACCGGACGAATTAATTAGAATAACCGATTGACGCGGGAGAAACCGAACTGATAATAATAACTTCTAAGCTAATTGCCGTTTAAAACTACTCCAGTGAATAAGTGTTAAACAGGGTGAGTCTCATGTTTGTTTTTCTGTATTTATGTTTATGGCAAAAACCCAACCCATTAAAATGTGTATGTGTCTATAAAGTATGTCCATAGTTTTCAAGATCACCAAGTTTTCAAAAAGAGAATTATTGTTAGACGTTTGCCGTAGTTTTATTAAATATATATATACATTCTTAACTTTTATGAGTGCATTATTATTTTATGAAATCATTGTTTGGTTCGAATCTTTCTGAACGGTAGTACTTCCTGAATAAACAGCCCATGTTCCGGTATTGAAAGAAAGGATATTGATATTTGTAGGCCGCTCCATATATCATATCCGGTTCGACTATATTCAGATAGTCGATGCTTTTAATACTGTTTTTCCAACCTAACGAATAACGTCTGGTATTACAGGTGTGGTGTGTTAATTCACAACACCCCGTAGTCCAGTCGTCAACAGCCGTTGGGGTTCCACTCTCACTTTCCGCATGTCACAAGTGTCTAGCGTGAAAATGTGGTTTTTGGACTTGGGTACTTTCACTAGGAATAGTGCTTTTTTGGTGCGCCTGGACGTCATTCTGTGGCATTCTAGGACTGTGAACCCTGCGTCCTGGATGCTTTCCTTAACGTACTCTGGCTTCGTGTTCTCCGGAATCCCCCGGATCACTGCGTGGAGTGGTATCTCTGTCTTGAGACTGTTAGTGTAGAAGCTGTAGCCACCAGCTTCTAGGAACGCCGTGGTTGATCTTCAGCTTGTCTCGCTTCCGGTATGGATGGTTATTCCATCGGACGTTAGCCTGGACTTCAGGAAGTTGATCTTCCTTCTGGTCATTTCGGCGGAAACGGTCTGCCACTTGTCCTCATTCCTAAAGACGATTGGAGGTGGTTTTTTCGGGTCACTTCCTGGATGAAGGGGGCCCTTGAAGATGGTTTGGCCTCCGTTGGCTACGACGGGAACTGTTTTGGCGACGGGGGCCGATTTGGTTCCGGCTTTTGGGGCTTCTGAGGTCTCGGGTTTGGACTCTCTTTTTCTTTTGGTCGTTACAACGGTAAACTCTGCGTCGTCGTTGCTCGCGTTCTCTTCTCCATCGGGTTCTTTTCTTGGAGACGTTGTCGTCCGTCTCCATGATGTCCTCGTTTTGTTGTTGTTGTTGTGGTGGCGAGTCTAGGACTGGCTTCTCAGCCTCCTTGTTGCCGGGGGCGGCGATGGCCTCGGGTGCTTCCATCTGGGAGGCTGCCGCTGCAGCGTTGTGGAAGGTGAGGAGTTGCCTCTTCAATTCCTCATTTTCCCGTCGTGTTTCCGCATTCTCTTTGCGGATGGTATCTAGCTGTCTCCTTAGCTCTGTCAGTACGACGAAGAGGTCTTCCATTCGCAGTTTCTTCGTCTGCTTCTTTATCCTCCTCGAGGCGGTAGAGTTTTGGATACCGTCTTCTGAGAAGACGGCAGATCCTTCATCTGAGGATGACGACATTCTGTTTCAGTGCATAGGTATATCACTAATCCTTTCGGTACCACTCTTTGAATTGAACGGCCACCAACGATCTAATGATCTGGACGGCTATAATCTTCAAAGTCGAATCAAATTCCAATTTTGCCTTAATAAAAGTAGATGTTTTGCATACAGATCTCACTGAACGACCACACTGATGAACTATTCAAATAACTCCACGACTCACACACGATCTGCACTCTTCCACTGACAAGTTTAGGTGCTACTTACCAATTTATATGACTGTCTGCGCAATGATGCGTGCAATTCCGCCATGTGCAGCGGTGCGTGTAATTTTGCGCGGTGTGGTGGTGCGTGAAGTTTCGCGCCTCTGTAGTACGCCAGAAAGAGCAATCCAAATTTGTATACCGGGTACTGCTTTCGCAGAACTCCTGCTACGATATGAGTTGATGCGGGGGGCAACATTACGACATCAAAGAGACACGGTGGATGGAAATCCACAGCTGTCGCAGAAGGCTACATTGATAACTCGTTGCAGAATAGAGTTAATATATCCAATACGGTACTCAATTCGACATAAAACAGAAACAACGCAGTTTAAATTAATATGCCATCAACCTCTGCAATTCTCCAAACTGGAGAAATTCCACAAGTAAATTGGTCAAATTGCAATATTAATAAATCACATATCTATAAAAAAGATTGATACTAATAATGTTTTTTCATTTTGGTAAAAATGTTGGAATATGTTGAATTATAAATAGTTTGAAATTAATTGTTGTTTTTATTATATTATGTATTGGTCGTAGAAAAAATAGTATATGCAACGATCATGTATTGGCTATTAATCCACTCGCACACGGCTTACGACACTCGCATTCGGCTCGTGTCGTAACTTACCTCGTGATCGTGTATTAATAGCTATCATTACATGATCGTTGCATAATATACTATTCCTTTGGTGGCCCAATTTGCCCATTTAAATTCATGTTCAGAAACAAAATCATAATGTATATTCTCAAAATAGTCTTCGAAAGAAACACTTTCTCCAATCATCGATAAAGCCGCCATAGAGAATACTTTTCCGAGAAAACAATATGAAATATGTACGCAATCGGATGAATAAATTTCCACTCTAGGTAAAGTACCAGCAGAATGATAATACTTTTTCGCATAATGTACGTCAGAAAGAGATAAGTTCGAGTCTCTCTGAAATATTGGCATGATAAGGAGCGAATCGCTTTGCTGAATTCTCAGCATCCGGAGTTGTGAAGTTTCAGAGAACAAAGACAACCGAGATAGGGCATTCGTTGTGTTTTTTTAGACGAGGTGCTTGGGATGATTTTTGTTCTTCGGTTACACATTACTATATCTTGTCTTGCCCATTTTGAAAATATGTGTGAGAAAATGCCTTCAATATGTTTTACTCTCAATCGAAAATATACCTCGTGGAAATTTTCAGTAGATCTGGATCGCTTTTATTCAAGAAATTTGTCTTGCCGGTCGATTCCTGAGACACACGATATTCCGTCAAAATCCCAACAAACATGATGGGTAAACTCACGTCATTTGAACCTTCGAATGGGTCGAATGTGCCCTATTTGGTCGAGGCACATTTCATCTCCAATTTGGATTTTCCAATATGGGGGAAAAAAGGAAAAAGTTATTTCAGACTTTGACAATTGGGATATTGGAACATTTCGTCTTGTAGGTTGGAGACATAAATAAATAAAATTGTACCAATACTACTGGTCATTTTTACACGTTTACTACCTGAAGTAAGCTATAATTGAGACATGATAAGAAGGAAATGAAAGTTCACCATGTTGCTTATCAATCTATTATATACATTTATTCACGAGATCGTTACAGTTGAAATATTCCCAATCGTAATTCTACTTGCGATACAGAATATTGTGTAATGATGTTGATATTTCCTTATGTAAGATAAGTGGGCATAAATTTGCTGAACAAAAAAACCCTTGAAGTTTCGTGTACTCTGCCGACTTTTTCTATAAACATTCTGAAAACTAATGTTGAAGGTGAAGTATCTTCACATATATCATCTCTCATGTTCTCAAGATGTGATCGTGTTGTGGAAAATATCGATCGAATAAATACTACAAGAGGGGAATGGAGTAGGTACACATATATTTTGCTTGCAGACCTCTAAATCCTTAAAGTTATTTCGAAAATTCGTGGAACTTGAAATTATTTTTCTGCTGAAAATCTTACCCAAGGATTAACTATATGTCCAGAGGATGTGAGGGTATGTTTGAAATTAATGAAAAATAATCCATCAAGTTTCTAACACTTGAATAACAACTTTTGAGTTGGAAGTAAAATATTTACGCAGTAAAACTGAATGTATTCTGTCATATCTAAAAAAACTCACTAGAAGGTTGGTTTCGGTGACATCATTTGCTTCACGAGTTCGAAGAAGTTGATCACTTCTTGCCACTTAATTATTCGAATTAGAAACAATTTCGCGATATATGTGTCCTACGATGCTTTCATAAAAATAAACATTACCCAAACACCACCTATTCAGAAGGCACAGCACAAGGCTATTTGGCTGATGGCGACGTGCGATTGGGGCAGAAATGAGGACAACATAATTGTCAACCGAGTAGAAACCATGGATTTACTAGTTTGAAGATATAACCGTACTCGTCTAGATCTAGTAAGCAGTTGGAATGTCAGTGGTTGGATGTTTCTATTCGACCCACAGAATATGAAGAAGGCATATGGCAACACTGTCATGGATTGATCACACCTAGAGTAGCTTGAACAACTCACACCTGGAAGCAGCTTTTATTTCAATTTGTGGCCATTAACACTACATACAAGATCAATTTCCAACAGTTACATATAATTTTTCACAGTTGAATTGTAGACACTCTGAGAATTGTAAGAAATTTTGCTTTGTCATGTTTGACGCGAAGTGTTGTATAGCTATTTCCTTTGTTTTGATCTGTTTTCGTGGTTTTTCTTTTCCATAAACAATATTTTCTTAGTATTGCTGACATTTTGAATACTCTCTATGGTAGTTAAGTGGTGTCGAAATACTGCTTTGTTTGCTGAACAAATGATAGTTAAAAAACACCCTACTGCTAAGCTAACAATAGATAGATAGATAGATAGATAGATAGATAGATAGTTTTTATTGACTACGTGACACATATATAAAATACATTTGTAGTAAGTCGGGCGAGGTGGGTAAAATTAAAATTAAAATTCAAATTATCTGCCATAATGAAATGAAATTATTTGAATTTATACAACATATAAGAGACTAATTTCAAACAGTAGACAGATTCATAGGACAGATTTACAATACTAAATATACATACACATTTATGGAGTCATAAAACACCCATGAATAGCACTGTGACAAGCGGTTAAGTATCGAATATCTTTGATTCCATGAACTCGTTTATGGAATAGAAACAACTTTCGAGGAGAACCTTTTTGATTGCATATTTAAATTTGATTATGTTCATATTCTTGACTTCAGAAGGCAATTTATTGTACAGTTTTATGTCTAGTGAATTACGTGCAGATGTGGTTAGTCTATATCTCGGATTAACTATTTTACTGCAATTTCTAGTGTTATAAGTATGATTATCAGAATTAATAGCATAAGTTGTTGGGTTTTATGAATATCAGGAGAGATGAAAATGTAAATAGGGGTAGAGGCATTATTTTCAGATCCCGAAATATTTGGCGACACGAGTCTCTAAAACCTGCCCTGGCAACAATTCTTACAGCCTTTTTGTAGAACGAATACCTGATTAGAGTAACGAGTTGCCCCATAGTACAGTTCCATATGTGATATGTGAGTGAAAGAGAGAGAAATATGAGATTTTGGTATATCTGGACTTAGAACTTTTGGAGACGTCTAAGGAGAAATAATTGACTAGAGAGTTTTTTACAAAGTTTTTCAATATGGCAAGACCATTTCAATGTTTCATCCAAAGTAATGCCCAAGAAATTCACAGTAGACCCTTCATTCAGTGAGGAATTTGTCGAAAATGTGATGGATTGTGTTTTACAACGATTTTGTTTGAAATGATGATGATAACCCTCCATAGCTACGTGGTGGTTAAGTAGTGCAAAATGTTAACATAATGTTTTGTTTGCTGAGCAAAGGATAATCAACAAAAATTCCACAGGTAAATAACAGTGGCGAGGATGCAAACGAGTTTTTCGAATAAGTTTTTTTTTTTTGTATAGTATACGTACTCTGTGAGAGGGGCTTAAGAATTCTCTCACCATGGCATTCACCAGATGTTGAGTAAAAGTCTCAAAATTGGCCACTTTCAGAATACATTTCCATCTTAGACTTCTATTCTTAGGGCTCTGTGAGAGGGGCTTGAGAATGTTTCTGTATCTTTTCGGTTTAGTACTCGTCTACTATTTATTTGAGTGTCCCTTGCTTTTTGAGAGATATATCGATACACCTTATTACCTTGCCTTTTCCTTATAATTGCAGTAACTTATCGTTCAGTTGTCAAAGTCAACGTTTGAGGAAAAAGTGTATATGTTGATATAGAACGTAGAAAAAAAGGTCAACTGGAGTTGTACTTTGGTTATTCCTGGTGGAAACTCTGTACTTCCAAAAAGGGAACTTCGTCAACACCTTATGTGAGAGATTGATTTTGAATCATTTTTACGGTTTTTTGTAGTTTTTTCAATTTGAATTTATACAAAATTACTTTGTCTTTCATGAAATTGGCTACAAACTACATCAATGTATTTCACTTGTCATTTCCTTTTCGTTTCTTATCTTCTCGTGGCTTTATTAGAAGATCGAATCTTAAACTGGAAATGATGAATTTCATTTCGTTTGAGATAGTCTAATAATGTCTTATCGTATCGTTGCCGTATTAGACAATTGGATCTTTGACTGGAGATGATGTATTTCCTTTCGTTGGAGATTGTCTGATAATATCGTATTGTATCTTACCGTATTAAACATTTGTATCTTTAACCGGAAGTGATGGATTTCACTTCGTTTAAGATTGTTTAATAACTTTCCAGTGGAACATAAAATTTCTTGCAATACCTTCTTTTTAGGTAATAAGTTTTGATGTTTCACAATTTTGGCAACATATCGTGGTTACTGTAATAACGCAGCTAGGGTGCTAATTCCCATTCGTTGGTTGAGTTTGAATCTCTCATCCTCTTATCTTTTCTATCTTATCTTCTCTCTTATCTGTTTATCTTATTACTCTATCTTATCTGTCTCTTTTCCTTGGCTAATTTATAATTAAATTAGCGCAAATTCAAAATTTTGAAGGGATTCGCTTTTGTTGGGTGCGTGCATAGTTCGGTCTGGCTGTTGGAATTTTATAGTTATGAGATTAAATAAAAAATTGCTTACCAGAGAGCTGTCCTATAAGGTACTGCAGAACTGTCCCAGAATAGTCGAATACACCCTTTGCAATCGGAATCTTTGGAATAATCCCCTGGTACGGTGAAGTAAGCACTAGTCTACCAATCATCTGGTACCTAAAAAAAGGAAAAGCGTAGAACTGATTTAAAAAAAAAATTAGTCTCCAATGGTCTGAACGGATTCTAAGTCAGACACATGAACATGTGCACTTAATGCTTGCCCAAAATGGCCGAAATAATTTTTTGGTTTTTTCTTTACTTAAATCCAAAACACAAATCAACCTTGATAGAAATTAGCCAAAGTAAGATATAAAATAATATGTAGATTATTTAATCGGAAATTTACTGATAATTCCAAAAGTGACGAAAATCTGACAATATAGAATTTATACGTAACCTTCAAAAATTACCATCCAAGAATCCGAAAATCACAAGCATAGAAAAAGCGGAGAATAATGTTAATCAACTATAACATTGATTGCAAAATAAGGAAAATGATTATACTCCACCAATTTCAACAGTGATAGCTATTCAATTACAAATCGTAACGTACCAGAATCGATTCACTCAGCCCACCACCTTTGTCGAGGTTCAATCGAAAAAGAGACCGATCATCCTTTCGGTTCGACGAAATCACAGTTCACCCTTTTTTCCAGAAACCATTCTCGGTTTTTTCTCTATTTAAAAACACTTAAGGAAAAAACAACTGCTTGACGACATGAAATACAACTTGATCGAACTTGACATGAATATGACGGTCGATAATAAAGCGCGCATTTTCGAGGCAGTGACTACTGACCCGTACCACCGTAAAGATAACCGGAAAAGTTATTTGAAATTGATTATGTATAAGGAAGTAACGAAAAATTCGTTACAAGTTGTCTTCGATGAAATACCACCTGATTTTTTTCATGAGAAATTTGTAAAAATATGGCGAGCTAGAGATATTTTGTTTCGGTTCGACTATATAAACAAAACATGACACTTCCCGTCGAAGTTATGTTTGCTTCAAAACACCTTACCTGGAAAAAAAATGCATAGGTACATTGAGGAGAAGATATTGAAGGGTAGTCTCCGGAACCCTCATCCATATGCCTAGCAAGCTGGAAAATCTTTGGAAAGAGAAAGAGATAAGATCAGGTACTCTTTGGTATTCCGAAAAAGTGTAGCCTTAGCTCATGTGATTGTTGAATGAGCATATAATAACGCCCTACTAGGTAAATAATCAACTGAGAGATCTCGAAGCGCCAGATTTGATGCCCCGCGGATGATTTGGTGATTATTGTCAAAGGCAAGTTTAAAGATGTAATATAAAACATTGGTACGGGAAGGAATGAATGTACGTTAACTAATGCAAAGCTGTCATGAATCTTTTTACCACTTTGGATAGGAAACTCAAATCGACCGACCATCTAGAGAAAATCATAAATAAGCCAGGACATCCTTCTGTAATTTCAGGGTTCAAGGCAAATTCTGGGGAATGAACTATTAATGTTATGGTAGAAAAAAGGGCTTTAATGATCTGGGTGCCATGCTCTTCATAAGAAGTGTGGCGCTGAATATATTTTTGAACCTTACCCAGCTCTATACTCTCATGGAGAAAAAAGGCAGAAAAGTTTGTACCACTCAGGTATGTTGGTGAAATAACCTCCATCGGTGTATAGGCAGTAGTTAAAACCTCTATTAACCATGACAGCCTCACCTCCATTTTCTAGGCAGAAATTTTTGTCGTAGAACTGAGTGCAAGACAGCTGATCAATCGATCTTTTGAAAACGAAGAACAAAAATGAAATCGGTTAGTCCTGAGCTCTTTCAGGATGGATTCCAAAGTAGTATGGAAATGTAGCTTTAAACTGCCTTGAGGGAACAATAGAGTAACGCTACTGCCAGGGTAAAGCTAACGTGTGGAGAGCAATGAAAAAGCCAGCGCTGGCGAAGTAATACGTATCCAAACGCGTAATGTCCATACAGGCATAGAGTCCTAGCCTCATGTGCTGGAGAAATATACCAGGTCTAATCAATTCGAAGAAGTTTTCATCCAACCAGTTGAGAAGGAATACAGGGCAAATCTTATAATCGAGCAGGAACAATATATGCATTCTCACAAGTCTGCCAACAGGTCACTGCCGTCTGAGAAAATACATTGGGCTGGAACAGTCATCAGACTGCAGGTTCGGCAGCAAGGAAAAATGATCAGCAGAGCATATGTAATATACCTACCAAGCTTTGGAGAAAGCCAGGCTTCTGACATTTGGACTATAACAACTGGATTACTACAAAGAGATATCATCTCAAACATGGTAGAATATAATCATTAGTTTATCGCCCACACATTTAACCTAACCTAAGGAAGCATAAGGTATAAAACATAAAAATCGTTTTGTTGATCTTAATGCAAATTCTCTAAAAATGTTTTGATGATGATTTATTGGCCAACATTTTATCAATCACTCATTCCTCCAAATGTAAAGCAGTCTGATGTTTTCTATTGTGTTCCTCTAATATTTACCCAATAATATATTTACAATACTTTCAGCTGATAAGCTATTATTCTCATAATTTAGAATAAATCAAGGCCGATTCAAGTAATGAAGAGATTTGTTGGTATGAAGAACCTTAACCCTCGGCACTTTCCAAACACCACAAAAAAAGTAGATCACGGAATAGAAAACACTTCAGGCGACAGTCATTCGTGAATTACTGGAGATCAAAAAGCACTCTTAAATAAAAACACAAATAACAAGTCAAATGTAAATAGAACATATATCAACCATAGTAAATTAGAGAAACTGCTGAAAAAAGAAAACTGGGAAACGGTGATGAAAACTGGAGAACCGAAAATACTCTACGAGAATTTTACCAAGAAAATTTTGCTATATATT
Organism: Gonioctena quinquepunctata; assembly: GCA_018342105.1. Classification (NCBI taxonomy): domain Eukaryota; kingdom Metazoa; phylum Arthropoda; class Insecta; order Coleoptera; family Chrysomelidae; genus Gonioctena; species Gonioctena quinquepunctata. The sequence goes on from JAFIRS010000045.1 coordinate 739,750, forward strand.
GATGAAAGCACGCAAATAAAGTCGAATACCATGTTGAAAAAACAGACCAAACTGAAACCCTGGATAACGCTTGGTTTAATCAAATCAATTAATCATAGGGACTATTTGAAACAAAAATCCATGTAGACAAACAGCGGAGAACATAATAACGAATATAAACTTCCTATGTCATTCAATAAGAACTGCGAAAAATGACTATTACAAATGTAAAATAAATGAATCGGGCAAAAATTTAAAAAAAATTTGGAACGAAATAAAAAAATAACGAATCACAAAAATATGCAAAATTTCAAGTTTATTAATGATGAAGGCAGAAAACAAACGGATGAAGAAGTAACAAACGAATTCAATTACTATTTCATAAGTTTAGGCCAAACTATGTCAAATAGAATAGATAAACCAACATCCCCCGCTACAGAAAAAAAAGTAACATGAGAAATTCGCTGTTCTTTCACCCGGTTACAGAAAATTAAATTATGAAGATAATATGGTCCTGACAAAATTACGGTATCTTTCATTAAATATAAATATCACATCTATCTCATAAAACCATTGTGCTTTATCCTGAACTCAATTTTTCTGTCTGGAAACATTCCGTCTACCTTTAAAGGATCTATAACAATCCCAATTCATAAATCTGGAGACAAACGAAAAACAAACAACTACAGACCCATAACAATAATAAACAATTTCGCAAAAATATTTGAAAAATGTTTAAAAAACAGATTAGTAAACTTTCTTGAGAACAACAATATTATTTCCAACTCCCAGTATGGATTTAGAGGAAACTTATCAACAGAACAAACTGTTTTCGAATTATCAAACAAAGTATTCAACTGCTTTCAGGATCAGAAAAAATGTTTAACTGTATTTTAAACCTGGCCAAGGCGTTTGATACCGACAATCATGACATACTCTTTCAGCGATTAGAGGACGTAGGAGTAAGAGGCGTATCATTAAATTTATTTAAAGATTACTTAGCAAACAGAATACAGAGAGTAAAAATAAATGATTCTTTTAGTGATCCATTACCGATTGCCATGGGTGTGCCACAGGGAACTGCCATGGGCCCCATACTATTTTTACTGTATGTCAATAATATTTTCAACATTGACAATTTTGAAGGAAATTTAACGTCTTACGCTAATGACATGGCTGTAGCATTCGTAGGTGAAACATGGAACGAAGTATATGAAAAAGCAGGAATCGGCATGGAACAAATTTACTCCTGGCTAAGTACTAACCTACTGAGCCTCAATCTAGACAAAACAAAATTCATAACTTTCTCTTCTACAAAAAAAGATCAACCAAAAAAAACAACACTTCCGATCCACAAATTAACATGCCCAGAAAGTGCAAATTGCTCTTGCCCTGAAATACATAAAATAGAATAAACTAAGTAGGTACTTAGGTATCATGATTGATCAATCACTACGATGGAACGATCAGGTAAAATATACGTTGAAAAGACTTCGAAAGGAGAGACGTTATGTTGCTGGTTTATAACGCCCTGGCTGAGTCAGTTATACGTTATTGTATCATTGTCTGGGGTGGATTAATCAAGACATCCTCACATGATTTAGATATAATCCAAAACACATTAATTGAAATAATGTTTAAAAAAAATCGAAGACATTCAACCGAGTCCTTATATGACGAAACTGGCCTCTTTAACGTAAGGAAAATATACGCCTATGAATGTTTACTCTTTACCTTGAGTAAACCCATATATATAATCCACCATACACATAATACACGAATGATCGCAAGCCAAGTTATGAATATACCACGCTGCAGACTGACTCACAACCAAAAATTTACATACTTTGGCCCTAAACTATATAATCAGCTACCGACATATATAAAAAATATTAACAGCCACAAAAAGCTTAAAAAAGAAATAGAATTGTTCATTAAAAATCAATAAAACCAATTGAAAAATATCTTTGAGAACGACTGAATCTGAAACTACCATCTGTGTATACTCTCCTCTACATCAATATATTTATATGAATTCTATATATTATATTCTACTCAACCTGTCCTCCAAACCGAAACAACTATGTTACCTTTCCAGTCAGATTTATACCATATCACATTCCAGATAAAACCTAGCAGCCTGAAGGACACAATACAAGCTCAGGCTTAGGTGACCTCAGAGTGCCAGGAATAGGAATATTCTACATTGTTTTACATAATATATTGTCACGCCCTACTTTGGGTGACCCTGTGAAACCCTGGCCCCCTAACTGTTTAGGGTGCCCACTAATTATCTTGCTTGGCTTGCGAGAGGTTAAAACATTTTAATTCTGTGATTGTGACTTGTGACCACCCTGGTATAGTGAAATAAAAAAAGTGAAGTGACAACTATTATGGTTTATTGAAAATTATAAAAGGGCAAAAATAACACAATGGTGAATACAAAAATACTGAAGTGAACAAGGGGGCTATGTACCAAAAAACAAATCAATAAAAGTAACACTTACATTATAATAAAAACCAAGGGAAGGAGATGTGTCACCGTGGACCAGCAGCATAATACTAAAGAGAGCCCGATTAAAAACAAACACTTTCATTTATAGGAAATATATCGCTGACTTGCAGAATCAGCCAATGACTGGCATTGAACTTTGAATTTGCAGGAAATACTGTATTTCAATAAATGTTATACTAGATGATGAATTACTGTGAAATAAATGAACTACGAATTTTTTATTTTCAAGTCTGGTAAATTAATTAAGAATTTTGAAAAAGAAATGATTGCTATATTTATATCGGGTAATATTTTCCATACTTGACAATATTCAAACATAACTTTGTAATGATGATATCGACCTGAATAAATCTAGCTATCTATCTAGTTGCAAAAAAACGGCATTGACTACCCAATACTTGAAAACCTCTACTTTCCCGCCAAACCAAATATCACATACCCACTACTCTTTGGATACTTAGTTCCAACATTTTCGGACGGCCAGTGAAATTTAGACAAAGTAGTGATTACCATTCAAAAGCACAAAGATAATACTTTTTCAGTTTTACAAAAAAACAATCATAAATGTGTTTTCCTCATCGACCAACTTCATGGCTGATACTTTACATATATGAAACTACTTCAATCCTCCCAGGATAAACAAATCGTTATAATGTTTCTTAAGAGGATCATTTTAACTCTAGTCCCCCGTCTAAATGGGATAGGGCGTTCGTTCGCTTTGTGCCTTCTCGGTCGGTATTGATTACTATCGCTCGTATAATGCGTCTTAGAAACACTCACTTAATTTAATTAATCCAGAAGATTCTTGATGAAGCAAATATCTTATGTACTGAAACCGAGACACTTCATATCGGTTGCTTGGAGTTCCGGATACTGAAATTTAACTCAATTCCCAATTTCACCCGTTCGCTCTCAGCCTTACGTGAAATGAGCATCTGATTTTCATTTATTCAGAAAGGAGCCAAACTGAAAACTGACCTGTTAATTTCATTACGAATTCTGTGAAATATTTAGCTTCTTTCTCTCTCTTTATCTGGTACTGGACTAGAACTCCTGTCGCGGCCTCACCTGCCTCTATTTCTTATTTTCGTTTCTTTATAACACCATAATGATTGAATCAAATATTCTGAAAAAGTTTTCAAATATTTGCTTTAGTAAAATTTAGAAACAGAAAACAAGTTTATTTCCCAACTGGATTGGGGACAATTTGAATAATCACAAATAACTCATTTCAATGGTTATCTCATAGTTACATAGTGGACTCCTAGACCATGGTAAGTATTTTTCAACCCAACTGTTTTTTCTGGTGATCGTTGGAAGACACAATGTAGGCCAATCAATCTTTTTTTTCCTTTTCTGCTTGTAACATGAAAACGAATGAAGCAATCTAGATGCCCTCAATGGACAAGTTGTAGAGAATTATAATACAAAACAAAATAAGTTCTAGCGCAACTAAGAAACCAGAAAAAATCAGCGTTTGAAAAAAAATCATTACTCCACCACTTTCTTAGTTTTAGTCAAAATCTTTCAGAAACATTGAAATCGGTCAGCCTATGGAGCATTCAGGACTGCTGCAATAAAGTGCGTTGAAGAATTCAGATTGCAATTATGCCAAAACAAAGTACATATCAATCACTTTTATACCATAAGACGGAAATAATAGTCAGTGACTCAACTTAGCACGATCATTCAGTGTTGCAACCTCCGCGCCGCCGTCGATAAATATCAGTACAATTGCTAACCTTGACCACGAACTTTCATTAAAATAGAGGCTACTTCAAATGTTCCGTAACATCTATTGCACGGGCAAAATAAATTTGGCACCGGTGCGGTGTGTCCGCATTTAAAACAAGCGGCATATCAAGATTATAGGTTCGGGTTACAATAGATTTCTATTGTAAAATATTATATTATTTTGCCGCTTTTATTGTGTTGTTTCTGAACTAGTGACTGACGTCACTGACTATTATTTCCGACTCTGGTATATGTCGTGGAAAGCCGGCACTGCATCTCAAAAAGTGGCGAAGTAATGAATTTTTGAAAAAATGCTGATTTCTTCTGGTTAATACACCCAAAGAATCAACAAATACATTTTCCAAAAATGATTAAACTGAAATATGTACTTCAAACACAAAAAATGTATGAAATCAGTGGACAGGTAAATTTTGGCCAAATCGCTTCAAAAAACGTTGTTGGAGAAAAGTTGCCAGTAGGAATTCAAGAAAAATAAAGCAGGTATCTGACATTTGACAGGCATGTAAATATTTTAGTAAAATTCAAGGATTTCTTCCCATTCTCGCTTCATCTGTTCAAATAGTAAAAAATTTCATGATATTTCTGATGATTTGTCACAGTTGTACGTCAGCAATCGAGGATAACAGTAGACTAAGCCATAAAAGAAGGGAACACTCTCCTCCCAAAACATTTCACGAGCGCTTCGAATCGCACCAAATCAAATGAAAATTATTACACGTTTAGAAAATAAATGGGTATTTTACGGCCCGATTCTGTAAAAGCCGGGGGTATTTCGTACGAAAAACAAAACACGACGATGACTCGGAGGAACATCAACAAACAATATAAACGACCTGAGATGGTCGTGTAGTGGTAACAGTTGTGTTATTCCTAGAGGCTGTAGACGACACAAAAAATGTTAACGCTTGGGGTGTGCTATTTTCGGGCGCGCACAATCCACAATTGTCTTTCCGATGCTGATTAGAAGACGTGATTTATTCGTTCGTGTCGACGTAATTACAACGTCTCATTCTTCAAACGTGAAATATTAATGTCATAAACGATAACATCGAAGAAGAGGTATGCTACACGCTCAATGTTGGCTGTCGAGCTATTTTTAATGAAACTATCGACTCCTCGCAGTCGACGATTGAGAAAGGAGTATTTGGATCCGTTTTCTTCCAATACATTTGTAGTTACTATTTTTCTGTAGTTTCAAGTTAAAATTTCATATAAGCCATCATCCTCAATAAATCCCGGTTTCATCAAAGAAATTGTAATTGGCTCGAAATTATGGCATTAATATGATTCGACTGTAAATGAAATGAAATAACTAATAAAATAAATAAGTTTAAGTGATCGCTGACAATGATTAAATTATTTTATCGTATCATTGAAGATTAAGACATTTTTATATGAAATCTTCATTATTAATTATTATAGCTATTAATATAACGAGATTATTATACGATTTATAATAGTCGAGGACATTGCTAGGTGACGAGGCGACAGCCGAGTCACCCGCTATGTCCGAGACGGTGTTAAATCGCTAATAATCAAGTTACATTCAAAGCTTTATCGTATCATTGACAACACCGATGCGAAAATAAAGCAACAGGTTTTATGTCATTTCATTTTGGCATTTCGAAAGTCATCATTAAAATCATGCAAGATTTTGATATTCCTGACGATATATTAGCTGCAGCCAACACTAGGTTGAACTTGCTTCCGGACAAATCTAAAATCCATTATGAAAGAATATCGCAGTTTGTAACTCTCTGATGATCGTGGACGCTAAAGGCAAGGTGTATCCATCAAATTTGAAAACTGTCAAAATATTGTTTACATGTTCATGAAAATAGTTCTAATATTATTTGGTATCTAACGTTTATGCTTTCGTAACTAACGTATTGAATTGGTAACTAATGTATTATGGGTAACTAAGGTTTCATGTATGTTTTGGTACGTTTATGATGTTAATAATTAATAAAGATTTCATATAAAATGTCTTAATCTTCAATGATACGATAAACATCAAATGTACCAAAACCTAAAAACCTTAGTTACTCATAATACATTAGTTACCATAATTTAATACGTTAGTTACGAGCATAACGTTAGATACCATAATATTAGAACTATTTTCATGAACATGTAAAACAATATTTTGACAGTTTTCAAATTTGATGGATACACCTTGCCTTACGCAGATACGAAGTTACAAACTGCCGATATTCTTCTCATGATGGATTTTAGGTTTATCCGGAAGCAAGTTCAACCATAGTGTTGGCTGCAGCTAATTATCGTCAGAATATCAAAATCTTGCATGATTTAATGATTACTTTGAAATGCCAAAATGAAAGACATAAAACTGTTGTTATTTTCGCATCGCCTTGTCAATGATACGATAAAGCTTTGAATGTAACTCGATATTAGCGATTAACACGTCTCGACATTGCGGTGACTCGGCTGTCGCCTCGTCACTAGCAATGTCCTCGACTATTATAAATCGCATAATAATCTCGTTATATTAATAGCTATCATGTTGAATTATTTGGTTTCAAAAAGCTTAATATTTTATATATATACTGATTAAAATGCATAAATTATCCATTGAATTGGTGACTCATAATTACGATATTTGTCTTGTACTCTGCATTTGAAGTTATTGTTATCTTCAAGCGTATTCTTTTCTGTCTTTACAATTATTAGAAGAGATTAGACTAGAGTACTAAGCTGAACAATCAAAAAAGTTTTGAACCGGATATTCTCATCCTTTTTTTATTCAAATCTCGACCTTAAATATTTCAAGTTTATGAAATTTGAAGTTTTTGAATTGTATTTCTTCTGTTGGTAGTTCGGATGCTGGGGACACAGGACAGCTGTTCCTTGCCTTGTACCAGACATATACTTATTTTCATTCCTCACCCACCCAGAGAAATTATTTTGTTCACAACACTGGAAAATATTAATTTATTTTATTAACGAAACTTCTAGATTTTTTCATCTGAAATAGAGCTACTCCAGATTCATTTTGGATTGGAAATAATTCTATTATGAAATTTCCGACGATTCATTCCAATGATTTTTTATAGGATCACCATTTCAAGAGTACATGAGTGAGTTTTCATCAGAAATTCCGAAAAAACAATCCACTCAATTCGGGAGTTAAAAAAGAATAATCAATCAGTAAAACAATGTTTAAATAAAACTAGGTTTTCTGCAGTGAAAATACAAATTCCGGCAAGGTTTCACCTACCCCAAGATTATTTTTGTACTTACAGTTTCAAATATCAATTTAACATATACCAGAGTAAAAAATCATCTATGTAAAAAATCATCTATGTGATACCCCAGAACGACCGTGCACGGGCCTTGGGAGAAATAAATAGTATATTTCATTAAGAGTCGAGAAAATGGGATTTTTCCGTGGGAGGCGCAGCCAAACACGGGAAGTCGTGCAAGCACGGAAAAAGCATTTATGGACATGTAATGAACGATATTTTTCATTATATCTACCTGAAAACCAGATTGTTAGAAAACACTTATTTTTAAAGATTAACGGACAAAAACATGTATTTTTAATTTTTAATAATTGAAATATTTATGGTACAATTTGTGTTGTTGTAAGTAGCTAATTTTTTTTTTTTTTTATGTTCTGGTTCCCACGAAAAGGGATATCCTGTAATGTTCAGAGAACATCGTGGGAACCAAGGGAAAGAAGGTAGGAGTTGGTGTTCTTCTTAAATTTCTGGAGGTTGTATACCTCGGGGAACACCTCCCTAGGCAATGAGTTCCAAAGCCTCGCTGTTCGTTGGATGAACGAGTCTTTGGAAAGTCAGCAGCTACTTCATTTTCGATAACTGTAGTTGATGAAGTCGAAGGTGCTACTATATTAGTAGAATTATTCAGTTTTTGATTTTCCCCCACTGCATTGTATTCTGATGTTAGTGTTGTTTTTACTGTTCTAGAATGGCTGAACAATTTACGAGAAACTTCAATCTTTCTGCTTACCGATTTTTCGATGTAGCCTTCAGCCACAGTCGAGGAACGCCAACCTCCATGCCTTTTTAAAGTAAGCAAATCTCCTCCTCCTTCGACTAATATAGATGCTGAAGATCGTCTTAAGCCGAGTCCAGTATAAGCTTCCGAGTTTTCTAGGTTTAGATATTCAGCAATCTGCTTTATTGTACCACTGATTGTAATTATCGAGAAAAATATCATCACTTACATCACATTTATAACTTTATTTTGTTGGTGCCAGTTGCAAAATAGACGATACTGGTTTTCATATCTCTCACGTGACTTTTTGGGCAGTAATTCGGCACATACTTTTGCCGCTTCACGTGATATTTCTTCCTCTGGTGAAATCATTTTTGAATATTTCCACTAAAAATATCCAAATATTGTCACAAAACAAGCGTTATTCACCCCGTTACTAGGGAAATATACAAACAATTTGCGATTTCTAGAGAACTGTCAATAACATATTATTTTATTTTGACATGTAAGTAGGCAGTTAATGACACTAGCGCACCGTAAAATTTTCCGTGCGGGCGCACGGAATAAGCCCACTTTTGATGCGCTAAATAAGCATGTAAATATAGTGTTTTCAGATAGGTATAATGAAAACACTTTTAGGACTGTACGAAGTCAATTTGATCGGCGAATTCAACAGTCAATCCACCGGTCAATTCACCAAGGGAGATATTTGACATCAGTCAATTGAGCGGTCCTGTACCAAACATGGGTCGTCCTAGTCAAAACCCGGGTGAGCTGCCGTCTCGGATGGTAACGCCCAGGAGAAAAGTTAAACATTTGTAGCACCAGACTGGGAAACGGTGGAAAGCTCCAGCTACAGACTCAATTTGATTCTTTTGTTGTGTTGCCAAATTTAGTTCTGATCCATCAGATAGATTTTGAATAATTGAATGGCAAAATCAAGTAAAAACACATTTTCTTATCTTTTCAATAACGCCATAAATATAAGAACCACCATTGTAACAGAACCAGGGGTACATTCATGGGAAAAATACTAAGTAGAGAAAGTATGAATACGAAGGTGTCCCAAATATAGCCCTGAAAAAGTCAAAGGTTCAGTTTCTCTCAGATATATGAAAAATATATAATTTCATGACTAAAAATACCTGCCAAAATATTTGAATCTACTCTCGAAGAAATAATGTTCTTCCATCTTCTGTATGAGTGAAAAAGCCTGTACTACATCGTGTAAATTGTCCCTCCATACATTCGGCGTGAAGATGATGAAGAAAAAACAAGAATTCACTTGCAGAGTGGAAGTTTAGCCTGTTATAACAAATATAATTTCTTATTCTCAATAACATTTGTCAATAGACATAATGAACCTCTTTTAAACAAGTTCAACAAAATTCGTACAGATAATTAGGTAGATAACCTTCAAAGTTGAAACACTGTTTTTGGAAAACAACCAACGTTCAGGTCATGTTATCACCGCGTGCACATACCGCGAACAATCACCCTGGCGGTGTTGCCAGTTGTTGAAATTTCTTCAGACTTCACTTAACACGCATAAATATAGAAGTTGTTTTTTTCGATACATGCAATAAGCGTTTTTCACTTCGATATCGGATAGAATCCGCACGTGGAAGGAACGCACTAATTTCAAGAAGACCCTGTATACTCTCCTATCTACTGTATTTTCGCTTAAACTCCCAATTGTGATGCAATGGGCGTTTCGTACTTTGATAACGAATACTATCCGCACGTGATATGTACGGACTATTTTCAGGGATCCTGTATACTCTCCTATTTACGGTTCTCGCTTGAACTCAAATTGTAGTGAACTTCAAGTGTTTTTTTTTCGTCGCAACTTGACGCAAGCTGAAAGACAAACATAGTTTCGAATCGCAAAATTATAAATTTCCGAATTTTACTTTCGAAAATTGAAATGTTTTATTTAAAATCTTCTTTTATTGTAGTTTTGACTTTTTCCTTCATATCTTGACATCAGAAAATTCCGAGCATTTTGTCAGAATTTCATATGTTCTGTTGGAATTCCGATTGTTGAAAAAACACACGCAATTCAATTTAGGAAATATTCACTTCTCTTTCCTTTATATCGAATTCCTGTTTTGCTGCCTTTTTTCTGGTTTGCCTTTCGTTTTTTTGAATTTTATATTATTTTTGATCATAATTATGATGAATATTCAAATTATCCCATCGCAAATAATTTATTTCGTGTAATATATATTGATATATCTGTGAATGTTGGGCTCATTTCTAAATGTTTGATGGGGCTATATTAGTCTGATCAACAAGTTCAAAATGGTTTTAATCATTGATAAAGCTCCTAAAAATATGAGCGATACTCATTGGATTCGGAATGATGTGTAGAAAAATTTATTTCATGATTATGCAGCACATAAAAAATTTCAAATGTTATTAACAAATTGAGAGGGGAAAAAAGGCATTTCGTTTTTCGCTAATAATTCAAAAACTTTTGATAATTGAGAAATTAAAAAAAATAAAGAAGAGAAAATTTCCAACAAGAAACTCCCAACTACCGGAACTCTATCTCCATTATTTATAATTTTCATTTAACGCCGCTGAAAACAGTATACCACATGAAATATTTTTGTTATAGTATCAAATAAGAATTTAAACATGTGAAAAAATTATGCTGTCATCTAAACACTTAAAAGAATAAAGTTCCGTTGCAAATAAATTATTATGTTGATTTTTCAAAAAATTATACAATTGTTAACTAACAAGTTTTTTTCCGACCTCCGTTTTCACAAATGACGACATAAGTTTAAATAATTTACTTATAAATTTTTTGCTTCTTGGAGCCTTTCTCATATATATATATATATATATATATATATATATATATATATATATATATATATATATATATATAATTTTTATTAATTATAATTAAATTCTTTAAAATTTTTTTAAAAAATTTTTTGCTGGGTAAATTTTTTTTACGTAATGCTAATAATTTATTGCTATTTGAAAAAAAATGTTGTTTACCATTTTGTTGTCATAACAAAATAACGATTTGAAAAATGATCTTAAAAACATTTTTTTATTGTTTATAATCGTTTTTATATTACTATTTTTCAAATAATTAGTTAAAAAGTTTTTTTTCAAATCATTGGAATTTTTCAACGGGGTAACAATTGCTTTTCATCAATAATTTAATTCGTTATTAATTTAACAATTTGTTATGAACAAATTCGGACTAATATAATATTTTTTTCAAGTGATTAAAATTACAGAAAGAACCATATGGAACGGAATAAAAAAAAAACAATCTTTCATAACACTTTCCAATATAACACGATACCGAAGTTTGTTACATATGACTGTTTCTGTAATTTCAATTACTTTAAAAAAATATAATGTAAGTCACAATTTGTTTATAACAAATTGATAAATCAATAAACCATTGTTTTGAAACCCCAATTTTTTTAATTCTGTTTTGAGTGAAATGATCTACTTTTGGAATTCAGCTTTCTCTTGTCTCGTATCAGAAATATTCTTATTTTTAACCGACGAAACCAAAAAGGAGGAGCTTCTCTAGTCGACCCGTATATTTTTTGGAACGAAGTTCCTTATCGCGCGTTGCGAAAGGGGGCTAGACGGAATAAATTAAGACCAAAAGTTGTAACGACACTTTTTGCTGTAGTTGTAAGCCGTGCGGGGTGCGCGTGTTTCTCTGTCTGTCTCTCTCTCTCTCTCTCTAATAGAAAGCAAGCCAGTTATTTTCGTTTTGTCTTTCTATTTCGCATTGAACAGTGTGGTGTCGCGAGGACTATTTTTGTTGAGTGTATACAGGTTTTTTGTACATAATAAATAATAAAAAATAATAACAATAATGAATACTGACAGTGTTTCTGCACAAGTTCCGGATATTGCTGATGGTGTTAGGTGAGTAGAGATTTTATACAGACAATAATAAATGCTTATTTATTCTTAGCAAGTACGCATTATAACCTCTCTTTACTATTGTGCTAACCAAGTCATACGCGTTATAATCTCTCCATTATTATGTGTTTAGCACGTGTACGCGTCATAACTTTAATAAATTCAAAAGCAAATTATATTTTAATATTACAATATCAATGCGTATGTACTAAAATTGAGCCTACTGATTAAGTTTATATTACATCATATTTGTTAACAATAAAAAAAAAATATTATAACTTAAAAAAAAAATTATTACAATTCCTTCACTAATTAATCGAAAGGAACTTCGTTCCATCCGGGTGTCCCTTGACACCTCTCAACTTTTTTTTTCCATATTTTTTTTTATGTATTATCACGCACAACTTTTTACTGAGGTGTCCGATTCCGATAATTCTTTTTTCAGTGGATAGGGTGTACTTCGAAGGTGGTCCCATTTGAATTTAAAAGATAAAATCCACCCCTAAGGGTAGCACCATGAAGGATATTGATCACTCACCCTCCGAATTCTGGTCCGTTAACCGATTCTTTCAGGCATAACTTGGTACTGGGTTCTTCGATTTGGATGATTCTTTTTTTAATAGATAGAGTATACCTTATATTTAGATTTCGAAGGGAATTATATACCCTTACGGGTGGAAAAATGGGGGATAATTTATTTTTTACTTATGAACATTGGCACACACATACGTAGTTGACAATGACAGATCGCTACTGACATTATTTCTGTTCCACATCCGTCAAAACCATTATATTCTATGGGAGGATGGAATGATATACGAAGTAATGGAATAAACTAACCAGAACAACAAAAATAATTTATATTACAACAAATAGTAAAAGTAGATAATCATATTATTTAACTGGTAATATTTGAAGTAAGGTGGGTAAGTAAGTATTTTGGAAGTAATCAAAAAAAGGAATTGAAAAATAAAAACTTTTCAACAAAAAATTGAACCGACGAAATACGAAACTGAAAAGTAAAAAATAAAATAAACCTTCTTAGTCTCAGTAACAAAGCTTCTAAACAAATGTAAGTAACTAATTTTGAGTCGGCGCCAAACAAAAAATCAACGAACATCATCAAATTACTTCAAAAAAATTATCAGAATGTCACCGCGCAACTCGATGCCATCATTTTACGCCTTACCTAATTCATTTGCTTGTTTGTTTGGCGCCGACTCAAAATAAGTTACTTACATTAGTTCAGTAGCTTAGTTACTGAGACTAAGAAGGTGTATTTTATTTTTTACTTTTCAGTTCCGTATTTCGTCGGTTTAATTTTTTGTTGAAAAGTTTTTCAATCATTCCTCACTCCGTGGAAATAAGTTAACTTAGTGGAAGTAGAACTTTTCAGGAATCATTGAGTCTGTACACCAAAGTAACATAATTTCTAACCTTTCGAAATGATGGTTGTTTCTCTCGCTGAGAGTTCTGAAAACTTTTTTGGGGGTATCAAAACATAAAAAATCAATTCGAGAAATAAGTTTATATCAGAAGTGACAAAATCGCAACTCACTGTATTTGGGAGATCAGTGAAATATATTGCTCGAATAAAACAAAAAATGTAGAAAACATCCAAAACAAAGCAGATTTCCCAAAATTATATTTTCTGCAATGCTTTCTGAATAACCACATTCAAATTTCATTTCAGCAAGATTCCAAAATCTCGATCAGATTTCGTATACCAAACGCTGGAACACTATTTTGTGACGATTGAATATTCATCACCTCTCAGCATGGAAACTATAACGATTTGTAAGTATTAATAAGAAACGAACAGCATGCACATTAGCGTGGAATAATTGACAGAAAAGATTAAATAAGGCGGCAACTTAAACCGACTAATAAAGATAAAACAAATACCGACACCAGCTGAATTTTAAGAGTCTTATTAACGGACTACTTTTTCCTGCCGATAATGTCCCCGCGCTGTTACAATTACTAATTGATACCAATTCGATTGATTTTAGAACTCCGAACAGAAGGTGATTACTGGGAAAATAATCCGATCGGCACAATAGAAGGTGTGGTGCTTTACTGAGACTTTCGCCTCCTTTTTCTACTTCGGCCTACGGCTTGAAACACGTTTTAAGATGTAATGAAAAACGATTTCCGTCTACTACAAGCATTGAAACATCATATAATTAGGATCATTAATAATACAAGGACGGCCCTCCATTCCGATAGTTTTTTCTTAAGAAGTTGAATATACTGTTAGTGATGCCGCTTGTCAAGACACAAATAGTATTTCTCTCGCCGAGACGTTCTCTCGTCTAAGCTTACCTTGATCTCAATGTATATATATGTATATATATATATATATATATATATATATATATATATTGTTTTGTTAGGGAATGTTATGAAATGAATAAACTTATAATAATAATAATTATTATTATTAGGTAATTTAGTTATCGTGGTTAATGCTATGTTGTTTTGCAATTTTTCTTTCCCTTTTTACTATTCTAGAATCTTATACTATGCTCTAGTCCATGCAAATGTATCAAGAGGTAGGCCTTATTATAGCTTTGTTGTCAAAAGTATGTGACAAACAATACATCTAATGAAAATTCACAATCAAATTATATGAAAATTGAAATTTATAGATAACATTCTATTTAAAGTAGATCAACTGATATATAAGTTTGGAACATCCTGTATGATAAATCTCATCAACAGGAAACCCACTAATGAGATATCGATAGAGTTGTGTGGGAAAAAAGTGATGAAATATAAAAGATATGAAAGCAGAAATTGTCAGAAATAAATTTTATACGAATTTGTACATAGTATATAAGATTTAGGATTGGGTTTCATTAATAAAATCATGAATAGTAATTAGAATTACAAATAATTAGGTAGAAAGTGGTACTAAACTCTAAAAATCTGTGAAAAAGAAAAAAATGTGTGTGTTGCCATGGAAGAAAATAAGTAGTTTGGAGGAGATCGAAAAAATTTAAGAAAAGAAAGCCACGTACAAAATTTAAGAAGAAAAAATAATATTCAATTCAAAAAAAAACTAGCTAAGCGATTCCCGAACAAGAGCAATTCCAATAGGGCACAACTGGGATCAATAATTCATCACAGAATTCCACTTACCTGGTGACAGAAGAGAAATCCTGAAAAAGCCAATTACTGGAACAACAATTTGTTTTGGACGCAAGTAAGCTGTCATTTAAGTACTTCCACGAGGCTGGGTCACATCACAGGAAGAAGAATAACAGATATTCTATTCACAAGAACTCACTAAAATGCAACGCTTTAGTTTATCAAATAACATTGAGTATCTGTGTTCCTTTTTGATTGAACATTCCACAACAATTTGATAAAAAAGTACTGATAATAACTTCCAGATATTCTTCCAACTGGTATAATCACTCATACTAATTTGCACTATATCACATCATTGTTTTTATTTTAGTGCATAAAGTAGTTTTCGCAGAATAGGTCAGTTTTTGAGGTTTCATCTGAATAAAAACATCCATTTGATTATTTTCTGCAATCTGTGTTTTATCTTTGAACATCTAACCACACTTTTTCCACACTAAACAGCTTTTGATATCGAGCCGATCGACAAGATGGCACTGCTGAACTTGCTAATCTAGAGAGAGGAGACTCATTGTTCATAGGCGTACCGACTGAGCTGGGATAAGGTAGAAAGAGGTTTGAAAAAGGGTAAGATAACATAGCCGGAGTTTTCATTTTGTTATGATAGGGATTCATTGATAAAATGTTTGAAACAAATCTACAAAATATATAAACACTCAAATCCAATAAATTGAGAAATTGATGTTTTGCATAAAACGACACATGGTGAATTAACTGTTATCAAAAAGACAACCAAATACTATTGTTTCACATCACTCTTTTAGATCAACAGTAGTAATACTATAAGTACTTCAAAATAATCAGGTTATACATCGATAACTTGTTGCATAATTACAGAGAGTGTCAGTTTGACAGTTTAAATAATCCGACCGCGAAGCGGGAGGATTATTTTGTCAAACTGACACGATTTGTAAATATGCAGGAAGTTTGGGATGTATAACCGTATTTATTTTGAAGTACATATTGTATTTGATATGATAATTTTTTAAGTAAATTGAGTAAAATATAAACAATTTATTAATTTAAATACAAATTGGTACAATGAAAATACAATTATTATATACTACGTTTTTTTAACTGAGTTATTTTCTGCGCTGGAAACGTGGCTACTGCTCATTGAAGTGCTGGAAATACCGAAGGTGTTATTACTTGAACCTGTAGCGTTTTTGAAATTGGATCTCATCTTATTTATAATGTTTTGGTGATGTTGTTCATCAAACTGTAGGTAGGGTTTGATAGAATTGCTATTACCATGTCCTGTTATTTTAATAAGTTATTGTTCCGCTACTCCTGCTCTTCCCAATTGTGAAACAGCAGGGGCTCGGTGAGAATGATTTGAAAATAATTTGTTTGCCATATTTAAATTTGCCAATTATGCAGAATTTTTGGTCCATTTACTAATTTCATGCGCTCCAATTGGCATATTTTTGAACCAGCCAAGGGTTTTTTGTTTTCTCCAGTTAGGATTTACTGTCAGAAATAACCTATCTGTTTTTATATTCTTTTCGCTTCTTTTTATCATTAGTTCATCTAGAAATCTCACTGGACAACGACTTACTTCATTATGGTTGGGTACAAGCCATTTATTATTAGCACACGGTTTTGCTCTTCCCTGTGTGGTTTCGGTAAAAATAGGATTATATTGTACACTACCAGTTGAAGTATCATCATTTCCAGTTTCCTTTTAAAAATAATGAGTCAAGCATGACGCTCCTTCATTTCCTTTCCACGAAAGTTCTACAGAAGCAATTAAGAATGTTTTTATTTGTAATCCTTCCGGTGTATTTTTATCCCACGCTTTTATCATTGCTACGCACTTATCTTTAAATGCTGATGCACTAACCTTTCTCTCGCCCGGTAACATTTGAAGTTCCCTTCTTTTTGAATTTCCCTTCTTTTTGAATTTCTTGCGTTTCGTGCGGCTAAAAATATGGGACTAGAGAATGATCAATTATCTATTAAACTCCTTCATATATTTTTCTTGATTTGTTTTTTCCTTTTCTTTATAATTTTCTCCTTTACCTTTTCGCATATTGAAAGTTCAATCTTTCAAAATAGATGCTATCATTTCAGTGGAAATTGATTCATTCAGTTTCTTTCACTACAAAACGTAAGAAATTGTTTCCATACGTACTTTTTTGTTTTCACTGTATTACCAGGCTCAGTATGTTATACTTTCGTCTATTGCATTTGATGATAAATCTCCGAATCGACTCATTTTTGAACAATCATTGATAAACGTCAAAATTTGACGGTCCTGTTAGTTTGTGTATTGTTGTATATTGATGTCGATGTGGTTACTACGGAAATGAAATTATTGTAAAATTTTCGATTTGTGGAGCTACTCTATGTATAATCAAGTATTATCGAAATTATACAAGGTAACTTAACTAAATTGAACGTCGGATTGGTTGAAATTACACGAAAAAAATAATCATATAAACATAGGGGAATCTCTAATGAAACATTTTTCTCTGCTTATAATGAGGCAAACCATGTTCCCAATCAATTAATTTTTACATGAGAAATTGAGGATACTGTTTGTTATATTTTGTCAAGATGAGACAAAAATATTCTGTTTTCATTTCGCTACCTATATCTCGGTTCGACAAGATTCATGTTCCTCCCGTCACACCTTAGCTCACCTTGATTTCAAAATACATAGGTAGATCAAAAGTAGAAAATTTGTGTCTCTCACTTTCATCTAATAGAAAAATTTCAATATGATTTCCATCTTGTTGGGTATGGGGTATTGGGTATGGAAATCACTAGTGAATGACGGTTTTTCCGGACGGGGTCGATGTGGCTCCCGCTAATTAGAAATATACCTGTACTGGGAAAGGTAGGGTCCGAGATTGCCCCCCCAAGTTTAAAAATAATATTATCTAAAGATGTTATGAAATAACGAACAGTGTTGTCAGCTCCACTAATATTTAAGAAGTAATACAATAAAAAAACAAATTTAAAGTAAATACTATACTATAACAAACAACCGGACAGTTGGAAAAAAGGTTCCGTGGTGGAATGGAGAAATTACTATGGTAATTCAAGAAAAGTAACATGATTTCAATGTGTTCAAAAGGGACCCACATAAGAGAATATGATACATTTCAAACGCTTGCTTGCAAAAACTAAGAGAATAAAACTGAAAAGTCAGAGAGGAAGTTGAAGGAACTTCACTCACCCCTCAACTACTGATATATAATTATATGGGATCTGGAAAAAAATCAGAATTATTTCAGGAAAAACATTTGCCTCCTTTCCTATCTATATCATTCGTAATGATCAAGATATCACAGTTCCCGGAGACTTTGCTGAAGTCTTCTCTGGTGACTTTCTACTTATCAATTCCTCGGGAAACTATAATCTACTCCAAAACAAAAAAAAGATTCACTTCTGTAGAAAGCGCAGATTTCTTGGACTAACATTCGACTCCAAATTAAATTTGAGGGCCCCATTTGAATTTAATAGACAGACGCGTTACTGAGTATAGACTGAGGAAAACAGAATTGAATTCACAAAAACACAAACTGAATTAGTATACCAATATCAGTGAATTTCTCGGCTATTGCAAAATATTTACAGAAGGTTCCAAAACTGAAAGTGAAGCGGGCTGTGCCTTTCTTGTAGTGGAAAGCTCTATTCCTGGTCAACGCATCCGACAAACAGTGTTTATCGGCAGAACTATACGCAATATACCTATCCCTACTTTAATTTGAATCTGCATGGAACGAAACTCACTTTCTGATTTGTACCGACTCACTGAGCTCAATGAGAGCAATACAAGTTACATTTTCTCAGATCCTCTCGTCCTGATCATCTTATCCGTATCCATTCATCAACAGAAGAGGGCAAAAAAAATTGCTTTTTCCTGGGTATCCAGCCATTGTGGCACAAATGGCAATGAAGATGTAGACGATGCAGCAGAAATGGATGCCAGTTCCAACCACCATGAAGACTTCAACCAGAAGATCTGAAAAAATAAAAGAAAAACGAAGAAGAAACTAACTGGTAGAAATCATGGAATAAAGCCCCATATAAACTCAAACCAACTGTGAAGAAATGGATCTCACCAGCGAAACTAACTAGTAGATAGCAGGTCGTTCTCTTACGATTTAAAATAGGCCACACAAATATAACACACTTGTACTTGCTTCTAGAAGAGCCCTATCTGCCTCATATGCTGAAGCTCACTTACAGTCCAACATATACTCACGGAATGTCCGGAATTTGATAGACTTCGAAGACAACACAACCTAGATCGAGATATTAGCAAAATTCCAGGCAATGATAGACAAAGCATCAATGTACTGATGGAATTCTTGAAGAACGCGAATTTATTTGATAAAATATAGAACGAAATTCTCTCAATAAACACGCAAGCAGCTAATAACCTATATGTTGATGCCGAAAAAAAGCGTGTGATTCAATTTTTATTTAATAAATTTCACAAATTATAAAAATACATGCAGAAATTTCACAACAGAAATACAAGATTGTACACAAATATTCATACAAATACAATAAAACTATAGTGAAAAAAACTTAGGCTGGATTGTGATAATATGAAATGCTTTTAACAAACTCTATTCGTGATATCTTGTTTCGGAACAAGTCTTGCGACTTTTGGTTTACATACTTTTTCCTCAAATATTTCTTATCATATATTTTATGTTGTGTGTTGATGCTGTTGATTTTAGGTAGTACAGCTTTATAAGCTCCACAACTTTTATCCACAAAGTTTTTCTCTAAGATGTACAAACAAATGAAAAATCGCTGTAAATTACCATTCATAAGAATAAATAATTTTCGTTTACCCTATATGCTTCCTTCATTTGAGGTTTTTATTCCGCCTACAAACAGAACATGTATTTTAACATTCCTTGAATTCAAAGTTGAACTATATAAATAAGTATTTGTTTTTATTTTTTCAAGTGATATTAAGATTGAAACTCAAGTAGGTACTGTCTTGTGTGATAGTTATTCTACTTTCTTTCGATTTGGGTCAGATTACATGATTTGTTAGATTTATTAATGGCAATTTCAGAACCAATAAATAATTTCTGAAATCTACCTTTCTGACTGGCAGCGCCATCGGTTTCTTATTTTTTTAAATATATGTATCTATTTGAAATTCCAGAATAATTCATGAAGACTGTTTAATATTCGGTTACGGACAATAAAATGACTGATTAAACTGATATTGAAAGGATTCGAAGTCATTTGTTGTTCTGCTTGAAGATGATGAGTGTTCCGCCCAAATAAAGGGAGAAGGAGTAGAAATTTTGACTTATATAGTTAATAACCAAATAATGGCAAAACTTATCTTAAACATCATTGAAAAGATTCAATGGCAAAACAGTAACCGACATATTCTGGTTTTCAAAACAGACCAAAAACATAATACAAAAATCTTCCAACTTTAGTTATCTCACCATTATTTTTCTGGTATTCACCCGTAAGGCCCAAGTCCTTGAATATTTGTACCAGGACTGTGCCAAGTTAAATCAACATCCTATAATATTGGTTTCTGGAAATGCTTCCCATATTGCTTCATGAATAGCAATTTCAAAATCTACATTGCTTCAAAGGCACACTGAATAACTGTTAACACTTTACAAACTTAAATGTAAAATATATTTTTTCAAGTTAATTTGGCAACAGACAAAAAGCTAAGAAAATATAATGGTCGTTTTTAAAACCATAGATGGAAAATATTTGAGAAAAAAAATTAGGACAGTACTGAAAAAATCCATCAGCATATAATTTATCTGAAAACACTGCAAAGAACCTCGCACCGCATCAATGGGAAATTGGATTTCTGTGAATTTGCTCGTTTTTCTTATATATTGCAGAACTCGTGATGCTGACCAAATGTCTCCATTGCACCACCGCTCTAAATTCAACAGTTTAGATTATATAGGGCGCTAAAGATAACTTTTCCAAAATTTCAAATGGCCATTGTGAAGAGACTTTCTGGAATATATAAACCAAATCGTGTATGCATCGATCGTTCATACGGCCAATTTGAATACACTATAGAAAACAATGATTTCTGCACGTACAGACGATATACAGGGTGGGTCCAAAGCTAGCAAGTTTTTCAGTGATTTCCAAAAAATTGAGAGGTGGAATTTCATTCATCTTCAGATAGTTTGTAGGATACCAATATCAATTGCGATTGATGAAATAAGCATCTCCTGAATTAAACTGACACATCTATTAGGTATTTCTCATGAAACTGCACCAGTCCTGCTTATTGACATATCCAAATGCCTGAAATTCCGAAAAAGTCGGTTACAAACTCGATCGTTCACGTTGAAGTTCACTCTGCAAATACATAAATTATACAGGGTGAATAAAAAACTAGTGTCCTTCACTGATTATTTCCTCGAAGTAGTTATGTTTGATATTGATTTTATTGAAACATTTCCACAAATATGTGTTCGACACACATCTGTTGAAAGATTTTGAACAATTTTCTCTGGAATATTTTGAATGCTATGTATGACCCTATATATACTACGAGTAGTAGAGCGACTCGAGTGAAGGTAAAATAATCTCGAAAATATCAAGAAATAAAACAAAATCATTGAATAACAATATTATAGGTAATTGAATAAGCTCATATAGCATTACCAAAATGTTTCCGACCTATACAAAGTGTATCACATTCGCGTAACAACAATCAATTTCAGTATTGCTGAAGAATTTGTAGATTCTTGATATATGTTGCATATGGAATTTTAGAATAAACCACAATCGACTTCGCACCAAAACTACCAATTCGCAAAACATACTCGTTACTTGAATTCACACCTCAATTGGTGAAATGTCGATTGATTGGTAATTGAAACTTCCTGTTTATGGAAAGGAATACATGCAGAGCCTGCTGTGAACTATTTGTGGCCAATATAATCTCATATAAATGCTTTCTTTATTGCGAAAAAATATGGACTCACACTTTCAATTTGTAAGCATATGCCATGAAATGTTCACACTAAGTTCATTTGAAAAGTACCCACACTCGAAGAGGAGATGGACTAGCTGCAACTTTAGTTTGGTCAGAATGGCTCTGGTTTGGAATAACATATACTTAGCAACCATATCCATTTGTTTAACAAATACCGAATTGTCATTTTGCAATCATTGCATATGTTAAGTTCTCATTGAAATCATATCAATTATTGTAAAAATGCTAATCGTCACCGATTGAATTGTTTTACGTGTGATGTTATATTCAATACACAAAATATGGCGCGACTCGATGGAGAACCAAATGAATTGAAGCGAAAAATTATCATTGAAAGACGAGACCAAAGGGGACACGTTGCTGAAATTGATGGAAATGGAATCAGTTTGACATGCATCCAATTGATTATTCAAGAGATTCATCACCTTCAAGAAGATCCAGGGTATATGAGATTGAATATTTCAACACAATCCTCAAGGCACACGTGTCTCATTTGTAATGGTGAAGCTGGTATTCAGAAACTCACAATAGAATGCAGAATCAACGTGTCCATGAATCAGAACATCCATATACCAGAAAATACCCGTTCCTGTAGAATTCATCCTGATGATCGTTTGTTTTTATTCCCCATACTACAGATATGCTTAAGATATATCAATAGACCTTGCACTTTGAAAGGTCAGGAACTTCATTCATTTTCCAAACGAAATCAGAACTGCCGCTCACGAAAGAACAGTTTGGTGACTTATATAATCATGGTGTATTGTACCAAGACAAATAGAGGTGAGAGACATATTTCGAAAAAAGATTTATTGGCAATCTTATGCAAACTCCGACAAGGTAATTCTGATGAATTTTTGACCATCATATTCAATTATTCAACAGGCAACAAGTTTGGTGATAACTAAAGTGCGAGGATCTTTGATGACTCGTTTCATACCCGATAATATAGGATTCGCCGCAATAGCAAGAAAACAATTTATAGAACGAAATGTTAGTGTTTTTTCGAATCAATTGTACAGCAATCCACAACCCAATGAACCAAAAGCAATAGTTTATATAGATGTTACTTATTTGTACATCGACATATGTTGCAACTTCCCGATATTACGACAATCATATTCGCAACACAAAGGGAGACATTTAATCAAACCAGTCTCAATTGTGGGTTCTGATGGTAACATTTTGGATATTCAAGGCCCATATTTTGCAGATTCGGGAAATAATGATGCACGCATACTGCAGAATGAATTGAGAATAGATGTCAACCAAATGAGAAGATGGTTTCATCCAGGTGATATTTTTATTGTAGATAGGGGCTACCGAGATGATCTTTCTTTTCTTCAGAATATCGGCATTCATGGTAAAATGCCTTCAGTTCTACCTCGAGGACAAATACAACAACTAACTGACGAAGCCAACAAGTCCAGAATTATAACAAAAACTAGATGGATAGTTGAGGCACGGAATGGTCATTTGAAGACAATGTTCAAATGTTGTTATCGCAAAATTGATACACATCATAATTAAAATATAAAATAGCAGGTGAGATAATAAATGAGTACCATCCGCTTATTCAAATGAGAGATGCAACCTAGAATTAGCCAATATAATGTTGGAAAAGGCTAATGGGGTCAATGTAGTTCAATCCAGAGTTGAAGCAGAAAATCTAAATATGAGACGTGATCAGTAAACATTACTCAGACATGATCATTTCATTGAATTCCCAAGATTAGATTACCAATTGGTACGAGATATAACTGTTGGCATATACCAGATAGAATTGGCAGCATCATATATACGAAATACTGTATATCATCATGATGAAAATGAATTTCAAATGGATGCAAATACGAATGAGGTGGATTTTTACGAATGAGAGTTCATTAAAGATTCGTAACGCCACCAAATATCAATTATTCATAGCATATTTGAAGCAAATGTAGAGGATATTGACCAAATCAATAGTGTTGACGATGTTATATTTGGATAATATCCGTAATGCCACCAAATATCAATTATCCATAGCATTCGAAGCAAATGTAGAGTATATTCAACAAATCGATAGTGTTGACGATGTTATATTTGGATAATATTGCACTTGTAAAACTGGAGCCAGGACCCTTGGATTTGTGTCTATGTGGCGAGTGTTATCTGGTACCTTGGCTACGCACGTCATGAACTGTATATAATGCCCTTCTCATCCATATAGAGGATGCTGAACATAGAGAGAGAACAAGTTAATCAGGTATTCTGACTCTATCATCCTTTTCTGTACGTTGTTCATGTCATCATTCGTTTTAGTTCATTGGTATCCTGTTATATATTGTTTTTCTGTTCAAAGAATTCCACAGTTTTGATATTGAAGTAGGTAATATAATACATCAATCAGGATCAATTGACAGTTGTCCGGCGGTGAGCCCAAGGTTTCCTACAGGATGTCATCTGAACTGAAACTTGAATAATTCTAGATTTCCTGTTGTTCTTCATTAGCAACCTATACATTCCATATAGGTACGTCTTTCTAATGGAATATGAGCATATTTCGTTTCCTATTTTGTTGAAAATCAATGTTTGTGTTTTGATTATTTGCAATATTCCTCGAGATTCTTCTAACATCATTCGAGTTGTTCTACTAATCGTAGCAGATAAAGTTTCATTTACTAATAATATTGTTCAAAATCTTTTGGCAGATGTTTGTCGAACAGAATGTATTTCTGAAAATGCTTCAATGACATCAATATCAATCATAACTACTTCAAGGAAATTATCAGTAAAGGACACTAGTTTTTTATCCTCCCTGTATATCTTACGTATCTGAGAGTGAACTTTCACCGTGAACGATCGAGTTTATAATCGACTCTTCCGGAATTTCAGGCATTTGAATATATATAAGCAGGACTGGTGCAGTTTCATCCTACAAAATATCTCAAAATGAAAAAAATTCCACCGCTCAATTTTTTTGAAATCACTGAAAAACTTGCTATTTTTGGACTCACCCTGTATATCGTCTGTACGTATCCAAATCGGCCGTAGGAACAATCGATGCATACTCGATTTGGTTTATATGTTCAGAAAAGTCTCTTCACAATTGCCATTTGAAATTTTGGATAAGTTATCTTTAGCAACCTATAGAATCTAAACTGTTGAATTTTGAGCGGTAGTGCAATGGAGACATTTGGTCAGCATCACGAGCTCTGCTATATATAAAAAGTTCGAGCAAATTCACCGAAAGCCAATTTCCCATTGATGCGGTGCGAGGTCCTTTGTTTTGCAGGAAAAAATTACTATATCCTTGATAGAATCATTTCTGGCTAAAAACTTTTCTTGTCTGTCAGTAACAATATCAATCTTTCAACTAGCTTTGAAATTGCAAAATATCTTTTGTAATTTTGAAAGAACATACATATACATTTTTCCTCGTTCTTAAAACATCTTTAGTCGTAACTGATTCACTTAGAGCGTTCGATTTTATCACATGTCCTACCACTTATATATGTTTTTCTGATAAATTGTTCTCGGCCACTTTTTTGGTAAATTGCTTAGTACGTGCCTAGTTATTCCTTCTTGTGAATGTGGTTTGTGATTGTGTTCTAGCACTGATTCCACTACCACAGTATTTTCAACACTGTCACTTTTAAAATATACTTCATAGCTTCCACCTTTTACTATTTACTAAACTTTTATGAAAAGTACATGTATTACCGACGGTAACCAACATCGGTTTGCCTTTTTGCCACATTGCAATCACGTCCATTTTACTAAGAGCTTTCTCAGAGAGAATAAGGTGATATGTTACAATCTCATATATATATATATATATATATATATATATATATATATATATATATATATATATATATATATAATAATATATATATATATATATATATATATATATATATATATATATATATATATATATATATATATATATATATAGCGGCTGGCTTGTGTTTGTTGACTCCGTTGATTTGTCGTTTTCTACCAAGTGTTGTTGATCCTTGCACTTCTCCACCGTACTGATGAGGGCCGAGAGCCCGAAACACGTGTCTGCGGTTTCTGCGTTCTCTGAGGGCTATGTCCATTAAATTCCTTCCATTTTGTTTTTAACAGTTCCCTCGATATTACTCTCTTTCATATTTATATTCCTGGACTCGGATGTCACGCAGGTAGCTATAGCTGCCTCCGTGGTGACGTTGGTTGTTGCCCTGGAATTCAGGGTCTGCTGACCAAAATCACAAATGAGCGGCTGGCTTCTGTTTGTTGACTCCGTTGATTTGTCGTTTTCTACCAAGTGTTGTTCATCCTTGCACTTCTCCACCGTACTGATGAGGGCCGAGAGCCCGAAACACGTGTCTGCGGTTAGCACTTTTCTCTGAGGGCTATGTCCATTAAATTCCTTCCATTTTGTTTTCAACAGTTCCCTCGATATTACTCTCTTCCATATATTTATATATTTTTTCATATATATATATATATTTATATATATATATATATATATATATATAAATTTCTTAGTTTCTTTACCACATATGTTTATTTTATGCATTTTCTCGGAGAAAGGCCCTAGTCAGTCTATGTGTTTTTTGTTCGATACGATGTTTCGACATTTTTATGTCATCTTCAGGTAAATTCTTGAAAATTATGTAAAATTAAAAACATAATACGTTCATATATCAGATACGATTAAAATTCAAAGAGACGTTCAAAACTTATAATATAATTTAACAGTTGTTCTTTCATTATTTCGTGTTCATGTTTCATGTCACGATTGGAATGAACTCTGTTGAAAGTCTGAGATTGCTGGTATCGGGTTTGTTTTATCCGTTGTCGGTTTTTTTTTATTATTTCAAAATACATATTCAGTTATAGTATGTGGGCTCCATTGTTATGATTCATGCAAGACTTTTCCGTGTAAAAATCAGTTCATTTAACCTTTTATATTTTTTGTTGTGGAGTGAGTGTTTAAAATAGTTATTGTGATTTGATTGAGTTTGTATGTCGTTTCTGTTGTTAATACTGTTTGATCTTTTTTATGTGAAATCATTTCGAGGAAATTTCTAATTTTTGGATTTTTTTTGGTCAAAATTTTAACCTTGTCAAAATCAAATTTATGTTAATTTTCCTCTTTATGCTTAGACAATTCCGTGTTGTCTGTTTATGAGTATTTGTGGGCTTGAATTCGTTTCTGTAGGTATTCTTTGGGTGGCTCATATACAGGGTGTTAGTGAATAAGTGCGACAAACTTCAGGGGCTGATTCTGTTTGAAAAAATAATGACAGTTTGCTTTATAACATTTGTCCGTTTTCCGAGATACGGGGTGTTGAAGTTTTTCTTGAAAACTGACTATTTATTTATGTCTCTGAAACCGGTCGAGATATGCAGATGAAATTTAGTGAGTTTCAAGAGGTATTTATTGCGCATTTTTGGTCATGCAATTAAGAATTTTATGTTCATATTTGGCGTACATACGAGTAATGATCTTCATTTTTCTTAAGAAAAAAAGGGTACGCCACTCGGATATTTTAAATGAAAAATAGTTTTCGAGTTTCCCGTTCAATTTGTGACAAAAAATCTCCCTGTCTTTTTTTCGTATGGGACGCCGTTTTCATGCAGAAAAATATAACATCTCAACGCGTATTTGTCATTACTTCAATACATTATCAAGAACTATCTAATACAATAACGTTAATTAAACCAGAATAATAACAGAAAACAACACTGATAAATGAATAGGCGCAAAGCTACAACAAATATTCAAAATGACCTCCCTCAGACGTGATACAAGATCCAACTCTTCGCCTCATTGATTGTCGTATTCGCGCAAATATTCCTGGTGTATTTCTTATTTTCTCACAGCCGGCTATAATTCGATTCCTCAGATCTTCAACATTTTCGACGGGAGTGGAATAAAGTAATGACTAAAGAAAACCCCAAATGCAAAAATCTAGAGGATTTAAATCCGGAGATCGAGCAGGCCAATGTTCCGTACCTATCCAACGATTTGGATATACTGTATATAAGTGATTCCGTACAATAATGCTGGAATGGACTGGTGCACCATCATAGGTGAACCAGAAGTGTTGTCTCAGCTGTAGAGGAATTCATTCAAGAAGAACAGGTAACTCTTCCTGTAGGAAATTAAGGTGAGAGTCGCCTGTTAGTCGTTGTGGGAGAAAATATGGACCAATTAAATGATCATCAATCACCCCAAGCCATACATTTACCGAAAACTGATGCTGAAAATGAGCTTCAAAGATTCCATGTGGATTTTTCTGTTGTGGAGGTGTTGTTATGGAAATTTCGTATACACTGTCGTTCAAAATTAGCCTCTTCAGTAAATGAAACGGCATTTAAAAAATTAGGAAGTGGAGCGATTTGATGAAGAATCCAATGGCAAAAAATTAGGCGCGGAAAAAAGTCTCTAGGTAGTAGAGCTTGCACACGTTGAATATGAAACGGATACAATTACTGTTCTTTAAGAATTTTAAATACAGTGAAGTTGCTTACATTCAGTATGTTGGCAATTGATTCGATTCCGCAATTAACTCGAGAACTGTTGCACGGTTCGTACTTCTCAAGGGTGCCCGAAGTCAGCCGTTTGTTTCTTAAATGTACCATTTTCGCGCAAACGTATTCCGCCTTTGTATAATTTTCCATTCTTTTCGATAAAAGAAAAATTAATTACTTATTATCAATAATGTTATACCAAACTTAAAAGCTTGAAAATGAAGTAAATGCTAATTTGATATTTCGTTGAAATATTCGTATTCAACAGAATGTTGACAGTAGCCTACTAGCATCGCTACTAGATAATGTATTAAAGTAATGACGTGTTAAGATGTTTTATTTTTTTGCATAAAAACGGCGCCCCATACGAAAAAACGGCAGGATAGATTTTTTGTCACAAATTGAACGATAAATTCAAAAATGATTTCTCATTCGGAATATCTCAGTGGCGTACCATTTTTTTTCTTTAAAAAAATTGAGATCATTACTTGTATGCGCGCCAATGATAAACATAAAATTTTTAATTGCATGTCAGAAAATGCGCAATAATTATCTCTTGGAACTCACCAAATTTCATCTGCACCTCTCGACCGGTTTCAGAGCAATAAATAAATAGTCAGTTTTTAAGAAACTTCAACCCCCGTATCTCGGAAAACGAAGCATTTGCGGACAAAAGTTATATAGCAAACTGTCATTATTTTTTCATGCAGAATCACCCCCTGAAGTTTGTCGCATTTATTCACTGTATGTACTTTCGCAATCTTCACATGGTGTTTTATATAAGGTGTGGGTTTGTTTATGTTTTGGAATTGTTTAAGTCGTACCACTATTGGCGTCTCGAAAACGATAAATAATACGAAGTTGGTTAAATTAGACAAAAGTTGCTATTTTAGTGAGCAATGGAATATGTTTCCAAATCGAAAATATCAACTTTTCAAAATATACGGGGAAAATCGAAATATCCCGTTTTTTTTCTTTGCGCTGGTGCCTCTATTTTAGGAATATGGAGATGTGTTCGGAAAACTTCTCTGTTTCGAATTTACATCGTTATGCTGTGCTTTGATTTCCAATACGACGTTTCCGTTTCCGGGGGCCATCCTCAACTATTTTTTTTCGAATACGGCCTGTATTTTTTTATGAATTAAGTGTTCTTAACTTACCGAGTTCAGATATGTATCTACCTGGTTTTTGTTTCTACATTTTGCCCATAAATTCCATCATCAAGTTCGAACAATAAAAATCCTCCCCTTCGGAAAGCGGTCTGATTTTATTTTTGTTCGTATTTGAAAGGGTATTTGACTCAAGTTGCGAGAATAAAACTTAACATAAATCTACCTTGAATGAATACTCAAACTTAAAATCAAATCGAGATCAAATTCAATATGATGAAAAGGAGAAAGCAGAGGAACAACAAGGAACAACGATTGTTACATTTACTTCATACATTTTTTTTTGTGTAAAAGGACCGAAAAGCATTTTTCTTGTGTGTCCATTCTTAGGCAATTATTTTGTCTGTATTTCAGTCCTATAATTCCCAACCGAAACTATTTCAAATGAAAACGGAAAAGGTTTTAAACTTCATGAGGTATGTAGTGAGCCATGGAATAAAAGGAATGGAATGACAGATTATATATTAACGAATTCAAATCTGAAGGGTGGATTATTCACACGTTGAACCAAAATCTAGGGAGTTTTCTAATGATGAGGGTAGTGGAATGTTTTTCGTGTATTCGAAGTGTTTGAGCCCAATGCCCGAATTTTTCAACGTATTGAAAGAAGTTTACGAGAGCATGGTTCGTTTGTGAAATCTAAGAATAAAAGTTTCCCTATTATGGGAATGGTGGTGATAATGAAATCGACGTTTTAGGTAAGTTTCATATTACATATAATGAAATGACAATTTGAATGAGGATTCGTGGAGTACAAAAAAATAGAATGAGGAAGTTCTTAGAAGATAGCAAAAAAGTGGTATATCGCATTCGTAACAAGAAAATTTTGAAGAAACATAAATTCAAGCCCTTCAGAGTGAGAAAAGTACATAATTTGCGTTCAACAGACTACAATAAATGGGCAGAATTTTGCACATGGCTACTGAGACACTTTCGGCAAGATGATGAAATTTCAAGTAAAATTTTATGGTGCGTCGAAAGTCGGTTTACAAATAATGCAGGGTTCAACAGGAATATTCATTATCACTGGCGCCAGGAGAATGCTAATTTACATAGAGCCACTAATTTCCAAGAGAGTTTCGGCATTAATGTCTGGGTTGGTGTTTTGGATGCCAAAATCATTGGTCCCCACTTTTACGATACTCTATTGACGGGGGAGTTGTATTTTGAGTTTCTATCGGAGTTTCTAGGCGATTCTTTGGAAGATTTGCCTCTGAATGTCCTAAGGAATTATGAATATTTCCAACATGATGGAGCACCACCGCATCGCACACGAGTTGGATAGGATGGATAGGAAAAGACGATCCTATTAAACGGCCACGGCGTCCACATGACCTCTCTCTTCTTGATTATTCGATATGGTGTTTCATCAAGCACAAAGTGTTCAGTTCATCTTTTGAGAATGTGGAAGAGTTAAGAGCTTCAATAAGACGAGCATGCATGGCTTTAATTCCCAGAATGCTTCAAAATTGCCACAAACATACCATTTTTATAGCGAAAATATGTTTGAGGAATGGTGGACGTCAATTTGAACACCTTATCAGACTTCGGTAGCGATGACTAAAGAATCTGTTCTTGATATATCAATTGTTGTTCTTTGTTAATTTTATAGTTCATTGTATTATTCAAAGTGGAATATCGCCTTTTGTCTGCTAAGGCCAGAGCAAAATCAGTAGAAAATAAACTGTTCAGATCTTTGATGGAATTCATGGGCAGAAATGTAGAAACAGAAACCAGGTAAGATACTTATCTGAACTCGGTATGATAAAAACTACTTAAATTCATTAAAAAATATATAGGTCTGTATCTGCAAAAATTGAGTTGAGGGTGGCCCCTGAAGAACGAAACGTCGTATTCAAAATCAGAGCACAGCATATCAAAGCAAATTCAAAACAGATTAGGAAGTTTCCTATGGTTTATGGGAGCCACCACGAACCCTAGCGGGAGCCATATCGGTCGCTTGAAAAATCTACCAGAAGAGATTGGAGCCATCCCGAATTTCCCAGGTTTTTTTGTATTCCGAAATTGGGAACATCATATAATTATATCATCATTAGCGGTCAAAGTCATGATAGATGTGAACGAACTGAATAAATAATAAAAGAGTAATCGTCAAAAATTAGTTATCCACTAATGAGGATAGTGTGGTACTTGTACTTGTAGTTGAGTTGAGGTGTTTCAGTCAACATTTTTCAGTAATGGCAATAACAATAGGAATAGTTTTAATAGTTGAAACCGATATATCGTATGCGTTAATTTATTCAACGTTTTAAATTTGGTACTAGTGATAATGTGACCTTTAATATCTCAACTTTAAAAATCTTTTAACTATTGCTAATATCTTGCCTGTAATGCGCAATCGTCAAGTCTCTCACGTCAACCGTCAGGTACGAATGAATGGTCCGTGCACAAAGGGGATAATTTGTCAATTGTTAGAATTCTCCTGATGCTTACTCCAAAGTTCTTTATATCTTTCCTAAACTAATTCTGAGTCGGCGCCAAACCAACAAGCAAATGAATTAGGTAAGGCGTAAAATGATGGCATCGAGTTAGGAGGTGACATTCTGATAATTTTTTTGAAGTATTTTAATGATCTTCGTTGATTGTTCGTTTGGCGATGACTCAAAATTAGTTACTTACATTAGTTTAGGAGCTCAGTTATTGAGACTAAGGGTTTTTTTTTATTTTTTACTTTTCAGTTTCGTATTTCGTCGGTTTAATTTTTTGTTAAAAAGTTTTTATTTTTCAATTTTTTGTGTCTGTAATCTACTAATTACTACTTACTTGTTTTTTGATTACTTCCAAAATACTTACTTACCCACCTTACTTCAACTATTACCAGTTGAATAATATGATTATCTACTTTTACTATTAGTTGTAATATAAATTATGTTTGTTGTTCTGGTTAGTTTATTTCATTACTTTGTATATCATTACATCCTCTCATAGAATATGATGATTGTGACGGATGTGGAACAAAAATAATGACAGTAGCGATCTGTCATTGCCAACTACATATGTGTGTGTCAATGTTCACAAGTGAAAAATCAATTATCCCCTATTTTTCTACCCGTAAGTGTGGACAATTTCATTCGAAATCCAAATGAGGTATACCCTATCTATTAAAAAAAAATTCATCCAAATCGAAGAACCCAGTACAAAGTTATGCCTGATAGAATCGGTTAACGGACCAGAATTCAGAGGGTGAGTGATCAATATCCTTCATTTTGCTACCCTTAGGGGTGGATTCCATCTTTTGAATTCGAATGGGACCAACTTCGAAGTACACTCTATCCACTGAAAATTTGGAATCGGACGTCTCGGTAAAAAGTTATGGGTGATCATACATAAAAAAAATTACAAAAAAAGATATACGCGTCGACTAGAAAACCTCCCCCTTTTTGGTTTCGTCGGTTAAAAAACGGTTGAGTTTCACTTGGCAAACTATACATGTCGCAATCTATAATTTGTGGTATTTCACATATTTGTCCTTTGCTTTCTAGGAATTGAAGGAATAACAAAATTCGGGAAAGACATTCCATAAGCACTTATACGAATATAATATTGAACTTACATGAGGAACGAGAAAGTTAACGTGGTACCATATTATATTTCACAAATTTCTTGCATCGAATAAAAACCGTATGACATGGAATGCCCGCTTCAATCCGCGCAGGCAAGAGCTAGTCAAGGATATTAGTTCACTGAATATGCCTGATGAATCAGCTTTTTATTATAAACTTTTTTATAGTCATTGGTTGCCATTAATTTTGGGATCGACACTCAGAATGATCGAAATTCATAACGATTATTTCATTCTTTCAAGAGACAAACCATACAGATTATGATTAATTTACAACGGATATAAAAATATTCCAATTCTTCAGTGTTGTAATTTTATGATCACACTATTATAAAACTGTATGGATACCTCTTCCTAACCCAACTGGTATTGAAAATAAATATCAAAGAATCAGAGACGGATTATCCCATAAACTTCTGAATATATCTCATCTCGATTCGGATGTTGCAGAAATTTCCATAATCATATCGTTAGGGAGTTCCCGACAAATCGATTTCAATAATGGTTTCTGTTCCCATAAACTCATTAGTCCACATATGGTTGCGCGTGTTAATTAGGTCCTCAACCTCCTCTCCTCCCCTGACGGACCATCACGGCACTGTTGATTTACCTTCTGAGCCGCATGTGGTACACACTTGATCGCTGCGAGGGCGTTTTCTTCGAGCATTAATCAAACCTTTGCTACCAAAAGGGCACTTTCTTCAACGGGAATGATGAATGGTAGTTATTACGCTAACACGTATACGCTTAGCGGGAACACCGGTAATATTAGATGCAAAATTAACG
Organism: Gonioctena quinquepunctata; assembly: GCA_018342105.1. Classification (NCBI taxonomy): domain Eukaryota; kingdom Metazoa; phylum Arthropoda; class Insecta; order Coleoptera; family Chrysomelidae; genus Gonioctena; species Gonioctena quinquepunctata. The sequence continues at coordinate 774,069 of JAFIRS010000045.1, forward strand.
GAGGTTCAGAAGTTCCGACTGCGTAATTGGAACGGATGGTTTTTATAATTTCTTCTGGCAGTTTGACTAGCTACTTCTTTGCCACGTTTCTGGTTGTCTATCGGACATTATCCTCATATACAGGGTGGTTCAAAAGTACTTTGACACAATATTCTAATATGAATATGTCCGGAAACGCTTCGTTTCCAAGATACAAGGTGTTGAAATTTTATTTTTATTTTCGTTTTTTTTGAATAACTTTCGAAATACTGACCTTAATTAAACAAAAATTGGTATTGAGACGTTTTTTGAGGTGTCGAATTCGAACCTGATGTTGTTATTGCTCTCACTCGTAGGGGGCGCCACCTACACGTCTTTTTCTTTTTTGAAGATTTAACTTTTTTGAGCGTACTTCTAGCACATTTTTCAGTGAAAAAATCAATTCCTCTATCCTATCTACCTAAAAAAGCTATCCTTGTCACAAGTTGGTATAAGCAACTGTTTTATAGATATTTGGACTTGAAAATTTCAAGTCGATTATTTGATAATCGATGCGTGTTGAATTTATTACCATTATTTTGCATTTTCCACAAGAATGCTTAGGAAATTAATTTGACGTTTAAGTAAGTAGTTTTGTTTTTTTGTAGAGGGCGCCACCTATTCAATTTATTTTTACTCGTTTGAAATATTTATTTTTGTATCAAGAGTGCAAAAGCTGTATTTGTTTTAATAAAATTTGCAAGAAATATCAACATGTTATTTCAAGAAGATTTGAATATGTAGAATGAAATAAAATAAAGGAAACTAAATTTTATTCAAATAAATTGTTCAAAGTGTCCATCTTCAGCGAAGATACAGCCATTCAGTCTTCTAGTCATTGAATCTCGTACCCGCTCAAAAATTATTGGTGTGTTTCTTGGATCGCCAGCAGAATCAAGGGGAAACTGTTTCAGATTTGGTAGGAGCGGGTATTCTCAAAAAAATTCCGGGGTGAGGTTACCGACATGTTTATCATCACCTTTGGGGATACCCTCACGTTTCCATTCACCTACGAGGACAGGATTGCCAAAAAAGTCGAGAGAAAACTGTTTTAAATGTGGTAGGAGCGGACATTTCCAGAAAGATTGCAGGGTGAGGTTGCCACCACATTCGTCATTATCTTAGAGGACACCCACACATTCCTACTCACCGACGAGGGCCGGATACCAAGGAACTGAAGACCAATACATCGAAAAGCTATTGAAAGCGAAGCTCCCAGGGTCATCCAAGTCAAGAGAGTCAGAAGAATTACCGATAATCCACCCATCAGGAAAAATACTAACCAGTATCCACGCTAATACGACCAAAAATAATAATGCCGGAGCTAAGTCGGAGAACAATTTTCCGCGAAGAAGTTACTACCGACATCAGACAAACGAGACTGTTACCTGAGGACGACTGGACTACGGCATACCTGGGACTGGACCAGGAAAACGATCCAAATATTGGGAAATTTCTACATTGGAAGGAGGGCGGAACTAGCAGACCCTCCTTGGGAGATATTTCGGACAGAGATCCCATCTTCAAGATAATGTGGGTATGGAAATCAGCTGATGGGAGGTCGTCAATTTCTCAATTGGTTTTGCCTAGGAAGAGGGTAGGAGAAGTCTTGAACAAAATTCACAAGGTAAAATCAGGAAGACATGTGGGAGTCAATAAGATGTTGGACCAGTTCAGGCAGATATTTTACTGGGTTCAGTGTCGAGACGATGTAGAAAGCTGGTGCATAAGACGTGAAGAATCGCGGAAGCGGCAGTGTTCTCAAAGTGAAATATTTGAACAGTAATTGTTTTGAAGAGGGAAATAATCTCAAAATCGTCTCCACAACATTTATTTACTCTATAAAATCAGACATGTTTCGGTACCAGGCGAAACCATCTTCAGCTAATGTTAAAACATTATGGAGAGGAAAAATTAAAAAATACAATTAAGTAATACATTGAAAGGTTATAAAAGGTATAGTGAATCGATCACTCCATCTGAGACCAATGTAGGGCCGTACATTCATCTTAGATGGAGTAATTGATTCACTTTACCTTTTATAACCTTTCAATGTATCACTTAATTGTATTTTTTTATTTTTTTGTCTCCATAATGTTTTAACATTAGCTGAAGATGGTTCCGTCTGATTATTTAGAGTAAATAAATGTTGTGGAGAGGATTTTGAGATTATTTCCCTCTTCATCACCTGCACTCCACTCTGAGATATAATGGATTTCTACCAAAGAGTAATTGTTTTAATAAAATAAACGAACCCAGATTCATAACAATATCTATATATTCATTACAAAACATATTGAAGTATGACTATAGGATGACACCCTATACTGATAATACCAATCCTAATTCTGAATTTTAATTTACCATTCAATATATATTTTTCTCATACGCAGGTAGGGAAATTTGTATAGTCGTTCCGAATCTAATACTGATACTAATAATATCAATACCAATAAAAAAAAAATTTACGACTCAATTCATATTATCAATACCATTAATAGAACCATTCAAATAATTAATATTTGTGTGGGAATTCAGTTTACAACCCCCGACGCAAACAGAGGGGTGTTATCAGTTTAAAATGTGTTTCTGTGTATCTATGTGTCTGTCTGTGGCATCGTAGCTCCCAAACGGATGAACGAGAGTGTTCTTAGGTATAATAATAATAATATATAATAATAATAATATATAATAATAAATCGTCTTTATTCACCAAAGGATACAAGGCCAAAACTAATGGTAAAAGTAAAATGAAAGGTACACGCCTAAATGGAAAACATGTGAATAGGTGAGTGTCAGCCTAGGCTGTTTTTAAACTCAACCTTTACAAATAGTTAAAATAATGGAATGTATAGATAAGAAGAGAAAAAAAGATAGTAAGCTATGGTCATGGTGTGGAAAAGTAAAAATATATTAATCATGGAAATGCAGTTTCAGACTTTTTTTGAAATTATCAATTGTATGGGACTAAAATTCACTGGAAAGCATATTGTAGTATTTTGGTGCAAAATGAGAAAAACTGCGAGTGGAGATATATGATTTATGCTTGGGGATGACTAAAATTGACCTATTGCGTGTAGCAAACCTATTCATATTTGAAAACGTTCTGAGTTTTTTTGCAAGATAATCCGGTTTACGATTTATTAATAAATTATGGGTGATGGTTAAGAGGTGCAAGGCTCTTAGCTTCTCCAGATTCAGCCAGCCTGATTCCTTCAGTGCAGGGGATATATGGTCGTATTTTCGAACACCGAACGAAAAACGCGAACAGCTGTTTTGAATACGTTGCAAACGCAAGGAGTCAGATTTCCTCAGAGCCGGTCCATAAACACTATCGCAGTAGGAGACTTTTGAGATTATTAGCGACTCACATAGTTTGAGTTTGAGTTTAGTTGATAGAAGATCCCGATTTGGATATAATTGTCTGAGAACATTAAAGGAAGTTTGGATTATGTGGCTGATGTCTTGTGAAGCGGGGCTCTTGGTCAAACCACAAACCTAGATTTTTATTTCGGAAACAGTTGTAATGACATCGTTATCAATGCGAATTTGTAGTAGGTTCTGGGTTTCAGCCGACTTCTTTGAATTGAGTTTCAATTCATAGGCTGAGGAAATGTCGAATATTGCCTGAAGGTGTCGATTTATGAGTAGCTGAGCAGTGTCAAAATTCTGAAATTGGAAGGGGAAGTAAAGCTGGGTGGCGTCTGCGAAGTGATGTATTGTGCATTCCTGAACGTATGGGTGAAAGTCGCAGAAATACAAGCTGAAAAGTAAGGGTCCGGAACACCTTTGGACAGAGATACAACCTCCGACTTTATTCCTTCGATAACGACATTCTGTATTCGATCTGATAAATAATTCCTTTTCAGGGGCACTGCTTCATCGGAAAAGCCCAAAAACAGCAGTTTATCACACAATATATCTTGGTCAAGAGTGTCGAAAGCCTTACTGAAGTGCAAAAGTATCAAGCAAGTTATGTAACCGTCATCTGTAGCCCTAAAGAGATCGTCAGTAAGGGACAATAAGGCTGTGGTGGTACTGTGTTGACTTTGGAATCCAGATTGCACTGAGGTAATGATTTCACGTTCGTTCACAAAACAATTGATCCGATCTTTCAAAATCATTTCAACCGGGAAAAAAGTTGTTTTCTGATAGACATTCACAAAAAATAACTTCATATTGATCGTGGATTCTTCAATTCACAGAAAAATCTTTCTATCAATATTCAATTGAGAATGTTTCCCTTTTCAACATTTCAACCACTTTTGAAAGGCAAGGTAGAATAGTGATAGGTCTGAGGTCGGAGTAATTTGAGGGGTGAAGTACACTTCGCTAAAGGTATTATTTTACCGTTTATTCCTTGTCAATACTCAAAATAGTATTGACAAGAAAAGTAATGTGATTAAGTAGGAAAGAACCGATAAGGCGGATCATTCGAAGGGAGATGTTATCGGAGCCAATACCGTTGCTTCCAATGCGTTGAAGACAGTTTTGTACCGTTTGAGTAGAGATAATGGTGAACTGAAATGTTTTATCGTATTCTCGCAAATTATGGTAACGGTCCAGAAGTGAGACTTGGTGGTCAGTACGGTCAGGTTGAGAAACGTAGTTGAAATGTTCGTTAATGCGGTAAACATTCTTCAAGTTGCTTGGAATTTCTGGGGTGCTTTTTTTTCTCAAGTGTTCCAAGTAGTTCTGGAATTCTTCTGCATGAGAACGAAGTCAAGATAAGCTTTTTTCTCGCGGCGAATTGCTCCTGTTGTGTGATTCCTGAGTTCCCTGTAGGTTTGCCAGTCAGTGGAGAGATAATGTTTTTTCATATTTCATCAAGGCCTTGTCTCTAAGTGAGATTATCTCCTTAATATTATAAGTCAACCAGGGGGAGTGTGGTTTACTTACCCTTTTAGTGACACATGATAAATATATAGATAGATTCATTTCACAACTTCACATTGAATGTTTGCTGCATGTCAAGAGTTACAAGAATGGGGCATGTTTTTCAAAAAGGCTCAAGATGTTGGTTTCCAGATACGACCATATCATCCACATTATCAATTGAATAAATGTAGTCCCAGTGAAATTGGCGGATGTCAAATTGGAAGAGATTATTGTCAAAATTACGGAAATCACGAAAAGTGATCAGCTTGATTTTTTGAGGTTTTTGAAATGAGTCAATATTGCGGGACACAGCCATATGATCTGAGATACCCGAAATATTTATTTCATCTACTGAAGTCACTCTTTCCATATCAGAAACAAATATAATATATAATAAAGTTTGAGAGTGGTTTGTAATGCGAGTAGGATTTTGGACCAACTATATAAAGTTGAAAGAATTGAAGAATTCCACTAATATGTGGCAACACCGGTCGTTTGCGAGCAGATTCATGTTCAGGTCGCCAGCAGCTAGAAAGAAATCGTTCGAAGGAAGCAAATTGGCAACACTCTCTTCTAATTCAGCTACACATTGATTTATATCGCCCGAGGGAGGGTGGTATAGAACGCCAAAGGTAAAGGTTTTCCCACGTTATGTTATTGAGATCCATAATTGCTCCAGATGAGGAATTATTTTAGAAAAGTGAGTTCGGTGCTTATAGGCTTGTTTTGGTTCGCAGTTCCAGCGATTCTGAAACGTTCAAAACAGTCGCACATTCGTATTACTGAAGTAGGCTCGCACGAAGTTTTCCATGCCACTACTGTCCTACTGCTTTGAATCGATTCAGAACCATTCTGACTGCGAACCAAAACAAACTTTATGTTTGCTCTTGATATAAAAAGCAACACCGCCACCCCGCCCATTTGGTTATACGTGTCGATTCAGACCGCGCTAGAACAAATGTCAGCGGAGAGCCACGTCTCTGTAATGCCGAATGTATCGATATATTTTTTTAAGATGTGTATGATTCAATAAAATCTGTTCATCCGTTTGAAGATCATCAGCTCTTTTCTAGTTGAATTTGGTATCCTGTTACTTCAATGATATTGAAAGAACATGTTAATCTTGACATGATGCTGCATCATCACCTGGAATCTGCAGCTTACCCAAATCCTCACCAACTTACAGCAGAGGTATCGTGTTTGGGCTGATTGGAATGGTCTCAGTGAATATGCTATAGGTAGATGGTGATCAGGGACTGATGATGGAGCAGGAAAGAGGAATTGGTGAGGGATTCTAAGCTATTTTCACTCGTTCAATCGATATGGAATTTCGGTATATGATGAAGTACCGTTTGTGGCGAATTAGTGTATGAATGTGTAAAGCGAATGAAATAATGAATGGGTAATGGGAAGAATAAATGATTAAACAGGATTTGATATGGTACGGTACTGAATATAATGAGGCACGGTAGGGTACGGGATGAACTACGAACATGGAAGGTGATTAAATGGTATTACGTGAATGAACGATTACGATTTGGTGTGATACAGTAGGGTGCTGAATACAATATGATATAGATGGTGTAGTAAGGTACAGACTACAAATACAAAACAATGGTATGATAGTGTTTAATGCATTTTAATTACTAATAGTAGCTTCAAGTGAGTATTGCGAAGTGATCTGAACGTAAAAATATTTTTAAATAATAAAGTACGACACTTAGTACAAAATTAAAGTATCTGTCATGAATTAGTAAGTAATAACGCTAGGTACGTTATTACAGCAATCGTAAACTAAATCTACGAAATAATCACCTTAGCATAAGTGAATTATCATTACGGTGAGGTACGGGTGACTCGGTACAGTCGGAATTAAAACCATTACAGGTTTGATTGTTACCGACATAGTGGGAGTCGGACCACCAGACGTCACCCTGGAAGTATAATGCGAGGGTAGGGGGTCAAATATGTATTCATTTTATGTAAACAAATAATTTGCAATATTCACAAGACCAAGTACACATCTGGAAATTTGTACACTTATTTCATAATTCAAAATGAGATTACGTGCAAAATACAAGACGGCTAGGTGTAATAATAAGGAAGATAATTCCGATGCTAGGATCGTCGGTGCCCCACTCGATCGATCTCTTTTCTTTGTATTTTCGTATTTTATATAATCAAGTGTACTTCTGGCGACTTGTCAACATGATTCGAAGTTGTTCAGTAAACTATCGGTCCACTACCATAAGTCAACTAGGAAGGCATACATAAGTTAATAATTTTATTGATGAAAAGGTATGACGACTAATTCATTTTATATTAAATTGATATTAATAATTTTAAATATTTCTAGAATTTCATCGAATTTCCACTATAACCATAATGTATGATGTTCTGTCTGAAGAACAAAGTTTGTATTCATTTACGTTTGAAAATACATATTTCCATTGAGGCGTTGTCGTCGTTGATACAAATCCAGGAATGCGGTACCTTCTGGACATCTGCTTTATTGTTTTCTTTTTTTCTTGCTTTCTCTCACTCCATCTTATATCCCCGAATAGGATAAGTATTTGTTCAGATATTCCAGTTGGAAGAGAAAGTGACGCATTTTGAGGACTGTGAACGGTAGTGCAGCTTGAGATCTGGAAGCGTACAGAATTCCAATACATTTTGCGTGTTCCAATGTGAAAATACGACCGATAAAATATTGTTCTTCACTGAAAAAAAATTGCGATAGTGCCATGAGAAACTGCGTGCCCGTAAAGCATTACAAATGAAGTTCCACGATATTGTTCGTCTCGAATATGTTACTGAAGTTCATGGATATTATTACGTTCGCTGCAAGAACTTCATGGCAGTTTTATAAAATTACGTAGAAAAGTACGATAAACTGAAAAAAAACGACAACATCGGCATCATTTACGAGTGCCTCAGGTAAGTTGCATTATCCCAGCACAACCTTATGCAAGTTACGCATCGTTTTGGAGTTAAAAACATTATTTTTTAGATCTCCAGATCCCTCAACATCGTACCGAGTTTAAATATTGGAGAGGAAGAATCAATTGACGAAACAAGTGGGAGCCGCAGCGTCAAACGTCCAACAGATTCATCCTCACTAAGATGCCTAAAAACCCTGGTGTATTCACTGATTAGATTTTGTTTAGAATTTTTGGGGGATAACAAATGAAATACGTTAAATTCTGCTTAGTAGATGGCGCGGTTAAGGAATGTTAGTTGTTTGTGACACGCAAAGTATCAAACTTCAAACCTATGAAATTTTCTTTTTCTGTCAATATAACTTCATGCAAAAAATTGTGAATTGATCGCTTACATATATTATAGTTCTACGAACAAGATCCCGCTCAGAACAGTTGGCGCGAAAATGAGATGAAATCCTCGAAACTTACTACAATGTTTACATCTGTCTGTCAAAAATAAGATTTTTCTTGAAGTCTACCTGGTGGATTTGTTGAAAATATAAACAGGATGTTCATAAAATCAGATGTGGAATCATCTGCGACTGAAAGATAAACTTTAGTCACTATCTTCCATCGTCAAGATAACCTCTTGTGGGGTATTCATGTTGAAAAGGGAAACATTCTCAATTGGATATTGATAGAAAGATTTTTCTGTGGAATTGAAAAATCCACGATTAAAATGAAGTTATTTTTTGTGAATGTCTAACAGAAAACAACTACTTCCCGGCTAAAGCCACGCTGGACATTGAACTACATCTGATAGATATTCTGAAAAGGCCCTAACTAAAAAGAAAAAATTTGAAATTGAAAATTTGCATTTTCATTCAGATAGTTATTTGATTTTCTATTCCAGTCTTAATTAAGAACTCATAAAGATGAATGAGGCAAAGAAGAATGTTTTCTGTTAGACATTCACAAAAAATAACTTTATTTCAATCGTGGATTTTTCAATTCACAGAAAAATCTTTCTATCAATATCCAATTGAGAATGTTTCCCTTTTCAACATGAATACCCCACAAGAGGTTATCTTGACGATGGAAGATAGTGACTAAAGTTTATCTTTCAGTCGCAGATGATTCCACATCTGATTTTATGGACATCCTGTTTATATTTTCAACAAATCAATCTATCATACCCCATGACAGGTTTTAATGTCAGAAAACACTAATTTCAAAGTGTCTCTCCAAAAAAAAAAGATTCTAACTTTTTCCATCTTTGCAAAGTGAGATTGCTTCTTGAAAATGTGTTTTCCATTTCTTCCGGTCTTCCTGATGATCGTGGAAGCGTGAAATGAAAATGCAAAAAAATGCAAATTTTCAATTTCAGATTTTTCTTTTGAGTTAGGGCCTTTTCAGAATATCTATCAGATGTAGTTCAATGTCCAGCGTGGCTTTAGCCGCGGAAATAGTTGTTTTCTGTTAGACATTCACAAAAAATAACTTCATTTTAATCGTGGATTTTTCAATTCACAGAAAAATCTTTCTATCAATATCCAATTGAGAATGTTTCGCTTTTCTACCTGGTGATTTTTTCAAAGTGATTTCTTCTCAAATGGCCTTTTTGGGATCATGGAAACTTTCACGAAGGAATGAGAAAAAGAAAAGGTAGGAGAGTGGACTGATGTCTCTTGATGAAGAATTAACTTGAAAATTGAGGGGATTGAAAAATGTCCCCGATGACATTGTTCCATTAAACTTTCCGATACAAACTATCACCAAGCCATTCACTGCCCATCTCTGCCGGACTATTACCTCTCTAACAACCTTCTGATATGAACAAAATCAGAGAGTTCATTGTATATATCATAAAATCTGTTGATGAAGTTGAGAAATCGATTAATCCTGGTGTGCGACAGTCTAGCTGCTTCCAGCTATCTCAGAATGACTTCTCAGGAAAAGGTGAGCTCTACTAACAAAGGTGAGGGGAGAAAATAATTATCTAAATGCTTCTCTTCTATTTTTCAGTTACACCCGCATGAGATCGGAGAAGGAGGGCGATCTCAACCAAGGAAGAACAAGGCCCACTCCCAAGATCGATAAGGCTAATGACTATGATTAGGATAATTATCACTTTTCAATAAACACATGAATTTCACAAGTGAGCGTGGGCTTTTCATTCTATGAAGATATCTTGATTTTGGCTAGTGAATTCCGAACCGTGTGTGCTTAATTTATTATTTAACAAATTAGTTGCAGAATTACATTGTTTATTGAATATCTTAAAAAATAAATAAATAAAAAAAACTGATACTGCCATTCGAAAGAATGGAAGATTTTATATAAAAAAGTTGTATAAATATTTTTTCAAATAAAAACTGTAAGCTGCAGATTTTTTTTTCTAACGTACGAAAACGTGATGTAGCGAAGCGACACTTGAGTGCATCTCTTGAGGAGCACGTAGCCACGAGCGCGCTTCACTTAATTTGTTAAAACCTACATATATGAAGTTTCGTCAAAGTATAATTTTCTATAAAATCAATTAAAGATCTGCCATTCTCTAAATTTTCAAGATAAACACCTGAATTTGTACAGTTTAGTCCCAAAATGACAAGTGAAAAGGTGTGCAAATGAAAAACAATCATAAAATTTTATTTAAAAAAGTACAGTCGTCAAAATATTGAATAATTTCAAAAAATGGATGGATGAATTTTTAGGACATGTTCAAAAACCAAAAACTCTAGTTCAAAATTGATTTTTCAATAGTACTTTCTAAAGCTTGTAATCTGTACTTCAAAAAGGTTTGATTGGTTTTATTAAGAAAATTGAATTAATAATAAAATTTCAACAAAAATAAACAAATGTTGCTCCAAAATCCGTGAAATTTTTTGTTAAATAAAATTAATAATTTATATAGAAAAAAATTGAGTTTACCTATCCAACCTATATTTATGTTACGACCTCAAACAAGGTATACGCAGCGTATTTTTTCTTTTTTAATATAAGTGTAAATTCTATCAAATACGAAAATATTAGGTTTTTCAGTAAATTGACGAATTGATCATTTTTATAAATGAGTTCCTGCTTGAAATTTTTGTTTAGAATAGAAATATAAGTTTATCTTTTGATGTACTTTATATTGGATCGAAAATGTCATATTTGAATGGTAGAGAGAGATTGAACATCAGAGAACACTTGATCGGTTAGTTTAGTGCTCACCTGATGCTCTACGTATGAAATCTACCTTTACGACTGGCGCCACGCCATCGTTTTTTCAATGTCATATTCTGGTTCAGTGACCTTAAAAACCCCTATAGCATCAATTTGGGTAAAATTTACTTAACAAAATTGTTTTTTATTGTTTGAACAATTAATAAACAAGCAGCGCACGAATATAAGTTTATAACTTTTTTCTGCAAGCAATTTCTGAAGCTGTAGAGATGAAGCTTATGTAACAGTCAAAAGCTTTAGATATGTCGCAAAACTCTTCCTGCAGACTAGATTATAGATTTTTCAGAAAGCTTTGGTTTGAAAGCTAAATTAAGTAATTGTATGTAATTTACAGCACTTCATGAAATCATTATCCGCTCCATCATAAGATTTTTATCATGAGCAAACAGGGACAGAAATATATAACCGTAGCCGTATCAATAGAAAATTAACCATACAAAATAAATTGGTACGGTTCATAATTAGAATTATTTCGGAACACCTCTCGAAAATTCATATAACACTGACATAAGTACATGGAATAGTTTGTTCTAAAATATATTACATCGATCGATCAACCTCAAAATATTTCAGAACGAATTGACATAACCTCAAAGGCGACAAAAGTACAATCACAGAACGGATCAGAGACACAAATCACAAAAACACCCTGTGTGGTCTGTAATTGCAGTTTACTGAATCATGACAATAAACGAGGCCGGCGCCATCTGAAACTCTAGATAACTCTCTTTATCAAGTGGGCTGGTGTCCCCCAGTTTGTCCCAATATTTCACGGGTATAAGTGAATACACCATGGTTTTTTGACATCTTAATCCTCACTCTCTCCTATGTCCGTTGAAGAACAGGAAGCAAGTGGGGACCAGGATGATGTCAACAGGGTTTGTTTTTGTTTTTGCAATAAGGCACGTAAAGTTGTAAATTATCGTATTTTACCCCTGTATAATGATGCTTCAAATAACGAGATATTGAGGAATTATATTTTACTTTAGCCTATTTGAAAAAATATATAAACGCGGCGAGAACTTCTCGAACGAATTGGCATAATACTAGAGATTTCCATGAAGCTGCCTACGCAGAAGTTTGTAATTGAGTAGAGGGAAATATTGCAAAAATATACACAATTATTACAATACCCAACCGTCATTTATAATGAAATTCTCGACAACTTACATATTAACCCTTTGTGTACCAGTGGATACACGATGGGTACACCAATCAAATATTTAATTTCTCGCGGACAAGTAAGCTTCAACTGGGATCACCTATTGGCATGTTGTGTAGTGGGGATCCGAATTTACGCTGAGTGCGGTGTCGGTCGTGAGTTACCGGTTCAAGCCGAATGTTCAACGGACAATGCACATGTGTTCAGTATTTGTTCACGGAGTCATTTGATTTGTGTACCTTGATTCAATTTGGTGATATGGCATGTATGTATATGATTTTAATTGTTTGTTATTGTACACCTAAACGTACTGTTTGCTGAATTTCGATTTTTCACATGCGATTTTACATGGTTTTATGAGGTGGTTCCATATGGGACCACTGGTACGCTGCTAATTTTATTGTTTATTGTTTTTTTCAGGTAGACTTGATCTTTCTTAACTAGAAAATTTTTTTGGCACTTCATAGACCTCACTGTTGTCAATGCTTTCTTGATGTTCCAAGAAAAAAGCATCACACACGGAAAAACACTATCACTAAAAGAATTCAGGCTTGCTGTTGCGAATGGGCTGATTGGAGCCGATCCCACAACCCCTCAGAGAGGCAGGAGGAGTTTAGATCCCATCGTCAATAAATATAAGCCATATGTTGCCTTAGAACGGCGCATTAGTAAGGCCGCGCACATGCCAATACATGGTAATAAGACCAGATGTGCAAACTGTAGTTCAAAGAGTCAACCTCACAGAACTAGATGGCACTGCTCTTCTTGCAATGTCGGCCTATGCCTCACAGATAAAAAAAACTGTTTTGGATTATTTCATTAAAAATAACTTGTTATAGTTTTGTACTGCATTACGTATTTTCCAAATAAAAATTAAATGAAATCAACACATTGAATTCTCATTATTTTCCCAGTGTTTCCTTTGAATCTGAGAGAAGAAAAAATATTTTCAATGAAGAAGTCAATAATATATAATATATCAAGTTTAATTATGACAGCAAAAGCATGTTTTTCGACAAAAAATTTATTTGGGCCACAAAGGGTTAAAGAATTTGGCATAAGTAGCGTCAAATATACATCTCCCCGCAGCAACTTGAGAAATTACAAAAGACTTATGGCAATAAAATTCAAGTAATTACAGTACACAAGAAAAAAATCATTGACCCATGAGATGGCTGCGTCATTATATCGCACATTTATGGACGAATGCTACTTTATTTGATCCATACGAACTGGAAGCAGAAAATTCAGTATGGATATTGAACGGATCCGGATATAAATTTGAATGGTTTAAACGACCACATTCACCACCAACTGTCAAAGACGTGGCCCTTGATAATGATAATTCGAAAGGTCATTTTCAATTCGATTTTGATGATATATTAATTTTTACTTTCAGCTGAAGATGATGACAAGATTTACGATACTGACGAGGATGTTGAGTTTGATGATGATATCGAAAATGGAGGTTACGAAACATGCAATTAGTATGTAGCGATGTATGTTGTATTAGAAATAAAATTCAATGTTATTCTATGAAAACAATTTATGTCTTTCTAGTTGACTTATGGCAGTTGACCAAGAGTTCACTGGACAACCCCGAATTATGTTGACAAATCGCCAGGAGTACACTTGAGAATGTAAAATACGAAAATACAAAGAAAAGTGATCGATCGAGTGGGGCACCGACGCTCTTAGCATCGGGATAACCTCTCTTATTCTTCTACCTAGCCGTCTGGCGTTTTGCACGTAATCTCATTTTGAATTATAGAATAAGTATACAGATTCTCAGATGTGTACCTGGTCATGTAAATGTTGCAACATTGGCGCCGTCTGGCGTCCCTTTACCTTCCGCCTACTCATCTGACGATTTTTTCTCTACTTACTTATACTGCCTTCAATCATTCTGTGAATTTTCAGTACTGTACCTTATCAGTTCGTTCACATGAAAAACATAGATATTTGACCCCTTACCCTCGCATTATACAGGGTGACGTCTGGCGACCCGACTCTCACTATGTAACTAACAACCAAACCTCTAATGGTTATAATTTCGACTGTACCGAGCAGCGCCATCGTTTTGAAAGTAATTACTTCATCTGTAAGCAATTTGAAAGCTTTGGAGTAATGACGAATTGTAAGAACTAAGGAGTGGGAGAAAAACGTTCTTCTTGTGTTTGTTTCATGTGGCACAGACCAACGGCCAGTCATGTCATGGCACAGTACTCGTTAGTCGTTAACTCGTCACGTATTTGTCTATAGTAGTTTGCTAGTTTGAGATCTGTCTTTTGTTTGATTATCAAAAATCTAAATTGACATAATGACATATCTGAATCTTATCTCAGACTCAAGCTTCTATGAGTTTTATCGTTGTTTAAGGATTATACAATGATTTCATCAATGGGTTTCAATGCTAACCAACCCAACTAATGATAATAATAATAAAAATATTTATTGAGCAGTACTGAGAAAAAAAAACAGGTACAGCACAAAAGGTGGGAATTCGGCTGCTGCCGTTCTTCCATTTCCCCTAAATATTCACAAGAAACAAAAATAATGTTCTTAAGAAAAAAAATACAATCTATATATGGATGAATAACGACAAAGAAAAAAAAAGAGGGAAAAAAAACAAAACAAAAATAACAATGGTTCAACTTTGTTCAATTAATAGTGTTTCCTTCAATTCTTTTTTGAATGTCGAAAATAAAATATTAATTAGTCTTATGTAGAGATTCAATAGCCCAGGTGCATTATATGAACTGTGATGTTACGTGGTCCCTATGGGGGATAATGCATGCAAATCTTAAACAGGCGTTTTATATTTTTCAAAGGTTTTTCGATTGAGGTTAGTAAATGTCACAACACAATCATATCAATACGCATAATTTATTACAAAACTTACCTAAGAAGTGACCAAACACCAATCTGATATATAGTTAACAAATATATATTTTATCATTGGCAAATTTATTCAGGTTCATCATTCTCAGCTCGATCCTCCCAAATTATGACGTTATGGTCTGTCAGATCAAAATAAATAAAGGATTTGTTTCCAAAAGAGAATCGACACTCAAAGGTATGGTTATTAGGAAATATAATTGAATTAGTTATATACAAGGTGTATATTTTCTGTGGGACATGAAATAACAATAGTAATAATAAATGAATTCCAGTACAGCATTAGGCAAATCAGATGTGAATATTGAAAATAAAAGCGGACCAAGTACACTGCCTTGGGGTACTCCAGAAGATGTAACTCTAAAATCAGAAAAGTGCAGTGGCAATATCATCCACTACGTTCAATAATACTGTATTAGTACTAAATTTGTGCCTAAATCCCGATTGGAGAGCTGGTAGCAAATCGTTATCATACAAGTAGCCATAAATATTCGCTGCAACTATTTGTTCGAATGGTTTCGCAAATGCGGGCAAAATACATATTGGCTCCAAATCGTTAGTTATTTTGGATAGAGGCAGAACATCAACATATTTCCAAATTAAGGGAAATGTACCTCACTCAAGGAAATCGTTAAGGATGTTGTTATTACGTTTATTCAGTAGGGAAGCACTAAACTTATCAGTTTTATATTTATTCCGTCGACACCATATGCTTCTGATTTGCAACTTCTGACATTCTAGCACAGAGTAGACAATAGGGAACACGCATATTTCCTTCTTCTAGAATATTTGGATTTGCACATAAAGATTACCACCTAGGAAAGCACAGCATCGAACATAGAAACTGAAAAACTATTTACTGTTTCTTATATTTTGAAGTTGAAGAGGCCAATTTTTTCATCGCATTCATAAAGGTAATCCTAGCACCTCCGATGGACGTATGTATCGTTACTTCACACAATTAAATTTTTTACCGCTAGCTGCTTCGAACTGTCAATTATAATTTCATCTGCCTTCCTTTATATG
The DNA here is from genome assembly GCA_018342105.1 of Gonioctena quinquepunctata. Classification (NCBI taxonomy): domain Eukaryota; kingdom Metazoa; phylum Arthropoda; class Insecta; order Coleoptera; family Chrysomelidae; genus Gonioctena; species Gonioctena quinquepunctata. The sequence continues at coordinate 790,200 of JAFIRS010000045.1, forward strand.
TTGTACTGATATTTTTATCATCATAGTATATTGAATTGTTACAGAAACATCCCATCGAAAGTGAGCTTGAATTAATGTTCCCCCCCAAACACTAGCGCTAGTGTTTGGGGGAAGTTATTCAAATGAAGATCAAATCGAGTTTGAGTTGAGGAGTACTTATGAACTTGGAAATTTTGAAAAAAAAATTGGGATTCGAGAAATTATTTTCACAAAATCTAATTTTTGAGGACCGAACTGAGGCAAAGAGAAATGAAAACAAAATCATGCGTATTGTAACGATATATCTGTTACATTTCTCATTAAATATGCTCAGAGATTCATTCACTTCAATCCCTATTGAAAATCTTAGCGACATCTAACCGTGGGCATTGGAACAATCATTACGGCTAAAGAAGAAGAACTGTCGCAAGGGATCTGACAGTACGATGATATTTAAAGGGATGTGCGTGGCATTCTCGTGCCTTTTCCGATCTTTTCGCAATTAAGATATATTGTATTCAGAAGCTCGTCAGCCATTGATTAACAGAGTAGAATATGACATGTTGAAATAATTAACTAATCAGAGCATTTTCCTTTCTCCGCGAAAGTGATTTCAAATCTGTGAATTGATAAGTGATCTCAAGGTATGTATTGGGAATGATGTTCGGACCAAAGATATTTCAAACATGTCACGTTCAGATAATTTTTAGCGAGAACGTCAGGTAGTCCTTCATAAAGAAAGACATTTCTGGAATCATCTAGTATTTTGTTCAAGTGAACAGTGATTGGATTTGTTCAGGTCAATCTGACGAACAATTGCAGTGCTGTTCACTATATATTTTTAAGGAATTCTGTTAGAATTATGAATGCCACATGTGGTATATCTGATTGAATTGAAATGTCGGTGTTCAATCTTATCTGATTGGATTTCTTGCCCTGACAAGGCTCTATTGAGATTTAAGGAGGGTTTCGCAAATATATGATATCACTTACACTGTATTTGGTATGATATAGTTGGAGAAAAATATATATATTTTCCATAAGTTTTTTTATATCTTTGGTATGGTTCCATATTTGGTGATTATAATCAACGAGCTGTGATTTTGATGTGGGTGAAGTGATCAAATATATATATATATTTTTTATATAATAATTCTCACTTTTCTTGAATATAATTGAAATTGAAGTCATTTTCGTATATCAAATTCTACAAACTTGATGCCAAATTCTGATTCTTTCTTTTTTTTATTATTCTTGGTAAAGTATAATCTTGGCTGCTCAGGATCAGAATTAATTATCTTTTCTTTTAAATCATAAAATAATTCTTCAATTTCAGTATTGAATATTACTGACAAATCTCAGCACAAGCTGATTTGTTAATTTAATTTTAAGCAATAATCTCTTGATGAGATTACACTCATTTGTATTGAGAAATTACAAGTTTCAAGAAGTTGAATTTTTGTATAGCAAATTCTGACACAAACAATATTGTTTTTCATGTAATATTGCTGAGAACACATTCAATGGATAGGAAGCTGACGCTTGTATCCTGATCCATCTGTACACCCGATCGGTCGCCCAGCAGCTATAAGTCAACCAGATTGCGAGTCAACCAACTACGTGAAGTCTAGCTACGTGCTACACAAAAATACAATCAGAGGTACATCGTCATCGATAAACCGACAGGTTCAGCAAACAAAAACAATATTAGTTTTTTTGCGTTGGAAACTAAATAAATCTTTCATTCAATATGTGTTAAAGATCTGGAAATGATGTAAATTTTGTTAATATATTGTTATAAGTTGGTATTTGTTTTATTGTTGTAGTTATTTACAGAAGGAAATGTAATTTAATTTGCAATCATTATTGAGTTGGGAATTTGAATTTTTCATCCCATTTTAACAAAGAAAAATTCTGGCGCCCTTTCAAATTAACAATTTCTAAAATCCTCTGCTTGAAACATAAAAAATTTGAAACAAGCAAGGCGGTCCAAAGAACTCACACCGCTCTTCACTGAATAGTCTGGGCATTCTATTACAATTAACTTGTTTAACATTACAGTATTCCCCATTGCATTCTCAGTTCAATGGACATTTGTGAAAATATGCTTCTACTCTTCTAGACTGCTAGTCTAGTTTGTTCTGGTTTCGATTCAGAATCAGTATCTGTCAGAACAAGTCGACTATCGAAATAATCCATGTATACCATAGATTATTATGTATGAATTAAGTTTGTAAGGATTTTGTAAGAAAAGGGAAACATTCTCAATTGAATATTGACTAGAAATATTTTTCTGTGAATTGAAAAAACCACGATAATTGAAGTTATTTTTTGTGAACGTCTAACAGAAAACAACTACTTCCCCGGCTAAAGCCACGTTGGACATTGAACTACATCTGATAGATATTCTGAAAAGACTCTAACTAAAAGAAAAAATCTGTAATTGAAAATTTGCATTTTTATTCAGATAGTTATTTGATTTTCTATTCCAGTCCTGATTGAGAACTCATATAGATGAATGAGGCAAAGAAGAATGTTTTCCAAAAGAGAGTACTCACCAGAAATCATTTGTAACATTGGCGCAAGAAAGGCATCGCATTCACTAGTTCTTCAATAAATTTTTGTCGACGAAAATCTATTTCACGCTTCACGATCATCAGGAAGACCAGAAAAAATGGGAAACACAGTTTCTAGAAGCAATCGTACTTTGCAAAGACGGAAAGAAGTTATGAACATTCAAATTATTATGTCGCCATTTGTGAAAACGGAAAATTTTTATAACTTTTCGAGAAATCAACATAAGACTTTATTTCCAACGAAACTTTATTCTTTCAAGTATTTAGATGACAGCACTATTTTTCAAATGTTTAAATTGATATTTGAGTGTGGGTATAGAGTGGCTATACTAAAAAAAAATTATTTCATGTGGCATTTGGCGGCGGTGCGCCCATGCCCTAATATCCGCGCGGAGCCCAATTTTCAGCATTAAATTAAAATTATAAATAATTCCGAATCGCTCATATTTTTGGGAGCTTTAACAATAATTAACACCATTTCGAACTTGTTGATCAGACTATACTAGTAATATATAAAGTTCAAAAAGCATGAAACAAATCAAATTAAAAATTCTAAAAACCCCCGACACAAAACTTGTGAAAAGTAAAAAAATTATATGTATTGTCCCTTTAAATTTAAGATAAATGGTGATATTTTGATCCAAGCGTCGTCGCGTTGGGAAACCGCTAAGTAATTAAAATAAAAACATGATACAAGTAAAAATGATGAAGTAAACGTAGGTAAACGTAGGTAAACATCCAAACAACAATATCAAATTGTTGAGTCTGTGTTAATTAGCGGCTTCTTGACGCGACGACCCTTGGATCATTATATTGAATATATATATATAATTTTTTACTTTTAAAAGGGTTTTTTGTGTCGTGTTTTTTTAATTTTTTTAGGAAATCTTATCGTTAAGTATTATACCCTCTTCCTGTTTCCATGAAAAATCAACCAATTCAATGTATCTTGCAGTTTGTGGAACAATGCATGTTGGTAAACGTGACAATATATTTTCCTTCCCAGGTTTAAAACACCTGAGTGATTATAAACGAAATCGTTAAAATGTAACAAATATCGCATAATCACGAACACTGCAATTTTTAATTAGTCTGTGATAATTACACAATTAGTGCGCTATATATTGTACTAACCTTTATTATCTACAAGCGCTCCTTTTGTTTTCAGCCTTTGCAACTTCCTACATGTGGAGATGAACTCACAGTTTTTATCAAAATCCATGTTTTGAATTAATGCTGAATGTATTTTGGATATATGAATATTTATACTTGTCGCTGCCTTTTCATCTCAGACTTTTCCGAATGTAGTGATCTTTATCTCTGATCCTACGATAGCACCGTGTACGTAATTTTATATCCGTGGTAAATGATTTACAGCTGAGGTAATTTACCGCCAAGTTGTAATAAATAATAATAATAGCCCAGATGTCATTATCAGCCCATATAACCAGCAAATTACAGATACGGAAATATTTGCAGGAAGTACAAGTGGATATAATCACGTATATATCTTATTACAATTAATTTATTATATTATGCCGCAAATTCCGAAATGAAAAAGAATAGAAATATTGCAAGTTTTTTAATACTCAATATCAGATTCCATTACATATTTACACAATCATCTGATACATATTATGGAACATTCATTTTTAAAATAAACGTTTCAGTAGTCTTCACGAAGAACTTAGTATTAAATAAGAGTTTGTACTTTTTATATTACACTTAAATCACGTCTCACTTTTTAAAACAGAAACTATACAATGTCCTGTAGTTTCAGAACCAGTAGAGATCCTTTGAGGAGTCCTGAACTTGAGCCTCCAATCCTGAAACAATGAAAAATCGATGTATTACAGTGGTAAATAATATTCCGTCATGAACGTGCTATAATAGTTATTTATGTAATAAGGATCATAAAGACGATCATTATGGTACAAGTCGTGAATGTAATTGGGCGAGGCGTAGCCGAGTCCGATAACACGACGTGTGCCATAATGATTGTTTATGATTCGTATTACATACAAAATTTTATCTGATGGCATTTATATTAATACATTTTCGAAAAATTAAAAACTGCATTTTTGACATGTCACAATGACAACTATTTTTAAAGGAGTATATGTGTAGTTTCAAATATTAGTAGGTTAGTGAGCTGTGCTTTGCCATTTCCTTGACAACGTCAGGTTGTAACGGCAATATTTATTTATCTGCTGTCAAACACAATTGTCATGTAGAATTGAATATAATTTGAATAATAATGAGTGATTTTGAAACTGGTAGTTTACCTTCTGATTTAGAAGAAATGACGCGAAATATCGTGGACTCCCTTTTTGCCGGAAAAATCACGGAGTGTATACGAAATAGATTTTAATCGGAACAGTGTTCTACTAAGAAAATCAAGAATATCACGCATGAAAAAGTATTGTTGGCTTACTTTTGATGCTTATCTAAGGAAAGAAAACCATCTTTTCTCTGGTCGTATTATTCGATGATAAGAATTATTTTATTAACAAGAAAAAACGTCGATATTAGTAAGTACCTACAGCTGGTTGCATTACTAAAACGTAAATCAGAAGGTTACAGAGCTAAAAAATCCAAAATTTTTATCAAACAAGATGTCATAACGTTTTTAACGGAAGCATCAGATGATACATATTTATTTAAAAAAGTTGCTATGATAATTGGACTAAGTGGAGCATGCAGAAGATAGGAACTTACAAATATGCTTGTTGAAAATGTAATAGATGAAGGATCCGTTTTTGGAATTACTTTATCGAATACAAAAACAAAGGTAATGCGAGAATTTTTTGTAAAATACGACCTTGCAACACAAACCATCTACGTTTTTTTGTCACTTATCAAAATAAGAAATGTACGAAACAACCCGCTGGAATTCACACCTTTGGTAAAATGCCAAAAGTTATTGCCACTTTTGAATTCACCTCACCCTGAAGAATATACCGGACATTGTTTTCAGCGATCGTCTGCTTCATTTTTGGCCGATTCTGGAGCTGATCTGTGTACCGTGAAACGCCATGGCGGATGGAACAGCAATACTGTTGCTGAAGGTTACATCGAAAATTCGAAAGAGCAAAAGAGAAAAATATCAGAAGCAATTTTTGGTGCCAACAACCAAACAGGATTACAAGTTTACCAAAAAACATCAACTACTGATGTAAAAACTCTAGAATCCATGTGAATTAATATTGCAAATTGTAGTAATTGCTCTTTTACCATTTATAATAAATAGTTTTGTACATAGTTATGCATTTTGAATATTTTTTTTTGATCTCGCCATCACATGTTTTCCATACAGAATTTCATTCATTCATTATGGGAATAAGTCTTCCTTATGTCATCAAAATTGAGTGACATAACGTTGTCATTATGACATGCCATCAGATAAAAAGTGTTTACGTATATACATATATTCAAAATGCGCAAATATCGATTCCAATTTGTCTTGATACTTGGAATTGAAGAATATCGCATAATTTTCAGCATTTCAAAAATCACGGTCGAGGTTACCCTCAAGAAGACTTTGGAAATGCTGTTCAATACTAAGGTCATTAGTTCAAATATCCAGGTCATTTGAATTTGATACTTCAGTGTCAGTCACCGGTAGCTGACAAGGCCCGAACAGGTTGTAAGTTGTCAGCCACCGGTGACTGACATGGCTGCCAATGTATTAAAGGTCCTATGGGTGCCTACAGGAATATATCTGAAATCAGTGCAAAGTTGTGACGTAAGTGCATCCCTGTACGACCATGAGATGATGGGAACATGTAATTTGGTTCCCAGATTAAGAAGGGCCTAAAAAAATGTGTAATTTGGTTCCCGATATATTAGGTTCGCCTAATTTTATGTGCAATTTGGTTCCCGACATTTTTAGTTTGCCTGGTCTCTAAGTGCAATTTGGTTCCCGGAAATAAAAATTATTTTATCCAATCAATTTTTATTTTATTTCTCCCATATTATGAAAAAAATCAATTTATTTACTTTTCATTTGTTTATTAAATCAATAATTTTTTATTTTTATAAACATACAACATATACATCACACAAGCTTTTATCGTTCTATACTTCTTATCTACTTATAATAATAAAAATACAATATCAAATAGTTACATTGATGCTTTGTAATTTTACATAAGTTTCAATTTGAAATTCTTGAAGTTTTTCAAAAAAAAAATGTTTGGATATGCTTTATAAAAAGACGCATTAAAATGTTTATGAGAAGATTCACAAGCATTAGTGGTTCGTGTAAGCTCAGCTGAATTCTCAGCCCAAAGGGACTCTTCTGTTATATAATTATATGTTAAGTAATCGGAATACTTTTGAATTTTTTCGTCTATCGGTATCGCAAGCAAATCAAAAACAGAGCATTCGCTAACATCGTGAGGACTTGAATTTTTCTGAACCACGATTGGGCAAGGTGAAACCGACAGCCAATTATTTGTGCTAAAGGAAAAATGTGTTCGACTGCTTGTGGATCGATAACAATTTTTGAAATTTTCAGTAGTAATACCACTAGTGACTGAATTTTCGCGATAAGTATGTCGATTTATTTCTAAACGAAACTGAGTTGCTTGAAAACACCACGAGTCCGCAGGACGAGTGGTGTTTTCTTCAAGCAACTCAGTTGAGTTTAGAAATAAAAGACAGACTTATAAGATAAATCCAATCACGAGTGGTATTTTATTAGACTATTTCACGAACAAAATGAAAGGTCAAAAAATGTAAATTTGGCAGAATGAGAGGAAGAAATTTAATAATAATAAATAATTCAAATTTAATTATAAGCATGAAATATTCATTTGAACTATAAACGATTTGTTTCAATTATAATTTGTTACCTATAACAATAAATAATTTTTTATGAACACGAACATAATATATTATTCTCGACTATAATTATTATAAATGGTGCAATTGAAAAAATTTGAATAGTATGACCGTTATTAGGTGGCTACAATGTATTGTTGGTATTATTACTTGATGTACTTGAAGTACTCCTAAAAGTATTCACTATATTCTGATTATTTCCAGCACTAAGATGTAAATACGGTTTCATCGAGTTCGAACTTCGATGTCCAGTAATTTCCATAGCGTGTTGTTCACTAACGCCGGATTGTAGTAACTGTCTAACTGCAGTGGCACGATTAGAGTGATTTGTTATTTTTAGTTTTCTGCAGATAGTTTTGATATTGTATTAATACCAATAGGGCAATTCTTGTACCAATTATTATTATTATATTTATTCCACTTGCCATTCACTGTCAGAAAAAGTCTGTCATTGGTAATAATTCCCCTTTTCGATATAAGTTTCCGGTATAATCTCACAGGACACATTTCAGGATTTTTCAAATTTTGAGTAAGCCATTTAGTATCTGCACAGTTTTTATCACCACCGTGGCGGGTTTTGGAGAATATCGGGTTATATGCAATTCTGTTTGTTGAACAGCCTTTGTTGTCAGTCTCTCCCTTAAAAAAATGTAATTTGGAAAACGTTGCTTCGTTACCTCTCCAAGCTAGTTCTACGCTGCTATGCGAAAAAACTTCTTTTGGAGTCCCTCTGGCGTGTCTTCGTCCCATTGTAAGCACATATTTCTATATTCATCTGTAGTCATAGCGACAGAACAAATTTTATTTTTTTCGGGTACAGCTTCCAACAATTTTCTCTTGCTATCTCGAGCCGCCCTCGCCTCCTTGAACATTTTTGAAGGGATCAATATGTCTCTGATACTCACAAAAATATTTTTCTTGTAGTAATTTTGCAGTAGTGTTCCATATGGTTTTGATAACACTCTCCTTGTTATCACTACCATAAATTTTTCGCATATTGAATGCCCAGTCTTTTAGAATGAATGCTAATCTTTCGTTGCTATTTTCTGCATCTAATTTGTAGTTGCGTTCTGCACAGAACGTCATAAATTGTCTCCATATATAGGATTTTGATTTTTTTGTGTTACTGGGTATATTTACTTCAAAATTTTGGTTTATTACTTCATTTGAAGTAGCACCGAAGCGACTCATTTTGACGTTTGCAGCTACAATTATTTTTGGTCAAACTGTCAAACTTTGCATTGCGATCCGTATCCATGGTTACGTCGTTGAAAACACCATGCTGATAGACCAATCAGAATTGAAAGACAGCTGGTGTTTTCGCGATAATACAAGCTGTCTCTGGTTTTTGATTGGTCAGATTTTGTGAAAATTCCAAGGTGCGTGGGATAGTCAATGTAACACCATTATGTTTACAAATATTTATTATTGATTTAAATAAGTTTTTATACGTATCTGAGCGTTTATTAGGTAACAATGAAAAAATTAATGGAATGTAATGCCCATTACAATAACCGTGTAAAGTAAAAAACTGACAAAAAAAATGTGCACAGTAATTAAACGTACCATCTAAATAAATTTGTGTGACTTTTTACAAAATCTGAATATTTGATTTACACGAAAATATTACTATCCGTTCACTTCTGTTATTATACAACAAAAATTGCTCACCTCTAGAGGTTTGTATGTTTGCCTCGTCAAGGATTCGAAAGCTTCCTCGATGTTTTTTGGTAAACTTGGCTGAATTTTTCTACGCAGGTATCTCCGGAAACCAAATTACTAATGACTTTTTTGGGATTGGGAACTAAATTACATATTATTATCAAGCATCTCAAATAAATTTCTAATTTACTACCTGACGGGAACCAAACTACCAACACCCAAGATGATTTCTACAAAAATTGAATGACATCACGTTGTAGATATTGTCAAAATAATATAGGAATTTTATGGACGTCCATAAAACAACATTATTTCATCAGGGTAGATTAGATATAATGAAAATGTAGAAAAAAATCAGTGGATGCCGAACAATGCAGTTAAGCTTGCAATAAGTATCATCATATAGGCATCGAAAACATAACACCATCATGCACACACAATCAAATGACCCAGATCGCTTCATCAGCATTCCTAGTAGCGTCCGCGAGAGTACATTTCCGAGAATATTATTCTCGGTAGAGGCGGCGGCGATCCTACTGCTAGCGGCCACCGCAATTATCTTCCTCTTCGTCCTCGAGCGGAATCTTGCTGTCCGCAGCACCGCGAAGAAATCAATAACTCGTTTGGCCAAAGGTGACCAATGGAGAACGGCCGTTTGACCAACCCACAGAGTCCGTCTCGTCCCCTCGGTCGCCCCGCCGCTCCCCTTCCGTCGCTCTGGAGCGGCGCGGATTCCACCGACGCTTCTAATTGCCATTCTCAACATGGCAGCATCACAATATTGCCCTGAACAGAGGGTCTAGATGGGGTGACGGAAAGGGGAGTGTTTGAAAAATATAGGATGATAAACACAGATGAAAATATCTTGTGTCAGAAATATTTTTAAAGGCATGTTAAGGGAAATGTTTGTCGAAGAAACAGTATTTGATGTTATCAGGCGCGGATCCAGCCCTCAAAGAAGGTTGTGGTCACGGCCACCCGAAAATAATCTAAGTGCGAGTCGGACTACGGACTCACTCACGATTAAAACTAAATCATCATTCATTTGAGCACGAGGGCTCTCAATTTCACTGCGAGTACTCAATGCTCCAGCCTCTATTTTTTTTAATATATGTTAATCTTTCGCGTTGGATAAAAGCAACAAAAAAAAACCAGTAGCCCAATGGATATTATACACACAATGAAACGATAGCCAGGTTCATCGATTCTATCTGCCTCCCCCCCCCCCGCTCTCCGCCAGCAAAGCGTGACGGCACCACCACGGTTGGTTTGCATTTTTCACGATTTTTGAAACCTTTTATCTTGGTATAGTTATTCTAATCCCCAATTGGAAAGGCAATAAAAATAAGAGCACTACGAAGAGTGTTCATATGCACTGCCCGGCCAATGGGAAATTTATATACTACCAGTGTGTTTACTTTCAAAGCGCTCCTGGTACAATCATAAAAAAGTCCTGTGGTGTGGCCCTACTTGCCCAGATTATTAGTTAAGGCGCTATCAAATATATTTGGGAATAAATGCTTGGCTAGCTGGATTGGACACATGTTATCTGAAGCCGCATGATTTCCCCAGTTCACAATATTCCTCAATCAGTGCCGTGTGTTGGTAAGGTTAGGAATTATACATTGAAAATAATTTTATCAATATGGCTTTCTGGAAACCTTTCGAAACAAATAATAAAATTCAGTTCAGTCCACTTTTGCACGGGTGATCAATTGCTATGATGTAAGAATAAGTAACTGAAAAAATACCACTGGAAAATAATATACCCCTGCCTATGTCAAGGCGGCAACTGGAAAGAGAATTCCTTCTCGAAACTTTTTATGTCGGTCCAATTGGGATTATTAATACTATATTTATAACTTGAACCTGTTATTTTTTTTATGTTTCTAGTTGGTGTGTTAAATTACTTTTGAATTTTTAGGACTCTAGATGCCCACTTTTTCTGTGGTCAACCCATAAATTGAACTGTTGCTAAGCGCGTTTTAAACGTCATTCAGTGATAGGGCACTTCGTTATTTCGACTTATTTAGAATATTTGTAGAAACTTTGGGATCATTCTAACAATTTGCATGAAGTTTTTGAGAGCTTTTACAAGAAACTATGACACATATTCTTCCAGGCAAGTAAAAACAGTTGAACCCTTCAGCATTTTTCGAGAGCTATATTTACCTCGAATATTTTCAATAAATCGAAAAACAGTTGAAAAGGCAAGTATCCTATCACGAACACTTAACAGAAGATTCAATTTTCACTTATTCACGACAAACTATAGATGCTTATGGCACTAGAAATCCATTGAAACGAATTCAAATGATGCAGCAAACATAAACACTAAAAAAACCACGGAAAAATGTTACCAACAGGAAGAAAAACCGCTGTGAAAAAGAAGAATGAAAACTTTTTAACAAAAAATTAAACCGACGAAATACGGAACTGAAAAGTATAAAATAAAATAAACCTTCTTAGTCTCAAAAACTAAGTTCCTGAACTAATGTAACTAATTTTGAGTTGGCGCCAAACAAACAAGCAAATGAATTAGTAGAAAATGTGCATCGATTGGTAACATTCTATATTTTGAAGTAATTCAATGACTCGGCATTCGACTCAAATTAGTTACATTAGTTTAGAGCTTAGTTATGAACTAGAAGGTTTATTTCATTTTACTTTCAGTTCCGTATTTCGTCAGTTTAATTTTTGTTAAAAGTTTTATTTTCCAATTTTGTGGCTGAAATCTAATTATTACTACTTAGTTGTTTTTTTATTACTTCCAAAATACTTACCTACCCACTTTACTTCAACAATTACCAGTTAAATAATATGATTATCTACTTTTACCATTTGTTGTAATATAAATTATTTTTGTTGTTCTCGTTTGTTTATTTCATTACTTTGTATATCATTCCAACCTCTCATAGAATTTAATGATTGTGACGGATGTAGGAGAACAAAAATAATGACAATAGCGATCTGTCATTTTCAACTACATATGTGTGCAAATGTTCAATTATACCCTATTTTTCTACCCGTAAGGGTCGATTATTCCATTCGAAATCCAAATATGATCAACTTTGAGATACACCTCATCTAATAAAAAAAGAATAATCCAAATCGAAGAACCCAGTATAAAGTTATGCCTGATAGAATCAGTTAACGGACCAGAATTCAGAGGGTAAGTGATCAATATCCTTCATTTTGCTACCCTTAGAGGTGGATTTCATCTTTTAAATTCAAATGAGACCAACTTTGAAGTACACCCTATCCACTGAAAAAAGAATTATCGGAATCGGACGTCTAAGTAAAAAGTTATGCGTGGTCATACATAAAAAAATATATATATACGCGTCGACTAGAGAACCTCCTCCTTTTTGGTTTCGTCGGTTAAAAATACATGGGCACTTATGGCAGATGAAACATGAAAATGTACCAATATACTCGCTCACAATGTGGGTGTGTGTGTGCTACGCTGCGTTCCAAATCACGCACGGTTTATTGTTTTTTTTTTAATTAAGGCATTGTTTTTTTATTAAGGCATCAGCCTATGGACCTCAATTAGGATTGTGGGCATGCCCACCGTGCCCACATCAGTGGATCCGCGCCTGGATGTTGTAAACATAAAAACTCTAGCGTCAACATTTCAATTATAAACTTTTTCTCGTCGTAATAATAAAAATATATATGAAACTAAGAAATATGTTCGGAAAACAAAATTTGTGAACAAAAACCTCCGGTCAACTAACGAAGACTAAAAGAACTAACACAAATATAACTGAATGCAATATATTTTCATAATATTATCACTCAGTTCCATCCATTGTTGTCAAGTCGCATGTTAGGATGTTATCTCAAACAATGCCAAAAATTCCATAGAGCAACACTTCGGCTCGAAAGTATTCAACGATTATACTTCAATGTATGAAACTAACACATTCTATTTTTTCCCTGTTTTGAGCTGTGATGTCCTAGAAGCAATAGGTTCACTGAAAAATTCTAACTCAGTTGGAATAGACTGTATACCACCAAAATCTTTCAGAGTATGGCTGTGTACATCGCTGAACCTTTAGCTTATATTATAAATTGATCAATAAAGTCAGGAGAATTTCCAAATTACCTGAAAACAAGTTTAGTGACCCCTATTTCCAAAAAGGGTGGGACATCTATCATGAGTAATTTCCGACCAATAACAGTACCGACTGTGGTAGGTAAAGTTATTGAAAGATGTGTCTATAACAAAATGTATGCTATTTTAACCAGATTTGAAATTCTATCAAAGTACCAACATGGTTTTTGTCCAGAAAAGTCGATTGAAAGTGCTTCCTACAACTTTTTTTTTTTATTTACGATTCTATAGATAAAAGAAAATATGTTGGAGCACTCTTTTTTCGATCTATCAAAAGCATTTGATACCATTGACCCAAACATTATCGAAAGCAAACTCTACTCTTTAGGATTTCGTGGTAACTTTCTATCGTGGTTAGTCTCATACATGCGCCCTAGAAAAATATCTCTCAAAATTGAAGAGCATAGGTCTGATTCCTATTCTATGAACCTGGGAGTTCCTCAGGGTTCCATCTTAGGTCAACTGATTTTTTTATTATTCATGAACAATCTACCACTTCATATAAGCACACAATTTATAGTTCTCTATGCTGATGATTCAACTTTGGCTGCTGATGCTGACAGTCCCGAGGAACTCCAAGGTGAATTGAATATATTGTCAAAGGAATTCTCAACCTGGTGTGAGAAAAATTCTTTAATTGTGAATTCAGACAAAACGGTGCAGTTCTATCGCAGATCAAAAATTGTAACCAATTTTCAAGTAAGAGCGATGGATGATGTAATTAATCTCTCTGAAAATACTAAATATCTCGGAACTTTCGTAGATAGTGATATGAGATGGGAAGCAAATATAAATGCTGTTTGTAAAAAGTTAAATAGTGGTTATTATGCCATTTAACAACTGAAAAATATTTTTGATATAACTCAACTGATCAATATTTATTATGCCATAATCTACTCCTACATCTCCTGTAATATCAACATCTTGGGCACCTCAAGCAACTCCAACAGAATATTTATTCTACAGAAAAGAGTTATCAGACAAATTTTCAATCTAAAGATTAGAGATTTCTGTAGAGAATATTTCAAAAGATTCAATATATTAACATATCCATGTATATATATTTTTAAATGTATAATGTTATTTATGAAATAGAAACATATGTACGATACTGTTTCCCAACATCATAACTATTCCACTAGAAACGGAGATCTCATCAGGATCCCGACTCATAACACATCATTCTTTAAGAACAGTCCGTCATATATAGGAATTACATTTTTCAACAATCTTCCAACTGATCTAAGGAAAATTCAAAACAAAAATATGTTCAAATCAAAATTGAAGAAATATCTGCAGAAAACTGTTTCTACAGCATTTCTGAATTTTCAAACTCGAGATAAAATGTTAGTTCTGTTTGTGTATATATGGCATTTATATTTCACATTTGATTTGTTTTAAATTCGAGATAAAATGTTAGTTCTATCTGTGTATATGTGACATTTATATTTTGTATTTTGGAATTTTGATTATTTGTCTACCTTTTTGTGTTCTTGACGTTAATTAAAATTTTTTTTGGTATTGTGTTAAAATTAAAAAGATAGTAAGGTGCGAGACGTAATCTTAAGATTGAACTTTTGATTTGCTATTTCAGCTGTCAGCAGAATTACAAACTACCAGTATTCACTTATACCATGAGTCGGAAATAATAGTCAGTGACGTCAGTCACTAGTTCAGAAACAACACAATGAGAGCGGCAAAATAATATAATATTATACAATAAAAATCTATTGCATCCCGAATCTATAATCATGATATGCCGCTTGTTTTAAATGCGGACACAGCGCACCGGTTCCAAATTTATTTCGGCCCGTGCAATAGATCTCACGGAGCATTTGGAGCAGCCTCTATTTTAACGAAAGTTCGTGGTCGAGGTTAGCAATTGTACTGATATTTATCGACGGCGACGCGGAGGTTGCAACACTGAACGATCGAGCTAAGAAGAGTCACTGACTATTATTTCCGTCTTATGGTATAGTCGGTACGTTATGACCGGGACGGCAACGCTGCAGGTGGATTTCGACCCACCAACAACAAATCGTTTGAGGTTATGTTCTGATTGTTCGCAGTGTTTATTTTGTTGACGAATTTTCGAAAACCATTTAGTTGATGTGTGATTATTGATTGCGTCTTATATTATTTACATAATGTTTACGCTATTTGAGGTGTGGAAGGGAAATTCAGAAGTTGTGATCCAATGATAATATAGCACATGTGAGTTACTCGTTTAGTGCATTGGTTTTTGAAAATTCACTGCTGCTGTGTACACGACGATTGCAAATCAAAAATTAAAATTCTGTATTTCGTGTAAAATTTTGTATATCTAAGCAAAGCGCTTTCGGCCTATTGCCACCTTCAGGATCAAAGATTTTGTCGCGTCCACACGCTCTTGTGTATGTCTTTTTTTTGTTCATTATTGAGTTGAAACATAGTTTTCTTCTTTCATATTTTCTTATCAACGAAATCTAATTATAGTGGGTATTCATTGGCAATTATTAGTTTATTTTCTCCCCGTGTAAATTCATTTACCTGCTATATCAATGACAAAAACCTCGAAATCCTCGCCTCATAATTCTCACCAGCAGAACAACGAGTGACAGTTTTTAAAACAGTTGAAAATTTACTCTCAGCATCCACAGTGCCATTTGCACGTTCTTGTTTAAAAGATCGGAACATTACCCAAGCAAAGGTGATATTGCGTTACGAAAGTGACTCCCGCAGCAGCATACACCACTAGAGATCTCTAGGAGAAGGCCACTGAGGAGACCCGCACTCCGGAGGACCTACAGGTGATATCTTGAGGTCTCGGTTATCAATTTTTTATTATTCTCATATTTTCCCTCTCAACCGCATAAAGATTACAGTCCACTCATCTCTTGAGTTTGTGATTTTCTTCTAAAAATTGCACGCACACAAAACAGATTTCATGAAAACCATCGACATCACACCATCTTCAACTTCATGTTCACATTGAAATGCCTTGTATGGATCAGGGGTTTCTTTGAAAAGACCTTTTTCCTCTCACTATTTTCATCTTCTCAAGAAGAGCTTTTTCAAGCCAACCTTATATGAATAAGGAGTTTTAAGTCTTTTCCCAGTTTCGAAATGACTTTATGGATCAAGGATTTCATGAAAACCATCTTCCTCTCACCATCTTCAACTTCAGGTTCACAATGAAATGCCTTGTATGGATCAAAGGTTTCTTTGAAAATACCTTTTTCCTCTCACTACTTTCATCTTCTCAAGAAGAGCCTTTTGAAGCCAACCTCATATGGAATAAGGAGTCTTTTCACCAGTTTATTATCAAAAATATCGACGTCGTTGAGCCAACCTTATATTACTTAAGGAGTCTGAAAGTCCTTCCACCAGTTCATTGTTATTATTAAATTTAATTAATTCTCCTTCTCCAACAGTTTTTCTACTTCCGCGCCACCAACCCCAGCTTTGCATCTGTCAACATCACACTTGTCAAATACGTATGCCCTTCAAACCTCTTACGATTCTCCTATTGCGCATGATTCACATCCAAACTTGAAATTCACTATCTAGTTCCTCTCGACATTTCTCTCAACCATACAAGCCACACTGCTTCTATATTTTCTCCATATTATAATTTCCAAATTTTAAATGATCTCATTACCCATAATCATAAACTTGTAAATCTGGCAACATCTCCCACAACGTGACACTTTACAGCACGCTGTCTTACCGCGGCTGTCAGTCGTTGGCCAAAACAATTTTCTTATGTTGAAATAGACTAGAGTTAGGGAACTTTCATTGTTTTGATCATTATTAATGTGATTCTGAGAACCAGTAACATAAAACACATGTGAGAATGCTCACAAGCTTTAACTCAATCAATATTATTTTTTATTCTCATGACAGGTACTGAACAATATTTTATATTTTTTTTATATTTGTACATCGTAAACATTTTAGATAAGCACTGAAGATGGCCGTAGGCCGAAAACGCTTTGCTTTGTTTATTACTGATTAGATGTTACTTACAAAGAAGTTGTTTGGCCAGGTGGTTTGTTACTTATCTAGTCAATGTTAGTTGATCGGAGAAAAAACAGGTTAGGTGCGTTTGGTGAAATTCATGAATATAAAGATCATATGGTCATGGAAATTTCTATCAATTGAATCTCGAAGTTAAAAAATCATCACGTGTTCTCGCCACAGGTGTCCACCTAGCATAGTTTGTTCCCGGTCCATACTGAAATCTATATTCATTTATCGACCGTCTCGAATATATAAGTTTAAAGAACTGATTGCCATATTGTATACAAATTATGTGTATCTATTCGTGTTTTGAATGAATTGCTGGATAATGATTGATTTTATGAATATATCAATTTATGCAATTCGAATTCCGAGTAAATTTCTAAAACAAAGTGAAAATAATTATAGTTATTAATTAATGTAAGATTTATGATGAAGTATCAATATAATACGAACGTTAGAACTATGCTGATAAACAAGAAACAATTTTAGCAATACAATGATAATGAGTTTTGAAGGGGACATTAAACTATCGTACTAAACGGACGATGCATATATAAGGGTATTCAAAAGTTGCCCAAACCATTTAATTCGTTTACACTGTAGATTATCATTCTGAAGTTTGGAGAAAATACTGCTTAGAGTCACTTTTCCACTATTCAAAATTTTCACTCTATAATTGAGGAATACACTCGAAGAGCGAGGCCCCTTTTATCACAAAGTACAGGCAATATACAGGGTGAGTCAGAATAAGACCTCCGCTACATATTCCTCACCTCATTTCGAGGTGAAAAGTTGCTGTCCTAAAATGCATCCCCTCTGAGAAACAGGGTGTCAAAAATACGAAAAAAATTAGGATTTAATTTGTTTTCTCCGAAATTCCTGAAGGAAAAAATTTGAAACTTGGTACACTAATCGAGGTTTATCAACGTGCTAATTTTAATTCATAATTCTTCATTTTCGTAAACCAGTGGCGTAAACATGGTATGTGGTAATATGTTCCTTCATATTTTCTTGGGACAAGAGAATGGACAAATGAGCGTTCGGCTCATCGATACTTAAGATAAAAGTCATAACATTCCATGTGCCTAAAAGTGGAGATTTCTGAGATAATTGAGAAAAACTGAAGATATTTCCTTAGTAGAGGCATAATTTCATATGTGCAATAATCGCATAATGCTAAAATCTTACAACATATCGATGTGTCAACCTCCTGAAATTTATTTAATATTGGGAGAATCGGAAACATAGTATGGGTGAGTCAGAATGAGACCAATAACTCCATTATTCATCATATTATTTGATCAAATCCATGACGCGGATTCACTGATATGTTTCCATACTTTCTTGCATATGATTATTTTGACAGATCAACTGACCAACAAACCCAACCTCAGATTCATAATACTCCACTCAGATAACAGTTAAGGTCTGAAATATTTTTTGCGAAAAACGGAAGATAAGTACTCTTAATTTGTTGAAGTTTATGTTGGAGTATCATTATCAAAGCCATTTCTGATTGAATTTTCTAGAAAAATATCATTCAATAAACATGTTTTTGATGAAGAAAAACAATTATTGTATATTAATATCTACTTAAATGATTTCTTTCGATCCGTGATAACTAGTTGCAAAGTCGAACATACACGAACTTTGGAACTAAAAAGAAACGTGGCCATTTTTCATTGTTCCCGGTAGAAACACACTGATATATCGATACTTACATTAAACATACTTGACAGTGACCCAAAAACGTATGTATTATTGTCAAGTCAACTGTCATCATTGCAATCAGTGAACATCGTTTCAAAATGTATTATTCATTTGGAGAATATACAGACAGATATGCATTTCGTTTATGGTGAAACAGGGCGAAATGCCAGAGCTGCTGCTGAATTATATCAACATAGATATCCAAACAGACATCATCCACATTTCACTACTTTTATAGCTGTGCATAGACGATTGAAGGAAATGGGGTCCTTTGAATTCAGTAAACACTATTGTGGTGCGAATTGAACAAGAAAAGATAATGTTACGGCAAAACACATTCTTGAACGATTAGCAGCAGATCCTTCTACCGGCACTCGGACAATTTCGTATAGGTTAGTTACAAGTGTCACAGTGAAGTCGGGTAGCACGTGAACAACTATTGTATCCATTTCGGCTACAGAAAGTTATGGCCCTAGATGCTGGTGATTATGGCCCTCGTAGATTGTTTTGTGAATGGTTTCTGAGGATGATGAAGGAGCAAACGACTTTCCTAGATATGTTCTATCCACGGATGAGGCATGTTTCACAAGAGATGGATATTTCAATAGTAGGGACAGCCATTTATGGAATGAACAAAATCCGCATGGAATGTTTCGAAAAGGCTACCAACAAAAGTTTTCGGTGAATATTTGGGTAGGAATTATCGAAAATCGTTGGAATATATTTTCTTCCTCCCCGTCTGAATGGGCAGAACTACCGAGTGTTTCTTGAAAATGTTTGTGGGGATACCTTCAATCCCTAGTGTATGAAACACCTGTAGAATCTGTGGGAGATTCAACGGCAAGAATTTTAGTAGCATGTACGTTAATACAGGATACCCCAGGATTCTCCAAAATAAACTTCAACAAATCAAGAGTACGTATCTTCAGTTTTTCGCAAACATTATTTCATTATTAACTCCCATCTTAGTGGAGTATACTGAATTTTAGGTTGGGTTTGTTTGTCAGTTGATATGTCAAAACAATCATATGCAAGAAAGTATGGTAACATATCAGTGAATCCGCGACATCGATTCGATCAAATGGAGTTATCGGTCTCATTCTGACTCACCCGTACTATGTTTCCGATTCTCCCAACATTAAAAATGTTCAGGAGGTTGACACATATTCCGATATGTTGTAAGAAATTAGCATTTTGCGATTATTGCACATAGTAAATTATGTCTCTACTAAAGACATATCTTCAGTTTTTTTCAATTATCACAGAAACCTCCACTTTAGGCACATGGAATGTTATGACTTTCAGGTTGAGTATCCATGAGCCGAACTGATGTCAAACGATCATTTGTCCATTCACTTGTCCCAAGAAAATATGACAACATACCATCTAACTACGCCACTGGTTTACGAAAATAAAAATATCAACTCCAAATTAGCACGTTGATAAATCTTGATTAGTGTACCAAGTTTCAAATTTTTTCTTCAGGAATTTTGTAGAAAACTAATTAAATCTGAATTTTTCTCGTACTTTTGACACCCTGTATCTCACAGGGGATGCATTTTAGGACATACCTTGATAGTAATTTTTCACCTCGAAATGAGGTGAGGAAGCTGTAGTCGGAGTTCGTCGGTCTCATTCGGTCTCATTCTGATATAGCCTGTTATATTATGTCCTACTAGGAGCCACATCACAATCCTTCGAAGGCACTTTTATATGAAGCTTTGATTGTCTCTTGCTAACTGCGAACTTCTGCTCTTGTAGCAGTCCCTCTATGTTGGAAACAGCAATACTGTTTGGTATTCCTGGCCTGATTGGAACTTTTCAAGATCCTATCTTGGCTAGTCTGTCTGCCTGTCCGTTTCAAAGAATACCTGTGTGTCTTGGGACCCACATGAGGCTAACCTTTCTTTTTGTCAGACCTTTCTTGAGGTTACTACAGTGGGAAAAACGAAAAATACAATTTATGGTATATACCTTAGTACAAGTAGTGGCAAGAAAACAAAGAATATGTAAATTGGTATGCAAGAACGCTATTATCAAAGGGTGGAAACATTACTTAAGACTGCACGCATATGAGATCTGGAGTAATAGAGACATGGGAATTCAGGAGGTGAACAAATACCTTACATATTCCACGGACTTCTTCGAAATACGAAGAAAAGCAGGGATCAGGGATGAAAAAATTAGGAGCAATAACAGAAAAAATATTGAGGGACATGATTCCAAATGAGGAGATGAGAAAAATATGAAAAGTACAGGCAGAGTATTATAGACAGTAACGAAAGGAGCATGTGCAGCAGATTGGAAAAAGAGCAATTAGTCATGATAGATAGACCTCTCAAAAGATGGAAATACAGTTGACATTGTATATCTGACAAGTCAAATATCCCAAAAAAAGATTAGAAGAAGACATATTTCTTCATCTATCCTTCCTATTATTGAATATTTCTTTACTTTCTGATGTATTGTAATGCAAGATTGGATTCATTTCACATAGGTTTTAGGTGTTGAAAGTGAGTCTTAAATTTTAGATATGTTTTTTTGTTATTGGGACAAATGGCGAATTTGATACTTTCAGGTTTTTTGAATTGGTTAATACAAATAGTGCAGATTTTTCATGATCAGCCTTCCTTTCAGTTTTTCTAATCTGCAAAGTATAGGTGATTAAAATGTATATATCAATCTCATCTGCATAGAACATGCAAGTAGATGAAATATTCGTGATAATCAAGTCCATTTGAATTACCAGTCACTTCCATGACACCAAATCCTCGCGTTCAATTATTTTTTACGTAGCACACCCAACTTTTATCCGATACCATCGAAATTATCATGAAATATCTCGCATAATTGAATGCGTTGATGGAATCATCATGGCAATATCGAGACGTCCGACATTCGTTGAACCATCCTTTAATTTGCATTGATTATCATATGAACGACGTATATTGTGTCATATTGATTACGAAAGCTATGCTCCACCCTCCATGTATATACATCATTTGAATATGTTACATGTATTGGATCCTAGAAGACTTTGGAACCTCGTAGGACTGCTGTAAACGGTAAAGTACGAGTGTATTCAAGAGTTCGGTACCACGAACTATTTCCCAGAAAACTATAAAATAGAATTATATATGCACCGTTTACGATACTTCAGCCTTCACATGTTTTACCGAACATTTCCAACAATATCTCTGAAATTTACCTAAACAAAATTTTGACGAAAATAGTTTTGAGATAATGTTTCCAAAAATACCTGTCGTCTCCATTATGAATTTCAAATTACTACGTCAAATAGTCTGCGAGACTGCAAAATTATCAACTTTTTGTATGTTTTCAATACATACTAAAAGAACATTTTCCGCATAAGTATTATCTATAGTTGCTATGAACTCAATAGTTTGTGAGTCACAACTATTCAGAGTTTATACTTGTGAAACCAACAGTTTGAGAGAATTTTCACGAAAACAACTAATAATTCAGACTTTTTTCTTTCAGGAAAATTACCCATGGCTTGGATATTACTCGGAAATCACTGGGTTTATAGGGCCGGTTTGTACCTCAAACGTAGCACATTTCATTCAGTTTCAAAAGTCCACCCGACCTTCTGATAGGGACTCAAAACCCTTCATGAAGAGCTGTGTTGAAGAAAATCGTACTTTCAACAACAACAACAAAAAGAATTTTGGTCGAGATAGCATTTTGCCTGTAAATTTTACTGAGTGCGATTTGCGGTCTTATTGAGATGCTTGTGTGGTTTATTCTTTGATAATAAGGCCGCAAATTGCACGAGTTAAATTTCTTCGACGCGAAATGATTGATAGTGAGTTTATACAGCAAGTAAAATAAAATAAGAAATAAAATAAAGTAATTAAAAAAGTTAAAACTACACAGCATTCATAACAAGTTTATACAGAAATAAAATAAAATAAAATAAGAAGTAATATAAAATAAGAAGTAAAATAAAAGATGGTTAACTTTTATCTTTTATTTTATTTTACTTTGACTAGTTGTTAGGCGCTTTGTACATACTGAATAATTTAGAAAATTGACGAAAGTTGATGATAGATGGACATGATATAATAGCTATTCAGTCCTATTATAGGTTTTTGTTTTCATAACTGGAAAATGGTGTGTGCAGTGCCATTTTTTTAAATTTTGTTTTGGCCAATAATGTCTTTAGATGACAGAAATTTTATAATATTGTTATTGTTGTCAACAGTAGCTTATTTTTATTTAATAAACAATAACAGGGAACAATTTTACAAGTATACATCATTGAAATTGAGGTAACCTCAACATAAAATCCCAAATTTCGATTGACAGCTTCTTACTTTTCACATTAATGTACTCAGCTCTATAAACACTCTGAAAATTATAATTTCTTATTTTACTTTATTTCATTTCTTATTTTGTTTTACCTGCTGTATAAACTCACTTTGATAAATGCTTGAAGGAAATTTTTAAAAAAATTTGGATAAATTCCTCTAGCAAGAATGATATTTGATGAGAATATTTCCCGAATGACATTTAAAACTTGATAAAATTACCAGAATTAATGTTATATTTAGATTTTCAACGGGGGAAGTTACAACAATTTTTTTCGATCAAAAATCGAAGGAATCGTGTCAAAATAATACCGTTTCTAAATGCTTCGTTTCACAGATTCATTCACAATGATCATTCACTGCTCTTGAACTCACCCAAAAACCTGATATATAATTTTTTCACTCTCAGATCAAATACGTTTGTATCTGGAACCGATTAAAAAAAAAACTTCCCCGACATGGAATCGAACACGAGCCAACCGCGTGATGGACTGACACGCTTGCCATTACTCTACGTGAACTACTCAAAAAACTGACTGAAAAAGGTATATTTGAATTCAAATATCAAATCACTCTATGTAGTGAGTTTAAAATCCCTTATTCTATCAATTTTGCATTTCCTAATTCCTTTTATAGGAATTGAATGCGTTGACATCAAATTCTGACAGGACCAGGTGAAATTTTATCGCAAAAGAATATCGAATCTACTGGTGGTTTTATCAGTATAAAATAACGAGAAGACGTTTTATCACCATAAAACTGATCAGATTGGTTCTCTGTTTGAAATTTCGGCCTTTTGATTGGCTCAAAAATAATGGGGGGAAAAGTCGTATAAAAAGTATGTACATATCACAGATTGGATAATTGTCCTGCTGTACAATAGCTGGTCGCTCTCAATACGTTCTTTCAAAAACTAACATATGCCAGGAAAAAATTATATAGGGTAAAATGTTCAGATGTAAGGAGAACATGTATGTATGTGGTTGAACGTTCATAGCTGATATTTCAGTCATATTGTAACGTAAATAAACTTAACTTGGTTTAAATAATTTATTTCACACTTAATCTACAACTTAATTTATATTACTACGCCACTGTATAGCTCGATGGTATGGGCTCGTTCAGACTGTGTCTGAGACTTGAGGGTTGCCTATTTATCTCCGATACAGCATTCTCGATGTTTCGAATTCTTTCCGTTGGCGACCGGCGTGTTCCAATTGTTTCCAATATTGACCGTTGTCTTCCGCGGCAGAGCGCACTGGATGGTTCTCGAACATCTCCGGGATGATCTCATCGCGTCGAGGCAACATGTGAGGCGACAGGTCCGGCCTAGGTTCGTTACATTGCCCTTCTAAAGACATTTCGTCCGAAATTTCATCCTTGGAGTGTGACGATATCTGCATGACTCCATATCTGCACCGTGAAGTTCGATGGAAGTAACACTCACGGTCTTCATGATCGGTCGTGGAAGAGGTTACAGCAAACCAAAATCCTGACGCCGCTGGATCTGAATATCGCCTCCAGCATACTTCTTATGACTCTCCAGTCCAACCCATCAATACCACAGGATAGTTTTGGAATTGCTAGATCCGCCAGATTCTGGTCCACCATAGTATCTCTTAGTTTGGTGAGACTCTTCCAGACATCTTCATAGGACGGTTTATCTTGGGAATGCCTCTTGGTAACCAGGTAGTAGATGTTTCTCTGGCCTTTCTTCAACTGTAGCACCCCACCAACTTCTGGATTCTGCTCCCGCAGTGTTTGGAGTTGACCAAATTTCTTGGAGAACACTACGGCGATGCCCCTGGACATTCGAAAATCTTCTGCCACACAGTGCGCTAGTGCGTAGTCAGCAGGCACCTCGAAAAGGTCTCGTGACTCCTCTCTAGTAACCCCATGTAGAACTTTCTGCCCGTTTGAGTACAAGGACATAAACTTCTCGAACGTCATATCATCCTCCGGTGGCTTGAGGGCGCGAACTTGGTCATGGTTTCCAGCGTAAGGGGCCAACCTGTTGAAATGGACGACCCTTGGTTTCCCTCGGGGTGGCTTATGGATTCGGTACACAAGGTCGTTTATCCTTTTCCCGATTTTATACGGGCCTTCCCACGAGTTCCGCAACTTTGGTGATAGTCCACGACGACGTTTGGGGTTGTACAGCCAAACCAGGTCATCAACCTTAAATCCTCCAGCGTCGGCCTTGATGTCATAGGTTTTCTTCATTTTATCGCTGGCACTCTGGATGTTCAACCGGACTCGTTCGTGGATGTCGTCCATTCTCTGCCGAAGTTTGCTGACGTAGTCCTCTCCCGCAGTGTCTTGTCCTGGCGGTATCCCAAACTTCAGGTCACAAGGCAGTCGCAGTTCTCGGCCCATTATAATACTAGCAGGACTTTGACCGGTTGACTCGTGTACTGCGGATCGATAGGCCATCAGGAACAAATGAAGATACTGGTCCCAGTCTCTTTGATGGTCAGAGACAACCTTGGACAAGTGGCGGTTGATCGTCCTGTTCATCCGTTCCACCATTCCATCGGACTGCGGATGTAGGGCCGTGGTTCTTGTCTTGCGGATGTTCAGCAGTAGACATATTTCTTGGAAAAGGTTGGATTCGAAATTTCTGCCTTGATCCGAGTGCAGCTCCATTGGAATACCGAATCGACATATCCACTCTTTCACCAAGACGTCGGCGACGGTGATGGCTTCCTGGTTGGGCAGGGCATAGGCTTCCGCCCACTTACTGAAGTAGTCCATTGCCACAAGGATGTATTTATTCCCGTGGTCGGATACGGGAAACGGGCCGGCGATGTCAATGGCGATTCTCTCGAACGGGCTGCCTACGTTGTACTGACGCATCGGGGCCTTGGGTCGTATTCGAGGTCCATTGCTAGCAGCGCATACAGCGCACTTTCTGCACCAGTCCTGACGTCAGCTTGACAATTGGTCCAGTAAAACCGTTGCCTCACTTTCTGCAGGGTCTTCGTCACTCCCAGATGTCCTCCAGCGACTCCATCATGGATTTCCGCAGCACTTCCTCTCTTCTGTTCCTGGGAACAATTATTTGGCGTCTGTCTTCCCCACCAATATCGGCCTCCAGCACACGTTTCAGGATCCCATTGTCCAGAATAAGAGAGTTCCATTGTGCCCAATAGGGACTTAACAGCCGGCGAGTAACCTGCGACTTCCTGCCATGATGGTCTTCGATTGCCCTTCTTCCAGCTGACAACTAAGCCAAGGTCGGGTCTTTCTCTTGGTCTTTCTGGATCTTGCTGTCATTCCAGTTGTCATCCATTGCCGCGGTTCTACAAAGTGTTGCTTCTTCTCTTCTGCTCGTCGGCAATGTGAGCAATCATCTGGACATGGTCTTCGCGACAAGGCATCTGCATTCTTATGGCTAGTTCCGGCTCGATGTTCGATCTCGAAATCGAATTCTTGGAGTCTCTCGATCCAACGTGCTACTTGACCCTCAGGATTTTTGAACTGTAAGAGCCATTTGAGAGCTGCATGGTCAGTTCTCAACAGGAATCTTCTTCCATATACTTGTAGAAGTGCTCCACTCCCTTTACAACAGCTAACAGCTCTCGCCTGGTGACACATAATTGCGCTCTGGTTTGCTAAGCGTCTTGCTGAAATAACCAATGACCTTCTCCTGTCCCTCCTGGATCTGAGATAGGACAGCTCCAAGTCCCACGTTGCTGGCGTCCGTATCCAGAATGAATTTCCCTTTGGGTAGGGGATAGCTCAGTACAGGTGCGTTGATCAAAGCTCCTTTCAGCTTCCTGAATGAGTCTTGACATTCTTCGGACCACTGGAACTTTGTTTGGCCCTCCGTGAGCCTGGTCAGTGGTTTAGCGATGTTGGCGAATCCCAGCACATATCGGCGATAGTATGTGCATAAACCAAGGAAACTTCGAAGTTGGTGAATGTCTTTTGGGATGGGCCAATCCTTAACAGCTTTGATCTTCTGGTCATCCACTGCTACTCCTTCCCAGAGACAACGTGGCCGAGGTATCGTACTTCTTTTGGAACAGATGGCATTTAGGCTCAGCTTCAATCCGGAGTTCCTCAGTCGCAGGAATACTTCCTCCAAGTTTTCACGTGGTCCTCGAACGATCTGCCGACCACAATTATGTCGTCGAGATACACTAGACACGTGTTCCATGAGAGTCCCTTCAGCACTGTCTCCATCAATCTTTCGAATGTGGCGGGAGCATTACAGAGCCCGAATGGCATAACGGTGAACTGCCACAATCCTGAGCCGATGGTAAAAGCAGTCTTTTCTCGATCTTCCTGAGCAAGTTCTACTTGCCAGTATCCACTCTTCAGATCAAGGGTCGAGAAAATCGTGGAACCAGCCAACGTGTCTAGGGTGTCATCTATTCTCGGGAGAGGGTAACTGTCCTTCTTCGTGACATTATTAAGTTGGCGATAGTCTACACAAAAGCGTGTCGATCCATCCTTTTTCTTCACCAGTACGACTGAGAGGACCAGGGACTGTCAGATGGTTCGATAACTCCTTCTTTTCCCATATCGCTGACTATTTTGTCAGCCTCTTCCTTCTTGGCAAGAGGAAGTCTTCTTGCTGATTGCCGGATCGGTCGGGCACCCCAGTATCAATCTTGTGCTGGACCACATTAGTTCGACCCCTTTTCCTTGTCCGGTATCGAAGATGTCTTGGTACTTTTGACTAAATCTCTTAGTTTGGGCTGTTGAGCTGGTTTTATGTCTTTGGAAGAGATGGCAACTAATTTTTCTAGTTCTGTGGGCAAGTTGTTGGGTTGGCTAATCGTACCTCGTACGCCCCGGATCACAGATGAAACTGACGAGCAGTGCCCTAAAATTGTTCCTTTCTTTAAGGTCACTGGAAAGTAATTGACATTCATGACCCTTACCGGCACAAATTTTTCAGCACGTAACAGGGTTTTCCCTAGGGCAATCCTCGTCCAATTTTCCCATCATGAAGTTTGGGCTCGAACATCACCACGTCTCCACTGCTCGCACTCCCGTCCAGGCGAGCCTCCAGAATGGTTTCAGCCCTCTCAGGTACGCTTACATCTTCAGCCAACAGCACACGGATCAACTCTTTCACTTCTCCCATGAAGTACCAGCTCTTCTCCGTTGAACGTAGGACGCCGTCTTTGAAATCCAATTCAAACCCTCTGGAATTCATGATGTCCATTCCGATGATTGCATCGTCTTCGATGTCCGCTACAAGTGCCTGATGTTTCACTTTAGTGCTGCCCAAAATTATTTCAATCGGTAGCTCGCCATATACAGTAGCTGGCTCCCTGTTGCTGTGCGTAGCTTCCAAGTTGTCGGTTCAATTCGTTCCGGTGTTCTGGCAAAGGAAGGTCCGAGAATTGTCCTAGTCGCACCTGTATCTAGCAGCATGGTGCAAGGCTCGTTATTGATGAGACCGTCTACGAAAACACCTCTGTTCTGTCGTTGCAGGATAGCGACATATGCGTTGTTAACCGGGCTTGCTGGACACAGGCCGACGATTGCCCCTTCTCGTCGACCTTCTTTAGTTTTCCTGCATCGGAGTCGTGTTGAATGTTGGACATTGCTACGCACATGTCCAATTTTGCCACAATTCCAGCATCTTATCTGTCTTTTCTCAGGGAACACTTCCTTAATCACTTTCCTTATGGCAGCTTCCAAATTAGCAGGCTCCTGTGAGTCTTCTCAATCATTCGGACTTTACTCTGGCTTTTGCAAGATTGTTTCGCTGCCTCGTATTCCAAAGCGCTGCCAGTGCGTCTACGAGATGTGTTGGACGGGCTAGTGTCAACGCTTGTCTGGTTTCTTGGTCACGGAGTCCATCCAGGAATGCTTGAACCGCTAGTCGCTCCATTACATTTTCTGGTGTGGATGGATATGCAAGACGAACCAAGCGTGCAATGTCAGTTTCGGAATTCTTGTAAGGATTCGCCCGATTTTTGGCAGCGATTTTTCAGCTGGGAGTGGTATACGTGTTCCAAATGGGCGTGGCCATATCGTAATTCTAGATGTTTAATCAGCTGATCATAGTCCTCCTGTTCTTGGGCGGTGAGAGTTTGTAGAATATTTGTCGCTTCTCCACGTAATGCAAGTGTCAGTGCTACAGCTCTTTCCCCTGCATTCCATCCGTTTGCTTTGGCCGCTGCTTCAAACTGCCGGCGGTAATTTGCCCATGGAGTTTTCCGTCGAACTGAGGCGGCTTCATGGAAAGCTTCCCTATTTCTGAAATGACCTTGACATCTTTTATACCCTCTTGAACTTTATCCAAGTTCAAACTCAAGTCCAGCATTGCATTTTCGTTAACCATCTCTGTGGGGGGCGCACTATTAATTCGTTTTTCCAGCTTACTGATCGTTTCCTTTATTTTGTCCATTTCTGCCTCGATTCCGTCTTTGATTTCATCGCTGATTATTTCCTTCATCTTGTCCATCTCTGCCTCAACGGTTCCTATTCTTTTTTCTAGACGATTCGCCACACCACAGAGTTCTTTTTTTAGGCCTTCTGTGTTTTCAAGGAGCTTATCTTCCAGGCTTTCTAGAAGCTTCTCTTCCAGATTTCTAGAATTTTCTTGAAGCTTCTCTTCCAGATTTCTAGAATTTCTTCAAGCTTCTCTTCCAGATTTTAGCATTTTCTTCCAGGCTTTGAATTTTCTGAAGCTTCTCTTCCCGATTTTTAGCATTTTCTTCCAGGTTCTTTGAATTTTCTTCCAGTTTATTCATTACCAAACTTAAATCACCTCGGAACTTCGAATAAAAATGTTTCGGGGTCCTCACCTTCTTGTATAAGTCCTTCTGCAAGTCTTTCCTGTAGTACTTGCTTTTACCTGTTGTTTCCAGTTCCCTTTCCTCCAATTCCTGTTTCAATTCCGCTACCTTCAAATCCGCAAGGCGCACTTTTCTTGAACACATTTTGTCTTTGACGAGGTATCAGTCTGTTTTACACGAAAAGTTTATCAGTTTGTTAAAAATTCACTTCGCGAATTCTTTCCACGGGCCACCAGTCTATTGTCTGTTCCACGCGAACAGCGTATCAGTTTATATTCCACGCACAATTGTCCACTTCGCGAAAACCGGGCCACTGTCTATTTTCTGTTTCACGCGAACAGCGTATCAGTTTATATTCCCACGCACAATTGTCCACTTCGCGAAAACCGGGCCACTGTCTATTTTGGGCGTACAGAAAGGTCTATCAATTTATTTTTCTGACTATCCACTCCACGATCACTTGTTTATTTTCAAAATCTCACTTCCGACACCAATTGTAACGTAAATAAACTTAACTTGGTTTAAATAATTTATTTCACACTTAATCTACAACTTAATTTATATTACTACGCCACTGTATAGCTCGATGGTATGGGCTCGTTCAGACTGTGTCTGAGACTTGAGGGTTGCCTATTTATCTCCGATACAGCATTCTCGATGTTTCGAATTCTTTCCGTTGGCGACCGGCGTGTTCCAATTGTTTCCAATATTGACCGTTGTCTTCCGCGGCAGAGCGCACTGGATGGTTCTCGAACATCTCCGGGGATGATCTCATCGCTGTCGACGGCAACATGTGAGGCGACAGGTCCGGCCTAGGTTCGTTACAATATCCTTCTTAGGAAGTTCAGGATGTGCTATGGCTTCAAGTTGGGTAAGTTTCCCTCTTCTATTTCATACGCCAGATGTGGTACTCTGGAGTTGCGCAGCGCTATGCAGTCTGATAGTATGTGAATGAAGATTTTGTCCTCCTCCTGGTAGCATCTGCACTCTGCTTCCTCTACTACTCTACTAATCCCAGTGGTGTCCTTTCAGTCGGCAGTGACCTGTTAGGATTCCTGTTGGTAATCGCAGCTTGTTTTTGCTAAAAATGATGCATTTGGTAGATCTTTTCTGATTGAAGTATCATCGCTTGTCTCATCCTTTGTATATTTCTCAATATTTGTTTTTTTTGTGATTCACTCCACTTTTTAGTTCTCAATATTGTGTATTGCTTATCCCGTCAAATGTGTTGAGATACCGAGAATATTTCAGCCCCTTTTTGACGAGTCTCCACTCCGGTGTGTCCCGGAATCCGCCTATGCCACTGCTACATAAGTGATTATTGGTCACACTGTTGCTGTTTACACCCACTGCAGAGTTTTTTACTGCAAAATTTCTGCACACCATTAGATTTTCTCAACTCCATTGGTTACTTTTTTTTATGCTTGTTCCAGAGTGGTTTATTATCTAGGATAAGGTAAACATCGTATATGATTCATATTTACCCCAATTAACTCTTAATTGTCAATTTGTTTCGAATCTATAGATTTGCGTACTACAATATTTGAACTCGGACATGTATATAAGCAGAAAATATATCTTTATAATATTATTGCAGAATCATTCAAAATTCCACAACATTGGCAACACTGTTTGAATATGTCGGAACGAACGTTTTCATCTACTCATCACTATGTTGGTCCAGGCGGTCACGAGGTTAAGGCAACTGGCTTCGAATGTCTGCAATATTTTCATTGATACTCTATGTATTTCGGCTCATTTTCTTGAAAAGTTCCTTATGCATTTTTGGTATGTATTGAAGTTCAAAAGCTTATATTATGGGATATCCTTGAAATATAGATATGTATTATCACTGACTTTTTTGTAAGTATTTTTGACATTTGCAATATCTTCATACACATTTCAATGTATCCTTAATATTAGATTAGCGTGAGCCCAAATCGTTAACAACTTGATTGAAAAAAAAATATAGTCATTCTGATTGAATACAACGTATGACCATTTGTAATGACAAATGAGATTTATAAACACTTATTGGTTCTCTCAATAACCCTCAGAAGTTTTTGATGAAAACTTGTATAACTTAAGATTACGGGAGCTTGCTTACGAAAAGTTTTAACATAAAATAAATTGTCTCTACTGGTAATGAGATGAAATTAGACTTGTAGGAGGTAGCAAATTGGAAAATGGTAACTGAAGGAAAATTTTTATATTCTTTTGTGATATTGTTTGTCAGACATAATCTTAATTTGAAAGCTAAACAATGAACATCCTGCCTCTATTTACGAGAATCCCGAACTTGATGAAGTATATAAGCATCCGTAGCATTATTTCATTATCCCATTCTGGATACTCTCAGATATTAGCTGGCAACTAATGATAGTTGTTTGCTAATAAAATATAACAGATTTCTCAAAAATCATAAGACCAGGAATCATCGCTATGTTTTTCCAATAAACTTTGTGAAAACTTTTAGAAATCGTGTTTTATTAACAATTTGAGCTCCAGTAGTTTTACAGAGAGAGTGTGTTTTATGCATATTTTCAGCAATGCCTAGAGAATTCTATAAAAAGCCGAATACAAATGAAAAATTCATGTATTAAACTTTCCTATTTCAAAGTTTTCAGACATATTATTTTTCAGTTCCAGCTCTGGGGACATTTGCGTCAGTGAGCGTTACCATGGTAAATTTAAACAATATCTGGCTTTGACAGACAAACGGATAGACATACGGGCATGTGTGTGATCTTATAAGGGATTTGTATTTCATTCTGGTTCACAGAACCATAAAAACATCAGGAGTAATCCATGGCGGTTTCACAAGTGAAACTCAAGAGAATTATCATTGCGAAATGAAACCTATTGCAATCTGTGAGTTGTGCGATTATTTTTGCTGAACTGAGCTGACTTATTTTGCGATCAAGGGAGGATAGTTCAATTGAAAAAAAATCTATACCCTACCATTAAAAAACCAGAAATAAATCTGAAGGAGTTAGTGATGAACATTGTATCATTCTGTTTCTATCACGTCATTTATTTCGAGCTAACTTATTGTGTTACCTCAACAAAAAATTCTACATATTCACTTTGGAATTTTTAAAAACACAATTTCAATGATAGGAAAATTATAATGAGAAAGCACAACCCTAAAAATTATTCAAAAATTATCGTGCTTATTTGAATGGTATTGTTCCCCAGAATTTGAATACAATTTAAGCTACCCTCATCATTATTTGATTATGGCGCGGTGCATTTATGATGTCCGTTCATTTAATTTGATCGAACTGGCGGAATAGAAAAATAGACGAATATCCAGGAGCTACTCATTTTATCAACCGACGAAATCAAGAAGGAGGAGGTTCTCTAGTCGACGTGTATATTTTTAACCGATGAAATCAAAAAGGAGGAGGTTCTCTAGTCGACGCTTATATTTTTTTTATGTATGACCACACATAACTTATTACATAGTAGTTCGATTCCGATGATTCTTTCTTCAGTGGATAGGATGTACT
The DNA here is from genome assembly GCA_018342105.1 of Gonioctena quinquepunctata. NCBI lineage: Eukaryota > Metazoa > Arthropoda > Insecta > Coleoptera > Chrysomelidae > Gonioctena > Gonioctena quinquepunctata. Next base: position 823,704 of record JAFIRS010000045.1, read on the forward strand.
TCGGAGTTGGTCCCATTAGAATTTAAAAGATGAAATCCATCCCTAAGGGTAGCAAAATTAAGGATATTGATCACTCACACTCTGAATTCTCTCTGAATTCTGGTCCGTTAACCGATTCTATCAGGCATAACTTTGTACTGGGTTGTCCGATTTGGATGATTCTTTTTTTATTAGATAGTGTATACCTCATAGTTGATTATATTCGGATTTGAGATGAAATAATTCACCCCTTTGGGTAGAAAAATGGGGGATGATAGATTTTTCACTTGTGAACATTGGCACACATAGTTGACATTGACATATTGCTATTGTCATTATTTTTGTTCTCCTATATCCGTCATAATAATTACATTCTATGAGAAGATGGAATTATATACAAAGTGATGAAATAAACTTACCAGAACTATCAAAAATATTTATATTATAAAACAATAAATAATTAAAGTAGATAATCATATTATTTATTTGTTAATAGTTGAAGTGAGGTGGGTGAGTGAGTATTTCGGAAGTAATCAAAAATTAAATAGGTAGTAATTAGTAGATTTCAGCCACAAAAAATCGAAAAATTATAACTTTTTTACAAAAAATCAAACCGACGAAAAACGGAACTGAGAAGCAAAAAATAAAATAAACCTTCTTAGTCTTAGTACCTAAGCTCCTAAATTAATGTGAGTAACTAATTTTGAGTCGGCGCCAAACAAACAATCAACGAATTACTTCAAAAAAATTATCAAAATGTGCGCATCTCGATGCCATCATTTTACGCTTTACCTAACTCATTTGCTTGTTTGTTTGGCACCGACTCAAAATTAGTTACTTACATTAGTTTAGGAGCTTAGTTATCAAGACTAAGAAGGTTTATTTTATTTTTGCTTTCAGTTCCGTTTTTCGTCGGTTTATTTTTTTTTTTTAAGTTTTTATCGAGAGGAGCGTTGGTCCTACCAGTGAAAGTCATTCAATAGGCGACGATTCAATCTTACATAATTAATATCTGTGAAACGATGTACTTACCCCTCCTATGACTTTTCAATAAAACAATTCAATTAAAGGAATGAGACCAAACTTTTGTATATTCAGTATCCTGTAATGCCAAATTCAATATATTCAAAACTGATAAGCGCTGTTGTCAAATCTGTTATCACTACTTTTCTTTTAGGAGGGTGTGTCATGATTCGAATCAAAAGCAACATGAGGATAACGAAAACGTGAAACGTCTATCAGCAAGAAATATGGACTCTGGCCATTAATAATAAAACAGCGTTTTTATTCGTATAACATCCCATTCTAGAAGTTACGAACATTCAGCACGCGAGGCTAATTACACCCCGTAGCGATTTCCTAGAAACTACCCTATCACCTCATTTCATCTAAGTATATTCGTATCACAGTAATTTCATTTCTTGATAAACAGTTTTATTATAGTAAAACAAACACAGGCGTACCGGCGAGTCCAGATTAGGCTTTAGATAGAAAGTAAAAGAAAAATTTGGTCATATATGTCTATAATTTATTTTCCTGTTTCTCCAAGATATCAAGCTTTGTAACTGACGCGTATATTTTTTTTGAATCTTTGACCATGCATAACTTTTTACAGAGTAGTTTGATTTTGATGATTCTCCATTGGATAGAGTACACCTCGAAGTTGGTCCCATTGAATTTAAAAAAAAAACATCACTAAGGGTAGAAAAATAGGGGATGATTGATTTTTCGCCTGTGAACCGCTTCTGTTGGAACTTGGCACACATATGCAGTTCTGTTGACACTATAACATAATGTACTTCTCAAACTTTTATTTAAAAAAAAAGTGTGTGGTCGGGGACCCCCGTCAGGAACGAAGTTCCTTTATTCCTTATATCATCCTCCATATCACTCCCCATATTTTGATGTGTTGGACTCACCATTTTTTCTGCATTATTTTCTCACTTTGAAAATGTTTGGATTTTTCTTCACTTTCGTCAAAGTTGTTTGGAAAGTGTGGTGAGCAAAATTTTTCCTCTGGACACAGCGTCTTTTCCTCACCCCCATTTCCATTCCCCACATTTTAATGGGTTACACTCACCATTTTCTTTCCGTTTTTCGATACACTTAGTGTTTTTGAACTTTTTCCAGTTTTTTCATACTCTGCGCTAACCTCGGCTCGGGCGGTCTTTTCGGCCTGGGACCCGGTGCCTGGCTCTCCAGTGTCTATATTAGGTTTAATATTACTCTTCTTTACACTTTCACCATGTTTAGAAATGTAATGAATGAGTTTTTTGAGCTTGAGCTTCACTTGGGAGAAAATGACACACGATATCGCATATTTTTCGGAGTTCCTTGGCTTCTAGTACCGAACAGCTGGCGATTTCGTTGTTTTCCGAAGTGAGTTTTGCCAACACACTGTTTTCATCAGTTTCGGTGGTTTGGTTTGGCGAAATAATGTCTTTTTCACGGTTTTTGTCACTGGGTGATCCATTGTTGCTATTTGTTTTCAATTAATCCACGCTTTTGTTGCTATCTGCACCTCCGTCGCTGGAATTTTCCCATTGGGGAGTCAATTATTGAACTTTTCTAGCAATTTGGCTGTGGTTGTTTGTGTTCTTTCACTTTCTTAAAAGAAATAGACTTCACTTTCGTCGGTTTTGAAATCCTAACCTAATTTTTTCACTCTGGCGAACCAATATGGTCGACTTTCCCGTACTCGGCGGTTATTAAGGGTCACAACGGCCTGCAGTTCTCCAATGGCCAGATATCGTGTTAGAAACACTATTTTCACCCTTGTTGGGCATTCAGATCACTTTCAGCACACTGCTTTATTATTTTTAAGTTAACGAAGTTTATAATTAACTTTTTCAACACTTTGGGGTTTATACGGCACTTTAAACTATTGAATTTCGAAAAATTCGCGGAGCACATTGAAGCTCTACCAACTACAAAATGGCTATTAAATTATTCATTGCCTTACTTGAAAAACTGAGGCTGTCTAACATGCTGAGAAAGATACATTTGAATTCAAATATCAAATCACTGTATGTAGTAAGTTCAAAATCTCTTATTCTATCAATTTTTCATTTCATACTTCTCTATATAAGAATTGAATATGTGAAGAAACTTCGTTCCAAAAAGAAAATGTGTTATTAAAAATTATAGTTCACAAACTTTCGTAACAACCTCTATATCACATTCAATCTACTAGAAAAAATAATAGTTTAAAAAAACTAAAAAACACGCTTTTATAGAAAACCAGACTAAAAAATTGAAAATAAGAAAAAAAGTATTTTATTTTAAAAAAAGCGTGAGGTGCATGGTATCGTCTCGGTATGTAATGTACTATATAATTATTGATACCATGCTACCCACGATTTTTTTTAAATAAAATAAATTTTTTCTTATTTTCCATTTTTTTAGTCTGGTTTTCTATGAAAGCGTGTTTTTTAGTTTTTTAAACTATTATTCATTTCCTACTTTCTAGTGTGGTTTATTTATGAAAGCGTGTTTTTTTAGTTTTTTTAAACAATTATTCTTATTATTTTTTTGCAAATTGAAAAATGGAATAATCTTATCAAATTGGGTGATCATAATCTCCGACCCCAAGAACCCCCACATACCAATTTTGAATAGAATCAGACCATAATCACAGAACTCGGCCGCCATTTTAAAGCTGCCATTTGAATTTTCCAATTTTTACAAAGATCTAATATCGACCCAAAACCCACATACCAATTTGAATAGAATCAGACCATAATCACAAAATTCGGCCGCCATTTTAAAGCCTCCAATTGAATTTCTCAATTTTCACAAAAGAATCATAATATTCGACCCCAAAAACCCACATACCAATTTTGAATGGAATCTGACCACAATCACAAAACTCGTCCGCCATCTTGAATTTTCAATTTTCACAAAAGAATCATAATACTCGACCCCAAAAACCCCCACATACCAATTTTGAATAGAATCAGACCATAATCACAAAACTCGTTCACCATTTTGGAGCCGTGATCTTGAATTTTTCAATTTTGACAAAAGAATCATAATCTCCGACCACGAAAACCCTCAGATACCAAATTTAAAGCGAATCGGACCATAATCACAAAACTCGTACGCCATATTGGAGCCGCCATTCTGTTTTTTTTTCCCACAACAATTTCCTAATGCATTGTCACCGGAGTTTCGTACACCTGCTGAATTTCAAATTATTCGGACGTCTGGAAGTGGGTCAAAATCGCGCCCAAAGGAGTCGGTTACAAACGAACAAACAAACATACAAGTGAAGCTAATATAAAACCTGTAAAAATATGTTCTGGGTATATCCTCAAATATGTTATCCTTGAACGTTTGCCGCTATTCCAAAAATTTTATATAGTAGAAGCGATAGGAGTCGAAATGTAAAATGAGTGTCTTGATGGGGTAACTTGGAACGCGTTCCACGGTACCCCATTATCAATAAATAATTTTTTTCAAGAAACTATTAGGATTTCTGTAAGATATTCAGAATGAAAAATTACTATAAATCATGCCCAGAATGAATATAATATTCCCAAATCGACTTTCAGTGGAAAAATGAGATGTTTATTTTCTGGGCCCGTTGGTAGGCCTTGATGAAAAGAGTCTTGCAGACAGTATAATCGACAGCAAGTGAATCCTTTACGAAATTCGGTGATCTTTAAACAGTTCCTAGATTGAAATAATTTCCTGGTTACTGATTGGGTCAGAGGGATTCTAACAAACACTGACGAAAGACTATGCCAAAATATGAAACGGGTCAGAGTGGAAGTTAATATCGATACAATTAATGCTTTTTTCAACCTACCTGACATAGTGGGGTAGGAAGAGTACGGCGAATCTATAGAGGGATGTTGCCAGTCCATCGCTTTGCAAGGAGCGTGCGATCCCATGTGCAGCCTCGACCCTGGCAGGAGAGACCACCGTACTGAGCTGCCATGTTGTGGTGATGGTAGTCATGGACCGCTCTGTGGTGCTGACTATACTGGTACCAAGCATCACCGGGATGGTAGTGTTCCGAGTAGAGATCTGCAGCGTGGTGGGCACTTCCTGTAGCGCCGCTGTAGTGCTGACTGTTCCAGAAGGAGGGGGGGAAGTTTCGTGTTGACATCGGGGAACTTTCTGTAATCCAACGAGAATAGCAATTATTATAACTATTTCGAAACAATTGAAATAACATTCTTGGTTTCATACTCCTTCATTTTTTATAAAAACAAACTGTCAAGTATGAATTTAGATTGACAAAATCATTGTTCCTCCCTGGAGCAAAGTATTATCTAACTTTGAAGTATTCAGAGATAATTAAGGTCCGCATCCTTGTTATTTTTCCCAATTTAATTATTTCTTACTTTGATCTATTTTCTCTGTTTTCATTATTTTGGTCAATCGCACGTGTTTCATATTGAAATCAAATCATCATTCAAATACGCTTCATTGAAGCTGAGGAATAGGTGAGAATTTCCAAAACTGTTATTGCAGACGCTGGGTCGGGTGTTGATATGAGAGATTCGAATGAATTGAAAGCCAATATTGTGAGAATGATAGAGAGTATCATCATTACACGTGCTCAGACAAAAAGTAGAATTCAAGAAGAACATACAACTTCTAATATATCCATGAACTTTATAGACTTGATCACCTTGTATTAGTGGAAAACGTTTTAATGCTCCTACTAATTACCTACTATAAAATAATCAATCGAAGATAAGGAATTCAAATATACTTAGAAAATAATTCAGATTTAGGATATCCGAATTTTTTAGTCATGAAGTCAATTCAAAAATAAGGGGATATCTATCGTCCATCCACTGAATTTTTACCCTTTAACCGATTCTACCACTCATAACTTTATACTGGGTTATCCGATTTAAATAATTTTTTTTCAATGGACAAGGTATACTTCAGAGTTGGACATTTTTTTATTTGAAAAGGAATAATCCACCCCTAGGGTAGAACAATAGGCGATTATTAATTTTCCATCTGTGAACCGATTCTGTTGAAACTTGGCCCACATACACGGTGTTACTAAATAAGTGCGAATGTTTTCAGGAGGTGATTCCTTGTCAAACATCAAAGGGGGTCTTCCATGTAAACAAAAGCTCTTAAGCTTTTCCTTGGAGAGTAACACGCTTCCAAAAATGAGAAAAAATATTATTTTTTTTTCTTGAAATTATTGAAGAGTTGAAGAAATTGCATTTTGTGGGCATGTTCTACCAATAAAAAGGAGTATTTTTTAAATTTTGTTGTTATCTTTACAAGGATGAGGAATGTGGACATTCGAAAAACTGTTTTTGAGCTGGTTCCCTATGCAATCAGTGGCACATAAATCGTAGAAATGATTTAGAAATTATGTCTCTATCGTTGTTCGAGTTATTGAGAACTGTAATTTTACCTGAACGAATTGTGGGGATTGCATATTTATTTGGGCAGCTTTCCCTGATAGATGTAAAATATTTCTCTTCGAAGTGAAAATGGCACAATTTCATGTTTGTGTGACATTTTTCCGAAGAAACATCACCAACAAACTCCACTAATTGCTTCCACTGCATGCATCTAGAGGATATTTGAAAATAATCCTTAGACCCCAAGAAACATAAATGTCTTTACTACGGATCTTGATCTCTCGAAAAATACAAATGAATATATATTTTAAATTGATTGCATCCAAATTTCAATTTAGCGAATGTTTCTTTAAATTGGTTTTAAATCGATTTTCGGGATAATTTTTTTTAGATTATTGGGTAGGTTGTTGAAAATCAAAACTCCAGTATATAGTACAGTGTTTTTCCAAAAGTTCAACATTATTTTGTGATAATACTTTAGGATTGCCTAGTTTGGTAATTATGAAGTGTGTCAGTTGTACGAAATTCCAATGATTAATATTTTTATTATTAATGACAGAATGTATGAATAGACATATTTTCCATTCATATAACAAGTAGATTATTTGGAGCATTTAAATGGAAAGTAGGTAATTTAAATATACTTTTGTTTTGCAGTTATTTCTTCCATTTGAATCTTGGTGTTCGTCCTAGGCCTAAAAGTCTAACTAATTCACATATTCTTGAAAAATTAACAACGTTTTTTATACATATCTTGGTAAATATTTAACTTCCACAACATTTTTGGTGACACTGATTACTTTTGATTTCTCTTTTTTTTAAAAAAAATTAAAATTTTTTTTGTTTTATTATGAATTATTTAATAAAATGTGTATAATTGTATCCATTTCCCATAAAATAAATTTTTTGGCTGAAAACGAAACGTATTTCTAGAAATAACCTCTTTTCCAATTATTGAAGAATCCACAATAAAAAAGAACGCCCCAAAGACGATGGAATATAGTTACTACAGTCCACATTTGATTTTATGAATGCCCTGTTCATATTTTCAAAAAATCAATACTTCTTTCCTACAAAAAACCTGTTCTTCAAATCTATTGTAAATAAGTTTGATTTTTTAGCTAGGCTTACGAAAGCATATAAATAAAATAATTATTAAAAAACCTTTTTGAAAACATGCTTTCATTCAAATGCCCTAATCAATAACTTACGACTAAATTCATAATCTACGACCCCAACGACCCCGACATGGATACGACATGGTGAAACAAAAGGTCTGGGAGGGACAATTGGGGAGCTATTATGTAGCAGATCAACTTAGATCTCCCGGAGCTATATTCTTATCAGGTAAGATACAATAAGCCAGACGAGCCTACCGGGTGGAAGTTTCACTGGGTAAATCTGATTCAGGGACTCCCACATACCGCAAGGTTTAAAAAACTGTTGTGGTAAACTTTTGTTGAAAAAATATTTTGATCAATTACTACTTTTTCATTTGTTTCCAGAGACTATCGAAAACATAATTTACTTCATTCAATAACGTTAAGTACTACAGTTTGGCAATCCTTAGATATATAGGAGAATGGTCCAATTTCAAGATGAATCGGTGATTGTTCCTTTTCTTTGTTATCGCCTTATTGACTGTTATTCTGCCACGAGAGCCACATTTTCCACACATCACACTATGAAGGTTAGAAGCAAACTGACCTTTTGTTTGTTTTATTAAAACATCCCTTTAGGCGAAACCAATTATTATGCTATTGACAAAATGAATTCAATAATTCATCAATCACTATGTAATGCATCACGTGGAATTTTACCTAAAACCGATGAATCTGATTAGGACTTCAACCTTTTTCGATCCCACCTGACTCTATTTGCCATTAGAAGCAAGAAATGTAAATACGAAAAATGAATATTTCTTGAAATATTTGAGATCAAGAAATTCAAAATGATACACTTTCAATTTCAACTATTCTTCGAATTTACAAGTATTTTCAGTATTTGATCGAGTTTTTTTTCAATATATAAGATTTTTTCGTCGATATATATATATATATATATATATATATATATAATATTTCGATTTGTCTCGACTCTCGTCGAGGAATTATAGTCTCATTAGGACTAAGAAAGTCGATAGAACAATTTCCTCTCGTCTCTCAACGGCATCACTGAATATTCATCATTTTACATTTTGAATAGGTATAAACTGATACTAGAATTCTGACGGGATCGGTGACCAATACTACAGGTAACTTTTGGTTACTATTAGCACAAAAAGTAAACAACTGGGTAGAGACCGTTTCAGCGTTCAATTCTAACAGATACTAATTTTTACTCATTAACGATCGATAGTAAAATATCATAATATCATTAAACCACACATACCGTTCAACACTATTAGAATGAAAACATCCTGACAATTAATTTCGATAAATAATTTGTTTTGAATAAAATGAAATGTTGGCACTCAGTCAAATATTCCAAGTATTCGTCATCCGGATACATTCTTTGCAGATAATTATTACTCGTACACATTTCAGGAATTTTAAACAACCAGATAGCAGATATAAACGTGCAGAATTTCTATTGTCGCCTCATGAATGATCGATTGAATTGTAAAAATCTAATAACGAATAACGGAGTAATTGGAGTATATTTGATCAATTTGCTACAATTATAATGCTTAGCACGTATGCGTGTGGTTTCAGGTGAAAAAAAGTAAATGTTTTTTTTTTCAGCTATTAGATCGAACCAGGGGAAATAGTAACATATATGCTAATTATCTCTAGAAAATATTTAGAATTATTTCATAGTTTGCAATTTAGGTAGCCTGAGCTAGGGACCTTGAAGGCATTTCTCAAGTGGCTTTTCCAACTCAGGAAGTACACTTCATTCCCGTTGGTGTACATAATGAATAACCGCATGGAAACATTGATTCTGATACAATTGTTCAACAATATACTCTAACCTCTTGCACACCCGTAAATGACGAGTGTATAATGCCATTTCATAACGAATTACAGTGGTTAAAAATCTTTAAAAAAATTAATGTTCTTTGTAAAATTCGATAAAATTTTGGGTAGCGCCGTCCGCCTAATTTCAGGTGACCTACTCAGAGGAAAACTTTGGCAATTACCGAATGCAATAAACATTCAACTCGACATTTGAATGATGGTAGAATGTTGAACTGTATGGTAAATGAATACATTGGAGGCTGCCTGGGATGAATCAGTATGGTTTTCTCCATAATAAGTCCACCAAGTCTGCGAATGATGATTCTCTTATTCACATAATAGATCAATAAAGGCAATAAAGTAACTGGTATTTATTTTGACCTAACGAAAGCATTTGACCTCATTAACCATGATTTATTGATACAAAAACTAGAGTGGTACGGTGTCAGAGAAGAAGGAAATGATTTGATAAAATCTTGCCTCAGTAACTGAACACGGTATCTCATCTAAAAATAACTATAAGTCTTCAGTTTGAAGAAATAAAAATTGGCATAGGGGTGCCACATGGCTCCATATTAGGTCCAATCCTGTTTTTGATATTTATTAATGACATAAGTTCCCAAATAGACATCAGCTCAGTTTTTCTTTTCGCTGACGACATTTCAGTTGTTGTTTCGGAGAGGGATATTTGTACTCTGAATGAAACATCCAATGTAACGGTGTCTCGAGTCGTACGTAACTTTCCAAAAGCGGCCTGAAAGACCCACTTCATATTGATATACAGAATGCTCGAATGGATGAAACAAACTCCTGCAGATTTCTGGGGGTGATCATAGGTAAATAACTGAAATGAACTGATCAAGTGAAAGCAATAATGAGTAAATTATCGTCAGCTTGTTGTGTTATAAGATACCTCAGGAATCATATACGTATTCACCATGTTAAAATGTTTCATTTTGCTAACGTGCATTCTATGATTGATTACAGCGCCATTTCTTGGTATCATGCAGCAGCATCTAAGGATATATTCATCTTTCAGAAAAAAATTATAAGAACTATGCTTACCTAAAAAAGTACACCTCTTTGCAGAAAATTTTTCTTCGAATTAGGAATTATGACTGTTTATTGTGCCTACATATATAACATTCAATTTTTGCTAGGAAAAATTGCAAACTTTTCCTGAAACAATCACCATACCTGCAATATGAAAACCAGTAGGAGCTGAACATCTGCGAGTCCCACGTCATAAAACAAGTTTATTTGAGAAAGGTCCGTACTATAATTGTATAAAAATATATAATGCATTGCCTCCACATTTCGAAGAAATCAGTACGATGAGTATTTTTAAACGAACTATGAAAGAATATTTGACTGCAAATTCATTGTATTCATCAGACGAGTTCTTCGATGTGTGTAAACCGTAATGTATGAGCTGTATACGTATACATTTTTTTTATTCAGTCTCGTATCAAAATGTATTCTGTGAACGTTTTTATCCATACTTTGTACTCTCAATCCTGTATCTGATGTTGCCGATGTTTCACATGAAACCCATGGCAATAAAAATATCATTATTATTATTATTTTATATATTCAATTTTAAAGTGAAGAAAACATCTAACCTTGTTACATCCAAACTGGTATAAAGTGTTGATTTCATACTCTGATTTGAGGCACTTATCATAATTATCACAGTCACTGGTAAGAAACAAACGACACAAACCTATCTAAAAAGGAAACATTCGCAATTGCATATTGTTTTGAGAAATCACGGCCATTGTGAAGATTCGGACAAAAGTTTGTTGAATTCTACTAGAATTCTTCAATTGGCAGGTGAATAAAAAATCCTAATTAGCAACCAATCAGAAAACACTACGCGATGTGCAGGAGAATTAATTTGAACATTAATGTCTGTGTCTTTTGCTGGCTCTTAAAACTATACACCAAGCTGTTCCGTGCTTATTTTGAGGAGTGGAAGACAAGATGAATCACTTGTCGCATTCATGAAAAAAGTAGTATATTTCAATTCTGGTTGGATTCCGAAGTCGCCAATCACTGTGCGGGCGTTCACTAGATATCAAGTACGAAAACTCCCGCACAGTGATTGGCGACACTAATCAGAATGTAAATTCACTACTTATTTCATAAATGCGACGAGTGATTCATCCTATCTTCTACTGTCCAATATACGCACGGAACAGCTCGGTGTTTACTTCCAAGAGCCATCAAAAGGCAATGACAATAATGTACAATTTAATTCTCCTGCACATCGGCTACTGTTTTCTTATTGGTTGCTAATTACGATATTTTAATCACCAGCCAATCAGAAAACACTAGTAGAATCTAACAAATTTTTATTCGTAAACCGCATGGCAACAGTGTTCAGTTCACCAGATGTTTCAATAGTGTTTGGGTCGTTTGTTTCTCACCAGTGACTGTGATAATTATGATAGGTGCGTCGAAGCAGAGTATGAAGCCAATTACTTTTTCCACTTTGAAATTGAATATCTATCCCAGGCAGCCTGCAATGTATACATTTTCCACACAGTTGAACATTCTACCTTATTCAAATGTCGAGTTAAATGTTTATTTATTGCCGAAGTTTTTCTCTGAGCAGGTCACCTGAAATTAGGCGGGTGGCGCTACTCAAAATATTATCGGATTTTATCAAAGAACAAAAACATGTTTCGTTTTTTTTTAAATTTTTAACCACTGTAATTCGTTATAAAATGGCATTATACACTCATCATTCACGGGTGTGCAAGTAGGTAGATTACACCCCGTATAACACGGGGTAAGGTTACTATACTTGTTACTAGTCTGGAGATTTTGAGTTCCCAAACACATCCTTCCTACCCCTGCATTAGATGTAGAAAACTATGGAATTTCAATGGTGTGGTGAGTCTGTTTGGTTTCATTTGAAAATATTTTGAATGTATTTCTTGTTTTATCAAAGTCAACCATCTTTCAGTATTCAAATGTGTGTAAGGAAAATTGATTGTTATTCGTGAATCTTTTGATAAAATAGTTTACCATTTTAACCTGCCAATTCGATATTCCAGGCCAATCAGCTAGAACTACGAACATAAATAGTGAAATCAATCAGTTAAATAATTTCAGACAGCTTGGATCAAGTGATATAATGCTATGTACGTTGAGGTCTCTCAAATCCCTAGGCAGGACAGCATTTGCTACCAGCCCCTAGATACAAAGCCTTGGAAGAAAATGAGAAAGCCGACCTTCTGGCAGAAGAAGAAGTTCATCGGACCAGATTTCTTGATATGGAAGACGAGAGCCAAATGAAAATGTTTCCGTCATGGATTAAGCAAATATAGGAATATTGAAACAGTAGAATTCGAAAGAACTTATCATAAACCCTTCCACAACGGAATAGTAAGCTCTTGATGATCATAACATAACTACCTACAGGGAAATGGAGACCGTGAAAGCATCTTCACAAACTCAAATTTGCAGAAAACGCGAATTGTTGCTTCTACTAAGACGAAGAAGAAACAGCGAAGGACAACTTGTTAAGATTCAACGTCTGGATCACGAGCAATCTTAGCTCAGAGACCTGGTGCGGGATGGGAAGATAAACTCTAACCTGATTTGGATCGAACTAAAATAGATCTGAAAAGGAGATGATCGGAGCACCACTCGAAAAAAACCTAACCTACCCAGGATCACTGTATATTCATTGTTAATACTGTATATGCATATTCAATTCAAATGTCCATGCTTTAACAGATCTTATGGTAACTCAGAATGTGTGATACAAAAACAAAATTTCCTGATGTTGTACAGAGGAATCGTTTCAAGGAAAATTCAGTGAACTATCATATGAACTAAAAAACTCTTGACAATGTTTCAGGATTTCTTAACACATATTTCGAGTTAGATGATCTCAACTCACCCGTATTTTTTCTCCTCGTTTCTAAAATCTCTGAGTTACCGCGGGAGTGGATTTGCATTAACTCTGATGTTTGGTGATATTTTATGTAATGAGTTCACGAATGAATGGAAATTTTCAAACGCAAGCTGGCAAATCAATGCCTCAAATATTGTTTTAGAACGCTTTGTAAACTAAAATATGTTTTTATTGAGAGATAGCATTTTATTCGCAATAGCCAGTGATTTTTTAAATTTTCCTTTTTTCTGGTTTTATTTGTGAAATTAGTCCTAGGTATTTTTATCTGTGTTGCTGTTCATTGGAGGGCAGTTCCTTTTAAATAGTGAAATCTATAGAGATGGTTAATTCGTTCACCTTATTTTCTATTTCTCACCACGTTTCAATTGCATTTGAATGGTGATGTAGGTGATGTTTTAGGCGAATTTGAATCTGCTCGTTCGTTCTTCAAATTTCCTGAGGTTGTTACCGCGGTTGTTGGTGATTCGGGTATGACAAAATATACAGTGACCCCAATATTTATCTTAGACCCTAGGTATATAAAGAGATGATGGAGGTTTCTTTTACTACTTCGAAATGCGGTCTTGAAGGCATGATTCTAGTAGTCCAATGTAACTTTTTTGTACAGAACCTGGGAGCCGAGACTGAATCACAACCAGAATTGGTGTAGTGCAATATTGCTGGTTTTATAGTGACTCATTTATAGTATTTACGATACGGTGGCATTGCTGTTACGTTGTTGAATAAACTTGACTGAACTCAAATTGAAGATGTGGTATCCAATGTTAGGGGTTCAAGTATTTTGAGAATTTTTGACATCGTGGGGAAGACAATGAGATGTTCTATCATTTAGGGTTAAGGGTGCAATTTTGAGTAATCTAGGCCAGTAGTTCGAGTCTATCTCCTAAATATGTGCAGTCATTTCTCTATTCTCTATTTGGCAGCCCTTTTGACATTTCTGCAGTACTTTGGTGCCTTTTTGGGGTTCAAAGTGTTGATTATTTCTCTTATTTCCTCCTTTCTGAATTTATTCTAGATCTCGTTTGTGTGGTGCGGAAACTTTTTCTGAATGTCCTGGAAAGAGCCCTCCCGTAATGCCTTTTTGTATATCGACCTGGAGATGTGGAGTATTTGATTGTGGGTGGTGATGCTTTGTAGCTTTCCGAAATATTTTGTCTGTCACCGAATGGAATTATTTCGTGTTGGTGAATTAGAGATGTGTAGACTAGAATTGTTTGCATTTTGTTTTTGAATTGTTGCGAAGCCGGTTATACCTTTCAACACTGTATGTGTTACCTACGTTACACCATTCTTTTTACATGCCCTACTTTTTTGGCTTAGTTCAGTTCTTCGCAGTTTTCTGGAGATCACTATTGAGGGTGGCTGTTTTCGCAGCTTATTGTAGTATGATGATGCATTATTTATATTGTTCTTTCATTTAATTTGTTTTTTAACCTTGTTGATAGTTAGAAGGTGTCCTGTGATATTTCATTTTTGAGGTGTGAAATCGTGGATTGATATTTATAGCGATCATGATTTGAGGATATCGTGAGGTGACCGTTATATATGTATAAGTTGAAGAGATACCGTTGAAAAGATGTTTGGAGCTTTGCTTGATAAATCGCTGTTTCCGTCCCAACAAATGTTAGCTGTGTACTTTATTTCAATCTACTACTAGTTAATAAACGATTCGGAAATGCATTGCAGTTCATAATGACGACATGGCGTTGGGAAAATAATTGTCAGTTGGAACTTACAGCAAAGAAAAATGAATATGGACGCGATACAGTCTTTTCTGTGATAATGTTGTATTTTACTCATGTCAAACAAGTGGGACCCCTAAACTATTTGATCTGCAGGAAAGAATCAGTGTATTCTATGAACTTTCTACACGAAATATTTCGATTAGTAGTTTTTCTAATAGCGACAGAAAGTGGTACTTTGCCGCACGCGACTGCCGAATTAATTCAAGCAGTCGAGTGTGTGAAGACACATTCTGCATCTGTTAGAAACATTTTTTGTACGAGTGAGAGAAAAATAAGAAATGGATATTGCAAATATTTATTCTAATGAAAACGGAACATATATCATTAATATTATCTGTTGTTAACAATGTGTATATTATATGTGTACTAAGAGGCTTTGCAAGTTGGTTGCAGAGCTAACTGATTGAGACTGTAGGAGAGTACAATTGAGGTCGATTGACTGGTAGAGGATATATTTGTAAAGATTTTACCGAATTTGACAGGTTATTGATGGACACGATTTTATTTGATATATCTTTCTTGAGGGCAGTAGATTCCTTCGGGTAATACTCTGCAACATATGTTGAATTCCCGCTCTCAAGTAGCTTTATGCTGGTTATTCCTTCGCCATAATCAGCTGATATTGATGCTGAGGATCGGCGAACACTGTATATAGATGTGGATCAGGAAGATTAAAATATGCAACGTTTACACATGACATTTTTCCAAATGTGTTGATCCCTACAGACTGTATAGTGCACTGTCCTTTTGTTGTGATAGGCAAAAAATTGCCTGTTGGGTTTACTCAAGCTTATATATTTTCTATTCGAGGACATTAGATTTCTATTGGTTACTCCAGAAAAAATTACAAAAGTCCTAGAAGTGATTTTTAGAGTCAGAGTTCTTTCAATTATACTCTGCCTTTTTTCACTGGCAGCACGACTTCGTGGTCTCAGGTA
The DNA here is from genome assembly GCA_018342105.1 of Gonioctena quinquepunctata. NCBI lineage: Eukaryota > Metazoa > Arthropoda > Insecta > Coleoptera > Chrysomelidae > Gonioctena > Gonioctena quinquepunctata. The sequence goes on from JAFIRS010000045.1 coordinate 839,598, forward strand.
TAAAATAAACATTAACCATAGGCGTTACATTTCTTACCAAAATGTAAGACGAAAATTCAATTATACTTAATACGAACTTTTATACTGTAAACACGGATTTACTAAGGCAAGTTATGAGAATATGGTTGAATACCTACAAAATGAATATATAATAATACTAATACCTATTCCCCTCACCACTTGTTATTACGAATACAATTCAAATTTGTTATTATGAAGGAGAATGAATGCAAAGTGGATGCCTGCCCCACTATAGGATCATCAGTTGGTATCAAAAGCAAATAAAAAAAGGAATTCTGGATTTCCCCCGTCGGCTAGTTTCTACAAAATACAATTGAATACTGTTTTGCTATGGAGGGAAGTCCGTGACGAGCTACTGCTTATTCTTGATACGGTTGTGATCTCTGAGTAGTGTTTATGAAAATGGCATCGGGTGCAAACTTTACACCAGTTAAACCCAATACATTTGTTGCATACTCTGTAAGAGAAAAAACTATAGTGCTTAATATGCATGAATGCACTTGTTCATCAACAACCCACGAGTTCTGTTCGCCAGTCAGTGTCTACATGTTCTTATACGACGGGAGTGAGTGAAAGAACAATTTGAAGGTTTTTAAAAGAGAGAAAAAGTGGAGACATTAGTGCACCAAAACAAAATTCAGGAAGGAAGTCACTATCAATCTATGACTTTGATAGGACCGCTATCCGAAGGAAAGTTCACTCTCTTTATATAAATAAAGAGATACCAACAATAGACAAAGTTCTACAGTCAATTCAGGAAGACGACGATTTACCACAAGTAGGCAGAACCAAATTATGGAAACATTTACGCGAGATAGGTTTTTCCTGGGAAAAGGTCCCTCCTTATAGATAAAGACGAAATTGTGCGTTGGAGAAGAAATTATTTGAGGACGATCAGGAAGTATCGATCTGAAGGAAACATGGCTCAAAGAAGGACATACTGTGCAGAAAACATGGCGACATGGACAACGGCTACCATTCCAGGCTTAAGAAAGCGTTGCCAACATCAAAATGGAAAAAAGAATTGGTTACAGCAGAAAGATCTACCACATGATAATAGGTAAAAATAGAATTATTATCCATTGCGAAGCAACACAAAGCAAACTACAAACAATATGTAGTTGACGAAATGGCTAAAGGAAAAAATATGGTTGTATTGAGATTACCTCCATACCATTGTGAGCTCAATTCTATCGAGCTCATATGGGCTCAAGTGAAAGGAGACGTTGATAGGAACAACACTACTTTTAAATTGGATGATATACGTCAGCTTCTCCTAGCATCGTTCTCCAAAGTAACAAGCAACAATTGGAAAAATGCTGTAAATCATGTATTAACAGAAGAAGAGAAGATGTGGGATCTTGATAATTTAATTGACCAAACTGTGGAATCTCTAGTAATTTCAATAGGACCCGAAGATTCATCTGATTCGGATACCGATGATGACTGTGAAATGGATATTCGTAAGTAACTACATACATTTATTACCAATTACCATCACTATTTGCAACTAAAACATTTTAGGTAAGCTCCCGAAATCGCGCACAGGACGAATTTATGATAGTTTGACAAGTGTATCTTTGATACATCCAATTATCCATGAATTGTCAATTATTACTCTAAATTTAACATTGTTATAAACATGTATTGTTTCTTGGAAAGTTTTATAAATAAATAAATAAATATTAAAACATGGTTTACCGAACGCACGTCACTGATCAGTACTTTTACCATCGATGCTTTGTAATAATTTCATCGTTCTATTGTTATTAGAGATAAAACAGAGTGGACTAGAAAAGTAAACTCGAAAACACATGAAGTCCTATCAAAACGTGTTTGTTACCATGAAATTTATTTGAGCCGACGGTAAACAACTTTTCGCAGATTTGAATTTATAATGAGGGTGTTTAGCTGCCAATGAAAAAAGGACAGAGTTTACCAAAGTACGGTGGGAATCGTACACTCTGACGAATATGGAGTTGGTTTCATGATAGACAAGAGTTGATAGAATATCTCATAATAATATACATTTAACCTTCCTACCGATTTTTTTATTCTCAGACTATATATGTGACGTTGTAATTAGGTTAATATTTACTCGGAAATTTTCTTTGAAGAATCGTGGACTTGCAGGTAAACTTTAGGTAAAACTTTACCAAGTGAATAACCATCAAGCCTCTAGATCTCTTAGGACATATATGAATATAAATAAGTTATTTTTTTTTGTAATTGTTGGTAGCTTTTGAAGTTATGTTGGTTTAAATCATAGTTTTGACAACCTGAAGTATGAATACGAAGTACAAATATTTATCAGAAATAAGTAAATTTGTACTATATGGAGACATTTTCCCTCTAGAATTGGTGTAATTTTCCTATGATCTTAATTCGTGGCATTTGAAGTCATGAAGAAAAAAAATCCTAGTCATAAATTTTATAGGTATATTGCAAATTGGTGGAACAAATACATTCATTTTACAAATAGAAATTACCTCAAAAATATACACCCTGCTGATGTAACATCCCAAGAAATACTTAATGAATAAAATATACACTCAGTTACTTAGGAAATTATGAAGAAGCACATGTACATGATCACACCCTCAATTAACAGTCTCATTCATATTGAAAAATACTGTCAGGAAATAAGTTAGATTCCAGCCTCTATCACTATTATTCTTTCCCCGCCTCCTTTGCTGACCAGTTTATACCGCGGACAGCGAACATTACAAGAAGTAATGTCTCCAAAGCGACCAAAACAACCGAACGACGACGAGGAAGAAGTAGCCGCGGCATTGTACAGCCGCAACCTTCTCGATAGCCATCTCGACCGAGCAGCGACCAAATATTTTTACATCTGATGGATTTATGAAAGTAATTACGGTAGTGAAATGACATAAATAACAAATGATTTATCTGAAAAGAGGTTTGGACATGTGCTGCTTGCTCTTGGGGACCTTTAGAACTTTTTTAATTAATGATCGTTTTAAAATGTCTCAAACGATGACACAACATAAATATTTACGATAATGAATAGATTCGGATTTCTCGAGATGAATGTGATATGGGACCTTTTATCTTTTCACAAATTTTACCACATGCAGATATACTCTGCGATACGTTAAGTAGCAACAGCATGAAAACACATTTGAATTATGTTGGTACGAATCATATACAAGGACATTCTGCAGTGCATGTTGATACAACAATATTTATTTCCTGGTGAGCCATTATCAGTCAGTATACCGCAAAAGATACTGGTTTTACACATCTTGGACAATTTGAGAAAACTAAATCTACCGCAAACTGTTTAGAATTCTATTAGTGAGATGGCAGCACTCGTCAATAATAGCTAAAGAATGTGTTTGCGCACCTATCGAATGAAACTCACCAAAATTGCAGCCATTTTGGCGCGAAGTTGTTTGATAACAAAAAATTAAACTGACGAAAAACAGAACTGAAAATCAAAAAATAAAATAAACATTTTTAGTCTTAATAACTAAGCTCCTAAACTAATGTAGTAGCTAATTTTGAGTCGGCGCCAAACAAACAAGCAAATACTAATAATAATAATAATAATTTGTTTATTTCACTGCTTAAAAAAACTTTTTAACAAAAAATTAAACCGACGAAAAAATCAACCAAAAAGCAAAAAATAAAATAAACCTTCTTAGTCTAAATGATAATTGAGCTCCTAAACTGATGTAAGTAACTAATTCTGAGTCGGCGCCAAACAAACAATTATCGAAGATCATTATCTATGAAAGAAGTCATCAAAAGGCAGCCGTGCATCTCGCTGCCATCATTTTACGCTTCACCTAATTCAATTGCTAGTTTGTTTGGCGCCGACTCAAAATCAGTTACTCACATTAGTTTAGGAGCTCAATTATCATTTAGACTGAGAAGATTTATTTTATTTTTTGCTTTTCAGTTGATTTTTTCGTCGGTTTAATTTTTTGTTAAAAAGTTATTATTTTTTACTTTTCAGTTCCGTATTTCGTCGGTTTAATTTTTTGTTAAAATTTTTTTATTTTTCAATTTTTTGTGGCTAAAATCTACCAATTACCACCCACTTGTTTTTTGATTACTTCCAAAATACTTACTTACCCACCTTACTTCAACTATTACCAGTTAAATAATATGATTATCTACTTTCACTATTTGTTGTGATATGAATCATTTCCGTTGTTCTGGTTAGTTTATTTCATTACTCTGTATATCATTCCATCCTCTCATAAAATATACTGATTTTGACGGAACAAGAATAATGTCAGTAGCGATCTGTCATTGTCAACTACGTATGTGTGTGCCAATGTTCACTAGTGAAAAATCAATTATCCCCTATTTTTCTACCCGTAAGGGTGGCTAATTTCTTTCGAAATCCAAATATAAGGTATACCCTATCTATTAAAAAAAGAATCATCTAAATCGAAGAACCCAGTACAAAGTTATGCCTGATAGAATCGGTTAACGGACCAGAATTCAGGGGTGAGTGATCAATATCCTTCATTTTGCTACCCTTAGGGGCGGATTTCATCTCTTAAATTCGAATAGGACCCAATTCGAAGTACACCCTATCCACTGAGAATTATCGGAATCGGACGCCTCAGTAAAAAGTTATGCGTGATCATACATAAAAAAAAATATGGAAAAACATAAAATATACGGGTCGAATAGAAAACCTCCTCATTTTTGGTTTCGTCGGTTAAAAAGTACATGACAGCGGATGATTTCATCAGTACAGTAGCAAGGAAAACGCCATGTGAAGTTGTCTTCATACTAAATTTTTCTTATTTATATATACTAATTAATTCAGACACATTTACTGATATATTTTGTAGGATTAGAATTAAAAAGTTAAAAAGTTAAAATCATGTAAGGATGCCAGTCAAAAGGTAACAAAACACTTCAAATCCATAAAATAAGAGCACACACACTTAACAGTTAAAATTAGAATTCACAGTAAAAATTTAAAATTCATGGTCAGCTTGAAATTGAAAAATTCTAGTAACCAGAGAGTGGCACAGAAGGGAGGAGAAAACACTTAACCTAAAAATTCCTCGAAGGTGTAGCAATTTTTTTCTATGAGAGCAGCTTTCAGTCTGGATTTGAAAATATGAACATTGGCCGAATTTTTTATCGATTCATCAAGCTTATTGTACAGTTTTGGGTCTAGGAAAAAATGGCTTCTTTGTTATACGGTAGTTCGGTGTATGTGGGATATCAATAAATTTTTGGAGCGGGTCTGGTATTGATGATGGGTTGCAGCAAAGTTCTGCCCGTTCTTGTACATATACATGCATAGTTCATATATGTATATACCGGCAACAGATAGTATTCGTAGCTCCTTAAAAGTGCTCCTGCATGATTGCCTCCATCCGATGTGGGCCATGATTCTGATAGCATATTTTTGTAACATAAAAACCCTCGCTGCAGATGCTCCTGTGCCCCAGGTGAGTATTCCATACCGTAGATGGCAGTGTACTGTTCCATAGTACAGATTCAATAATACCTGTTTACTACAGTGGTTTGACATAAACCTCATTGCGTAGCAATTCCTACGGAGTTTATCGCAAAGTGTTTCTATGTGAGGGGTCCAGGTGAGTTTGTAGTCTAGCGTGAGGTCCAGCATCTTTGTTGTTGAGCAAGATTCGATGTGCAACTTCTCGTTCTCATAAATGCTGAAGTTCACATGAACATTATTCAGTGAGAACTTCATTAATGTTGTTTTCGAGATATTTAGTTTCAAATGGTTTTTATTTGCCCATGATACTACCCGCTCATATATATCCTGAGTAAGGTAAAGCGTAAAATGATGGCATCGAGATGTGCGGTGACAATTTGATAATTTTTTTGAAGTAATTTAATGATCTTCGTTGATTGTTTGTTTGGCGTCGACTCAAAATTACTTACTCACATTAGTTAAGGAGCTCAGTTATTAAGACTAAGAATGTTTATTTTATTTTTTGCTTTCTAGTTCCGTTTTTTGTCGGTTTAATTTTTTGTTAAAAAGTTTTTATTTTTGATTTTTTTGTGGCTGATATTTACTAATTACTACCTATTTAATTTTCGGTTACTTCCAAAATGCTTACTTACCCACCTCACATCAACTATTAACAGCTAAATAATATGATTATCTATTTTAATTATTTATTGTAATATAATATAAATTATTTTTGATAGTTGTGGTTAGTTTATTTCATCACTTTATATATAATTCCATCCTTCCATAGAATGTGATTATTGTGACGGATGTAAGAGAACAAAAATAATGACAATAGGAATCTGTCAATGTCAACTACATATGTGTGCCAATGTTCACAAGTGAAAAATCAATCATCCCCTATTATTCTACCCATAGGGGTGGATTATTTTATCCCAAATGCAAATATGATCAACTATCTAATAAAAAAATAATCATCCAAATCGGACAACCCAGTACAAAGTTATGCCGGCTAGAATCGGTTTACGAACCAAAATTCAATTTCCCCCATTTTGCTTCCCTTAGGGGAGGATTTTTCTTTTTAAATTCAAATGGGACCAACTTCGAAGACACCATATCCAATGAAAAAAGAATCATCGGAATCGAACCACTCTGTAAAGAAAAAGTTATGCGTGGTCATACATAAAAAAATACACGTGTCGCTAGAGAACCTTCTCCTTTTTGATTTCGTCAGTTTACAATCGTTTGCGTTAGTGTTTTTGTGAAAATGGAAAAGTTCGAGTATTGAGCTGTCATTAAATATTCTCTTTTGAAAGGAAATGCGCATACGCGAATCTAAAACGAATTGGGCGCTGTGTACGGGGACTCTGCATCATCATTTACCACCGTGATATTTTGGGCAGCTGTATTTAAACGATGCCGTACCAACTTGGGAGAAGATGAACGTTTGGTACGACCAAAAACTGCAACCACTGACGATAATATCGCTGAACTTGGGTCAAGACGACCGTCGAATTGAAGTGGGAGACGAAGCAGAAGCTATGAATATGTCCAAAGAACGTGTCACATTTTGCATGAAGAATAGAGCACTGTAAACGGAAATCAGCTGATCGGTGGGCAACAAAGCATTTGAGTGTGTGTGGAGATCACTGTTTTTTGTGTTTGTTAGTGATTTGTTGTGATTTCTATAAACTTTGTATACATTTAGTGAAAATATGATTTGTTAATATATTGTGAAATGTATTTTTCCACTGAAAAATCCAATAATTTTCCTAATTATTTCCTAATTATGCCTCTGGAAGAAAATAGGAAAAATATCACGTACTCGTTCTGATTGGATCGGTTACTACAACCCATAACAGCACAAAATTGCTTGTTGAACCTCATGAAATCTGGAAATAAAACTATTTAGGTGTGTTTAGACCATAAACGTGTTCCACCGCTCTTTTGTCGCAGTTCAAGCGCAACAAATCAGAATTTTTTTCGCCGATTAATTGAGTATAGTTGTATACACCGAAAGAAAAATACAGTAAAAACAGTGAACTGCGATGGGGGAATCGGCTCCATAAAAATGGAAAAACTGTTTTTCGGCTAGGAAAGTGAAGGCGACTATTTTCTAGGATTATCTTCAAAACGGAAAAACCATAACAGAAGCATACTACACATCATTGCTTGACAAGCTAAAGGCAGAAATTGCAGGAAACGGCCACATTTGCAGCGGTTGCCATGGCGAAAATCCACCAATTACGGTTTGAACTGTTGACCACCCTCCTTACTCACCATATGTTATATTCTATAAGCAAAAAGTTGCGCTCGGAGGGCAGAGATTTTCGTTAAATGAGAAGACCATCACCTTTGTAAACAATTATTTTGCAGAGAAAAACTCCGAGTACTACCAGGAGAGGTGTGTAGACTAACAAGGAGATTATGTAGAAAAATTAACATATATTTGAAGAAAATTCTGTCATGTTGTTGGGTCGGAATATTTTCAGTCCACCCACGTATATGATTGAACGTATGAAAATATTTCAAAAGTCGGCATGTTTCTACAAACGATGTAATGAACAATGATTTATGACCAGCGGCAGAGATATTTCTTTAGCCACATTTCTTTAAGAATGGCACATGTCGATCAAGTCGATGTTGACCGATCGACGCATCTTGTTTTAAGTTTATTTAGGTACACCTCGTGTTAAAGAACGTTTTTAATTGTTTACCTATTATCGGATTTCGAGCGGAGTTGACAAATTATGCACAAATATTAATTACTCTTTCTGTTCTTGTATGTTTAATGTGAGGGCATTTCGGAAACCATTTGAGGTTGGTACCATAGGGGAAAGCTTATTTCTTATATTTGAAAATATAAATAATTATTCTGCTGTGAAGACCTAATGAATGCGATGCCTCTCTTGCGTCAATGTTACAAGTGATTTCTGGTGGGTACTCTTTTGGAAAAAACATTCTTTTTTGCCTCAGTAATCTATATTTCTTAATTGAGTCTGGAATAGAATATCAAATAACTATCTGAATAAAAATGCAAATTTTCAATTTTAGATTTTTTTCTTTTGAGTTAGGGTCCTTCCAGAATATTTATCAGATATGGTTCAATGTCCAGTGTGGCTTCAGCCTGGGAAAGTAGTTGTTTTCTGTTAGACATAATTTCATTTTCTCAATTCATAGAAAAATATTTCTATTAAATATTCAATTGAGAATGTTTCCCTTCCAACATGAATACCCCACAAGAACGATCGAAGATAGTGACTAAAGTTTATTTTTCAATTGCAGATGATTCCACATCTGATTTTATAAACATCCTGTTCAATTGATTTGTTGAAAATATGAACAGGATGTTCATAAAGTCAGATGTGGAATCATTATCTGAAATTCCATTAAGAGTAATATTGAAGAAATAGATGCTGATGATATTTTCAGATGTTATTTTTCCTAAAATCTCAGCTCCTGAAGAAATCATGACAGTGATATTTAAGAAGTAGAGAAAGAAGAAGTTTGGTATGAGGTTTCGCTCTCAAGTCAAAAGATTGTGCTCAACATGTATCGCTAATTGAATGAAATAATGTTTACAAATATTGTGTTATACAAATAATATATTTTTGGCCAAAGAAACGAACGAAAAAACATTTGATACGCTTAGATGCATGCATGACCAAAAATATGGGATTTAATCCACAAAGTAAGTTCGTTTATTCTGTACAATAGGAATCCCAACTTAAGAGTAACATTTTAATCAATGATCTACTTTTTTGTACATAATGAAATGAAAAATTCATTAATTTAATTCTTCAGCTAATCTTTCAATATGATGAAGGAATTAAATATAACTCATACCAGGATTATTGGGTTAGGAAACGAATTTTTACACAAAATGAATTATTGTCGAAACCAAAAGTGTATTATTTCACTGGACGAAACATTGTATGATACACATGATGTTGTTGGTTGCAGCGATGCCACTATTTGTTGTGCGCTAAATGCACCACCAAATAATGGTTAGCGTTTGATTATTGTGCACGCTGGAAGTGCACTGGGTTTTGTTAAAGACGCCTTATTTTACCAGCTAAAAATGTATTATCTTGCGCATCCAACTATTTGTTCGAGAAATGGTTTCGGAAAACATTGTTTGTCTCCTCCTTACCATTCACGATAAACCCCAGTATCCACCCCGAAGTCTTATGAAAAACTGCTAGTCGCCCTTTTGAAAGATTTAAATTCAAAACCAACATATGTAGTTGACGAGATGGCCAAATGTGGACAAGAGGTTATTATTTGCCACCCTACTATTGTATCTTCAATACCATAGAAGGGATTTGGAGTAACCATAAAAGGGATTAAAAAATGGAATATCACACCACCCTTAACAATTAATACAATTAGAGGCGAAACAGCAAAAATTACTCCAAATGTACGGTTCCAATGTTGATTGTATGTTTACGATGTTGAGCAGAGATACAGACATATATTGTTACGAAAATAAATACAGTACGAACCTGCGTTGTTATCTCACACACTCCAGATATGTAACGTCGCTTACCAAGATGAATTCCAGGAATGTGACGACGGTTTTCCACAAAAAATGATCAAACAGCAGTTTACTGAGCAAGCGAGGCGACTGAAGAAAAACAATTGAGGAGAACGACGGCAGAAAAAACAAGAGATGGCGTTGTCGACAAGAGGAGGGAACACGGCAGGAGGATAAACAAGAGGGACGTCGAGGGAAAGGAGGAAGAACGTCGATAGAGATAAAAACGATAGAAGAAGGAACAGAACAGAAAGAAAAGCATGAAGAGGAGATTTGTCGCCGAAATAAGAGGAGCAGGTGCAGAAATATTCTGTGTTTCGAGCAGATTATCCAGAAAACAGTGGGCAAATCATAGGCCTGAAGGAAAATGGTGCTAATATTGGTTCGGAATCAAGACAGCCTGGAAGAAGTCAAGGCAGTCGAGAAGAAGCAATGGAATAAGTGTGGGCGGTGCGAGAAGAACCAGAAAAGACATTTGCTTTACTGAAGATCGGAGACTACCGTGACAGAGTTGATACAACGCAGAATTCCGTAAAACCACAGACTTTTGGACAGTCGCCATGGTCCCTGTATCGTTAGAAGCTTGAAGCTTTAACTGAATGATGCAGAAAAGGCTACTGCACCCGCAGTAACTTTGAGGGGACCTGCTTTGGCAATGATTCAGACCATCCCGGAAGACCAGCATCGCAAGTATGGATACCTGATTGCTGCTCTGGAATTGAGGTACCGCGACGAACATGGAGAACAGTTGTACCGGGCACAGTTAAAAACACAGTGCGGAAATCTGGTGAAAGTCTGCAGTTTCAGCTCGGAAGAGATTGATACTGGCAGGTGACTTGCTGAAAGCTCGTTATGATTTGAAAGCTAATTCAGGAGGATTCAATGAAGGTGATCAGGTTTGGCTGTACAACCCACATAGGAAGAAAGGTGTATCTCCCAAATCAACACAGTTTTGAAAAAGTCCAGACAAGGTGAAGAAGATGATTATAGACGTAGTTTACAGAATCTAGTGCTGTTCTAGGACTGAGATGAAGGTTATTCAACTCAAAAGACAGAAGCCATGGCGAATCAATTGCTTTCGATCGAATCGATCAAAATTGGAGGGGGGAGAGCAGTGTTACGAAAATAAGTGCAGTACGCCCCTGCTTCGTTATCTTGCACATTCCAGGAATGTGACGACAGTTTTACCACCAAATGATATAGACGTTCCCACGAACTGCTCGAAGATGCCAGTAGGCAAGAATGAGAGTATATAACGTTAGGCATACGATCAGTGATGCATTCTGGAATTCAGTTCGGGGAGAATTATTATTTTGTGCAGTAGGGTACGCGGTTCATTTTGGTAATCAACTGTGATTGAGTATTTTATTGTCGGAATGCATTATTGTATTGTGTTCCAAAGTGTAATAAACGGACATTCAATTATTTCGAGTAGTTGTTATAGTCACGGACTCATAACAAGATTTATGGTATAGTCCATCCAATATCAATTGCAGAAGCTGTTTCTATAGGGAGCAAATAAAAACTCACTTCGCTAACACGAGCGTATATGCGAAGAAACGGAACGAAAAATAATCTGTACTACTTGTATACAGTCTCCGTCGGCACAAATAGCCCGCTGGTCAACGTGGACTTGAGTTACTGCTGTCTGTTCTACAACCGATTCGTCTGGGCCAATCAAGTCGGACATCAAGGCTGGCAGGTGTGTCTATACGATGGGAGGTCATAAATCACGAGTTATATTTGTGTTTTAATAGCTCTGAAAGATTAAAAACCAGTAGCGTAGGTGGTCTTGGTGTGTGCCAATCGAAATACGTTTTAGGATATTAAAATATCTAAATAAAATTAGTTATCTCCGCCACTGCTGCCCACAGGATTTCGACGCAAGACTTTTTCATGCTTCTGCAATTGATATTGGGAAAACAATACCTAGTTTGTCCCTCTAGTTCCCGTCTTCGAGTTGATTTTACTATGGTGGTATTTTGAGGGTTAATGTTCAATCCCTCCAAGTCCGTCCAGCTGGTTATTAAGTTTAGGGTTTCTTGCATGCAATCCCTAGCCATGGTGTTGAATATGTCGTCGGAATAGGCAAAGATTATGTGACCATTTTCTTTCGACCCCAGTAGTCCGTCTAAGACTAGATTCCACAGGACTGGAGAAAGAATTCCCCTGTGGGCATCCTCTCACCGCTCGGGCCACAATAGTCTCCTCCATTAGAGTTGTGTGTATCTGCCTGTGTGTTAGCATTGAATATATCTAGGCCACTCAAGGTTTCTCGATCCCTTTTCGTCCAAGAGACTTGATGATTGATCCATAGAGTTATTATGAAATGCTAGTTTGGTCTAGAAAGGTCGCTATTAGTACCTCTTTGTTTTCCAGAGTGTTCTCCACTATAACTACCAGTTTGTGGAGCACTGTTTTTTTTGAGCAGTGGTCTTTCTACTATTACCCCATCCCTTATATGCCTATCCACCCCAGCTCCTCCAGTTATGTTGACGACGCATCCAGTGACGAGAGAGACCATCAGTAATGTATTCCACCACGGAACTTTTGTATTTCCTTGGAGTTTGCTTGAAAATTTTGTTTTCTTCATTGAAAAATCGAATGGAGTTCTCAGTTCAAGTCTGGTTTTTACCTTAACTTACATATATATATACATATATATATATATATATATATATATATATATTATATTTTGTTATGTTTAGAAGTACGTTGAATGTTTAAAGAATTGAAATGCCCATAAATAATAAAATGTTCGTATTTGGTAGTCTGTGCTATGTTGTTTACAGTTTTCTGAAGATTCTACCGTTTTCTGAAACCTTGTATATATTAATCGATACCTATGTTTGAAATAAACATGTTTTCAAATTACAAGCAATTGGCATTATTTTAAAAATTATACAAATAAAAATTAATTAATATACTTTTGAGCACAAGCAGATAACAAAATGTTAAAAGTTCGAACATTCTGTATATGAAATTGGATCTAAACACAATAGCCCAGGAAAGATATTGATGCAAAATTAGGAATTTAAAAATAGGAAAAGCAGAAACGTCAAAAGGATGATTTTTACATATCTTGTATATAGTATGTAAGGTAGTTACAAATGTTTCGTAAATAAAAACTGTCAAATAAGTGAAAAATAATGAAAAGTGCACAAAAGGTGTGTGAAAATCGAAAATTCGAGAAGAAAACAAATGTTGTTGGTATCAAGGGAGAACAAAAAAATAATTTGGAAGAAGGAACTGGGAAAATTTAAATTTGAAAAATCAATCAATTTTCGTTAGAAAAATTATTACTTGCCGATACAGTAAGGAAATACCATAAAGAACAATAGCTGATAAAAGAGCCGAGAAGCAGAGCGAATCTTCCCTTTTTTCGTTGGAGATTTACCAGTACGAGGCAAACTCACAGTCGACAAAAGGGGCTGCAGTTTCCAGGAACAGGAAAAAATCCGAAACACTGAACATTCTCACTACTAGAGGTCACAGGTATTTTGAAACCATGAAAAGTGACTGCAGTGCAATTAAATTAGAACTTTTAAGGAACCCTTTTTGATAAAACTCGTTCATGATTCAGTATATTGACGACATAACCTATAAAACTAGGTTAAATTTCACTTTTAGTATCACATAATTTTACATTTTTTGTATATATTTGCTATGAAGCACTAATTAGGTTATTTATCGCAGAAAAGGTAGTAGTAAGTTTCTCCTGAATAAAGGAAATTATTATTTTGACTGGATTTCTGCATTCTTTTCAATGATTGAGCAATAACATTTGCTTCTTTCCTAATTTGACTACTAGAGGACTCCACAGTAGAACCTACTTCTGAGATTCATGGCGTACCGATTGAGTCAGCTGAGGTGAGGAAAAAAGTTAAAAAAGTAAATAGAAAGAAGGTAAAGTGCAGAGCCGGAGATATTAAATATTTATATGGGTATTCATTTGTCAATATATATTAAATCAAATTCAAAGGGCAAATAGGTTAAAGATTTTGAAAATAGTAAAAATATTAGAAAAAACAAAGTAAAACGAAAAATTATATATATTTTGTTAGGATGTCTGGTTGTGGAAAGTAAATAAACAAAAAATAAAATAAAAACGACCGCAATCAACGCATCATAACAAATATATATATTTATATTGAAAATTTTATTATAAAATAATTTTATAACTAAAATAAAAATAATAAATTTTTTAAATATAAAAATATATTTGCAAAACATATATATTGAACAGTCCCAAATGTAAATCAACTTTGATCCAAAAATTTTGAATAATGCATGTAATAGATTAAAAACATTATAACATGAGATTTAAAAAAACTCACTTTTTACCTGATGAAAAATATAATAATAGAAATAACGCTACCATGTTCATTCACTTCAAATAATTACACTCAACTACTTTTCCTTTCTCAACTAATGTAATATATTGTGCCTATGTAAACATTGACATAGTCAGTACCTCAGAAACAATTCTACAAACAGAAGAGTCGCACACACAGTATCTTAGAATACCATAGTGCGCCAAATTCCAGTAATAGTTAAGGTCAAATTGTCTAAATAGATTTTATAGATATATTATTGTAGAATAGAGTTGATTTTTGTCAATTTACTGAACTACTGTATTTCCATTTCTACTGTATTCCTATTTCTATTTCTATTGCTGAATAAACTATATTATATATATATATATTATATATATATATATATATATATTGCAAAACTATTTCACATTGAATCACTCCTTCTCATATAAAATGGCAGATATTATTCAAACTTTTGGTATTCCGCACAAGCTAACACGTTTTTGATATTTATTTGAAATTGTTAATATTTGTATTGAAACCAATTCGGTCCTAACTCACGTTTGACGATTCTAAGTGGAATAGACAGCTCGCTTTTTTTTAAACCATGCGAAATAACTTTTAGTTATACTATAGGAGCCACAATAGACCCGCTTTACGGTCGCAGTGGTAGGTCAGTTCTCTCGCCCACTCATCTTGAACATAACCTAACTTAGAAAGTTTGAGTTTGGCATGTTGATCAAGTTTCCCAACCCGTTTATTTGTCTAGAGTCCAAAAATATGGAAAAAACAAGCTAGTTATAGAACTATGTTTTCCAAAACTGCTGGATCCAATTATATTTCTGGAAATGTTCGTCAATAACACGTACCTCTTCAAATATACCAGTTTTTCACGTCACCCAAAGATTACATGACAACTATATCTGTTTTCGAGATTTCCATAATTAATTTTTTACCAATCTTTACGCGAGTATAATCAATTCTTTTAGGTAGGGTACGTTAGCATTAATATACATAGCCGTATTGAAATTTATTTTATTTATTGAACGTGCATTTTTTTATTACCTACATTTTGTTCGAAATTAACTTTTTTATTAGCGGAGTCATGAGAATTTTGTAGCAGTTTGAACAAGAGGGTTTTGAGGAGGTATGCAGAATAGATAGTCATGCAGCATGGTCATAAGAACAAACATGTTGAACCATTTGGTTTCGGAGAGAAAGTAAGAGCTTCTACTATTCCCTACCAATCCATTGAGAGAATATTTGAGCTACCAAATATAAACGTTTCTTGACAGTGTTTTGACAGTTAACCCATTACTCAACATTCCATTCCGTAGATTCCATTCATTCTATTCCGAAAATGTTTTGGAATGTATATAAATGTGTGTGATGAAGCCGCAAACCGAGATCATTTAAATAATTATGTGACGAGAACTTCCCATAACGAGAGGAAAGTCATTTACCTACATCTTACCAAACCTTATGTGTTTTTTAACGGTTATTATTCCTTGAAACATGACAGTAACAACTTCAAATTGTTGACTATTCAGAATTAAATCTCAACAGAACCCGTGAAAAATTTCTACACTGGAAGGAGGAATTTATTTTTTTCCAAATTAGTTGTAATAGTAATATGATTTATCTGATAATTTATTGTGGTTGAACGTTTTTTAACATAGATAAATGTTTTGGCTCCTTTATTGATCTGAATATTAGATAGGAGGCATATGTTTCTACAAATTTAAATGGGAAACAGTGCAAACCATATTAATTTGAGATCTTGTTTCGAAGTATGTAGCTGTTCAAGGGTCTGTGAAATACTGATATGAAAAATATTTGTTGAATGATTGAGGAACTTCATTAAATTTTATGTACAGATTTGAGAAATCGAATAGAACAAGTACAGTTATTATTTCTTTGAAGATATGAACATAATGTTCATAAAATAAGAGGTGAAATCATCTGCGAGTGAAAGTAACTTTAGTCACTATCTTTCATTCCTACAATTCCGAAAATTGAAAAAAAAACAAGAAAAGAAAAAATTTACGATAAAAGTTTTACGATTTTTTCCTAATTTAACAGGAAATATCTTTCCAGGCTGTTCACCTGGAGGTTGAAAAAAAATCTTACTTGAACTTGAAGACTATTATCGATGAATGATGCAAAAACATGTTTTACAAAAAGAATTATTCACAAAAATCACAATACATTTTCATCGATGAATAGTATATTGTACAACGAGCACGGAATGACATACATTTCCTACGAGTATGAAAGTTTGCACGCTAAATCTATACGAGTAGGAAATGGTCATTCCGTGCAAGTTTTACACTATACTTTTTCTACGACTGTTATAATATACAGTGTAAGTAAAAAACAACAAACATGAGAAATGTACTTTTATTAATTAATTGAAAAAAATAACGTACTAGGTAAATGTGTTAAGCACCTACTACAATAATCGCGAAAAAATATCTTCTCATTTGTTATCAACAATATTCAATGTTACATTGGTACAATTATTAAAAACAAATTTTGGGGAAATAGAATCCATTTTTTTTAAGGGAAAAGTTGACATTATTAACATTTTTTGTAACTGATGTCGATGGAAGGTCTGACAACTTATTGATCGACCGTAATATTTTATTGGCTATGTTATTTCGACTAGTCAGGGACTCTTCGATGTAACCCTCAGCTACTGTTGTAGAGCGCCAGCCACCATGCCGTTTTAATGTCGTTATATCTTCGCCACTATCTATCAATGTTGTAGCTGAAGATCGGCGGAAACAGTGGCCGGTGTATAACTCAGGATTCGGAAGTTTTAAGTATGAAGCAATTTGTTTTCCCATATTTCCTATTTTATTTATTCCAATTTTTTGGACAGTGCATTTTCCTTTCTGATAATTTGGAAAAAAATAAGCATCGTTGACATTACTTGGTCGCAGATTCCAATATTTTTTCACAATGTTAGCATATTCTCCCGTTACAGTACATTTTCGAGAAGTTTTTGTTTTAGTGTTCGGAATGTGGACTAAAACTGCGGCACCTAAATCTTCAAAATCGTGAATTTTAATTTTGTACATCTCATCTCTCCTACAAGCACCCATAATTCCCATGATAAGTACAACCTGCAATAAAAAAATATAAACAAATTATAATTAATTAACTGATTGTTGTGGAACTTATTTTTGCTACAAGGTATTCGTTGTCTCAATCTCGTTCGTTGTGAAAACTTTAGATTTTTTTTGCTCTGTATCCATCTGATTTCCGCTTTAGAAATGCTCTACATTTGGAATATTTACTGATATCCACGCCATTATTGATACTAAGCATCGTTTTTAACATGCTATAGTGTGCCCATAAAGTGGAAGATTTAAATTTATTTGATATATTTCCAAAGTGAGCCATCAGATCATTCTCTGAACGAGAACTAGTTTTCTGTTATTTGCACCAGTCCATGAATAGGGTATACGAAACTGTATTTTTCTTTAGATTTTTCAGGCACTAAATTTAATGAAGCGTTATTTGCTGCCTCCATAACACTTGGCGGTGTTGAACTTCTTTCACTGTCACTACTTTCCATGCTAAACTAATTTCGAAATACCTTTATAATATCGTTCTGTCAAAGAAATATTGAATTGTCACTTATGTTTGTGATTATATTGTCTGTATGGTTACGACAATGTTACCTGGTTACGGCGTCTTTTGTTTTATTTACTTTTGTCGTGACGAAGATTGCGAAAATTTACCCGTGCGTTTTTCAGACATTGTGCACAAGTTGCCCAGCAACTAGTGCATAATGAAAAGGAGTATTACAATGTACTACATTTAGAAATCATCATTGAACATACAATGAAGGTATTTTGTGACTGTCGTAGAAAAAATATATTTCATGCATTCCGATCATCAGGAAGACCGAAGGAGTTGAAGCAATTTCACTTCCCAATGTTGGGTAAACATTTCTTTTGGAGTGACACTTTGAAATGTGTTTTAACCTGTATGTACATAAGGACATTGCTTTATATTCAGATTTTCAGGATGAAAAGAATCCGAAATTGTACGATAATTATATTGTTTGACTGTTTTGCAGATTATCCAGGATTCATTATATAGCCTCGAATCAGTTGTAGCCATGAATTATCCTGTGTCCAGAAATGACGCTGGATAGTTCTGTAGAAACAATAACTATTGACAATAATAACTTTATTACTTCTGGACAATTACCGCATATATCAACATTGTTGAGAGTTTTGGGGATAGATATAAGGCCAGAATTTTGTAAAACTGATTTCCGAAACTTTCAGTAAGTTGTATGATTGAAGGTTGTAGACGATGTGGTAACTTGATTACTCTCGTTTCGGACATCCATCGTCTTAATGGATTTAAAAGGTTTTCACGACGTTTCGAATGCTTGTATCTCCAATCGTCTTCAGGTGAATACTGACAAGTGTAGGTAGTGACAAGCTTAGATGCTACTTATCAATTGGATGAGCACAAAAAATCGACTCAACGTGGAGAAACGTCAAAATCGGGAATTGCTGAACACGCCTGGACTCAGCACCATCGAATTCTATGGGACGACATAGAGAGGAGTATTGGTTCGAATGAAAGTTCGAAGAGGCCGCCTGCATCGAAGCCAATAATCCTTTAGTCAACCAAGCGTTGAGATCATGCACGTATGGAAACCACTAATTGCTCTTTCTGGCGGACTGTACCACCAGTCCGCGCGAAATTAAACGCACCACTGCACTTGTCAGTATTCACCTGAAAACGATTGCAGATACAAGCATTCGAAACGTCGTGAAAACCTATCAATCCATAAGACGATGGCGTCCGAAACGAGAGTAATCAAATTTCAGTAAGTTGTTGTAAATCCAATATGTGTATTTCATGAAACTTTTGGCTTTCTACTTCTCCATTTCATATGAAAAAATGGAATGAAAAGGGATTTTTATAATTACATTTTGTATTCATTCTTGTATGTTATCCCATATGTATTTCATTGGAATTTTCTACATATAAGAAAAATGATTTTGAAATAAAAGAATTAACTAACCAGAAATATATTTCGCAACAAAAAAATTTGCTGAAGTTTCATAGCCAAAGAAGAAGTAGTTGGAACACTATTCCAGGATTCAGAATAATCATATATCGATTTGATTGAAAATATGAACAGAATTGAAGAGGGAAACATTCTCAATTTAATATTGATAGAAAGATTTTTCGGTGAATTGAAAAATCCACGATTAAAATGACGATGGAAGACAGTGACTAAAGTTCATCTTTCAGTCGCAGATGATTCCACATCTGAGGAACATCCTGTTTATATTTTCAACAAATCAATGAACAGAATGTTCATAAAATCAGATGTGGAATCATGTGCGACTTCACTTTACTTCAGTTACTATTTTCCATCGTTTAAAGATAACCCCTTATGTGGTATTCATGTTGAAAAGGAAAACATTCTCAATTGAATATTAAATAGAAATATTTTTCTGTGAATTGAAAAATCCACGATAAAAGTTTTTTTTTGTAATATCGAACAGAAAAAAGCTACTTCCCCGGCTAAAGCCACGCTAGACATTTAACTACATCTGATATTGAGCAAGGATCCTAACTCAGAAGAACAAATCTGAAAGTGGAAAATTAGCATTTTCATCAGAAAGTTATTTGATTTTCTATTCCAGTCTCAATTGAGAACTCATATAGATGAATGAGGCAAAGAAGAATAATTCAGAAGAGAGTATTAAAATCATTTGTAACATTGCTGCAAGAGAGGCATCGACTCACTAGGTCTTCAATACATTTTGGTCGACGAAAATCTATTCCACGCTTCCAAGATCATCAGGAAGACCGGAAAAAAATGGGAAACACAATTTCAAGAAGTAATCTCACTTTGAAAGATGGATTTTTCATCAAAGAAAAAATTTCTATTTAATATTCAACTGAGAATGTTTTCCCTTTTCCGTTTTTTGAGAATGGAGAAAAAATCGAAGGGCACATTTCATTTTACGGAATGAAGGTTTTACACGTGTATCAAAATCGATTTCAACCCAGCCCCTATGGAAATATACGAATATACTGAGGAAGTTTTTTATTTGAGGAAACTTTTGGCTTTCTATTTCTTCATTCATATGGAAAAAATTTATATCTTATCGAAAATCGGAAAAACCTTTTAGATATGGAGTTCCGAACAAAACTGATTTCAGATACAAATAATCATACAAATGTTTTTTTTTTTTATGAGATTTAATTTTTTATGTAAAATGAAGAAAGAAAACAAATTTTTCAATGGTGTCCTCATAAAAAAAACTTATTCAGTATATTACCCATTATGTATTTTTGCTCTGAAGAAGACACCAAATGAACGTCGAAATGTTTAACAGTATGTGAAATTTTGTATAAGGGCTATTCTGCAAATTTATAGTCTTCATGGTCATTTTGTAGACAGTTCCAATTTTTAAAATTAAGTTGAATCATATACAATGTCATTTATTTAATGATCATTGGAATTAAATTCTATACTCAAGTCATTGAAATTAATTAACCGCATTTAGCGATAATAGTGCTCAATTAACTACAAGTTATTGATTTCGTTTTTCAACGTACATTCGCAATTTATTTGTATTCACATATAATCAGCAAAAATGATTATGGAAAATGACATGGAGCTCGATTATATTTGGAAACATTCACAGGAATTGCGATATTAGAGCAGAAAATGACTGATTCTGCGACAAAAATAGAACGAGAAAACCGACTGTTCCATCATACGAAGACATTCCGAGTTATATCCTGTTATGTTTCCTACTCACAACTATCATTGCTTAATTTGTTATAACATTTACAAGCAAAAAATTGTGTTTTCTTTTCGTTTTTCGCTTGTTACATGAAAACTGATGAAGCATCTCGATGCTCTAAATAGAATTGTAGAAAATCAAAATGCGAAAAAAATAAACCTTGACACGACTCGATCGGATTATTGATAACGAAGAAAACCGGAGAAACCAAAACACCGCCATTTTCCAAGTAGTAGCGCAGGCTTTCCGCGACACAGTAGTGATTGATGTACACTTTTTGTGAAAAACTGTCAGGCGCTGTCGCATCATTGGTTTTCATGTTACAAGCGAAAAAGGAAAAAAATACAATGTTTCTAGCCAATTAAGCATTGATGGTTGCAAGTAGGAAACAACACGATATAACGATGGACCATCTTTCGTATGATGGCACACTCGGTTTCCTGGTACCTACTTTTTGTCGCGAAAAAATGTCTAATCATCGGCCTATAAATTGATACCACAGATAGATGATTCATAACGTCTGATTCAGATAAGTAATATATAAACACTATGAAACAGTACAGTGTACAATCAATATGATACACTTATTCATCTATATGCATGTAAAATATACATATACATACAAAATATACTTGCTTGTAGAATATAAATGTATAATTATGTATTTCAATCACACTAGTTGGTGCTGGTATAATTGCTAAAAGTTTATTTTTAAACCAATCTTTGAATATTTCTGCCTTAGTATCGTGGCTGAAAAGGCCAAAGCAGTTGGTATAAAACCATTTTTTGTTCCGGCATGAATTATTGTAACACGCTTTCCTTTAATTCGATGGAGCTTTGATTGTGCAAGCTTTTGAATCTGTAACTAACGGATTAACCTACGAAACACATCCAGAGCAATTACTTTTTACTTTTCAGTGCATTTGAATGAGTTAAAAAGTTATTATTGATTATTTTATTCCATATGTGTTTTATCTAGGTTGAAACTTATCTAGGTGTAACCCTAGCACACTATTATAATATATATATGTGTGATGTTCTATGGTATTTTTTTAACAATGTGTGGCTTGATTTCCCATTCATTCAGTTTATTTGTCCATTTTTTTTACACTTTTAAGTTTTTTCAAGTCCTTTCGGGATCTTTGAAATAGGCAGTGATGCTGTGGCATATTAGTCATGAAGATAAAATACAGTATGCTTCCAAGGACAATGTTATAGGATGCAGTTTTGTTATCTCGTCTTCGTATCCAATTCTGATTTATGTATGTGTTTATGATGGTGAATATTTCGTAAAATTTAAGGTTTACCTTGGAATATAAACCAAGACCTGCAGTAACTGTTTATGCTGGAAACATGGCTACAGAAAAGATAATCAAAACAAATCGGCATATTACTCATGAGGGATAGCCGGCAGAAGTTGTTCGAGGTAAACAGCAAATAAAAAAATTATTGAACTCTTCTTCAAGTATAATGGTCTAACTGCAGTATGATCGTAAAATGTAAATTAAGTTCAGAATACGAAAGTCTACGAGAAGTTGTGATCGCTCGAAATCTACACGAACCAAAATTGGACGTAAATATAATGAAAAAGTTCGTTATACCGATGAACACATTGATCAATTTTGGTCCGATGAATGGCTTTATCCATATAACGGAACTATGATTATTAAATCATCACTGATTCATCAATCCCCGTATTACGTTTTATCTGTTCATTGATATTGTGAACATATTTCTTCCAGATAATGAATATAAAATAATAAAACAATGTATAAAATTCATGGTCTCATGGTTTTCTTCTTTAGTATTATAAACAACGTTTCTCGTGATAATAAAAGGCATACATTGTCAATGTTTTCATTTCATAACCTACTGCTTGTTTTCGTCAATATCATGAACACCGCTCATCGTAATAATGCATTACATTCTTAGCTTCAATGTTTTCAATTCCTAGCATAATGCTTGTTTTCATACTTTTATTCCAAGTATGATATTCATTACTTAACACTTCAGATCGTTGATTACATAAACACCGTTCTACATTGTGTTCATAAAGCAATGGAAACTATGATTGATGTATGAACATGATAAACCTGGTAGTTAAACTATTATTGGTGGCTCTAATAATAGCGAACCGTTCGTTCCTTCAGTAAATTAATAATAATCACTTAATGTTTTCATGCATTATCAAAATCATTCACGTTCATTGGTTCAATGTGGAGCATAAGTATATGACAAACATAATCGAAAATTGAATCTTTTATTTCAAAAGGGTACTAGCTAACTTTTTTACAATTTTGAGATTGAAGCCGTGAAATCGACTGCTCTCTAACGCACGGAAACTGCAAGTTCATTTGAATCCACAATTCGCACGTGATTTGCGAAAACTACTGCCCTATTGGTCGATCAGCAATGGAACCCTCGAAGCGGCCGACCGTTCGTGATGTGTTCTGTGCTCACGAGCTAACGTTGTATATTTGTTTTGAGCTCCTAAATTGTGGATTCAAATGAACGAGTCACTTTTTGTTGGCCCTGCAATACGATTTGATGCTTTTTCTCAAATCTTCAAAATATAGTATTTCCTTGATTTGTTGAAAATATAAACAGGATGTTCATAAAATCATTGGAATATTTACGGTTTCAGGTGATTTTTGTTCCTCCCTCAGTACTCGCAGTGCCGTTTTGATATCATCTATCCGTTTGCCATCACTTCTTCATAAAAAATATTTCGTCTGTTTTTGATGGTATCATTGTTTGAACAAACTCTTCTATTGAACTTTTGAAAATTCTATGAAAAACTAAACTATTTGTTAGTTCAATACTAACTTCAAATAATCAATCGATCTGTACATACATTGTTGATATGAGTTACCTTGGTTGGCATAATTAAAAGTCGATGATGCGCTGTTCTTGATAACTAAACAGAATTATTAAAGATTGCAACTGCAGAAAATAAAATATTAATCGTATAACGAATACATTAGTTGAAATATTAAAAAGTAATTGATGCGAGAACATTTTTTAACGAATTTAATGAACACTGTAATTAATTATTCAAAACTACTAGTTAATTTTTCGTAGTATCATTTAATCATTCGTTGAATAAATGTATGGCAAATTATTCGACTCCGTTCATTGATATTTCGAATAATTTTTTTTTTTCAGTGTAGTTCGTACGGAATTTGATACATAGATCTGCATAACTCTAAATTTTTATACTGATACTGTCACCCGTCCGAGCAGAAGGGATCAATTATTATTTGATTATATGTTTGTTTTTAATGGAAAACATTTACAACAATATTCGTATGTAATCGTACATACTCAGTGTTGAGTGATTAATAGTAAGGACATTTTTGAAATAAGCACCAATTAATAAAATAGAAGAATTTACTAATGAAATATAAACATCGAATAAACGAGTCAAGTTCAATAGAAGAGTTCTCTTATATCAAATTGATCTTCATTCATCAATAATAATAAATTGGAAGATACGGATAATTAGTTCCAAGCCAATTAGTATCTCTGAAGTCGATAATCTAAGATCAAAGTAACCGCCTTTTTAAATTCTCAGAGAAAACAAGTCCATACTAATTCACTTCCAAATTTGAAAGGAAATCCATGGTGAAGATTGAGAATCATTTGTGAAAGAGTATAATCGCCAATGTCCTTGTTTTTTTATTTTATTGGAAAGGATAGCCGAAAAACTGAAACATTTGGTTCACGAAAAGCCCATATGTATTATTATGAGCTTACCCCGGATCTAATATTTTTCACATAGTCTGATAAATTACCGTACATAACAAGGAAAAAAAAACATTCGCGATATGTTTACTACATATTGAATCGCTAATATATTGAAATGTACGTAGAACGTAAAAACAATCGGTTGGTAACTTTCTTCCTTGTTTATTCTAGGAATATTTCTAGTAATTCAATTTAACTGGACTATATAATAAATGAAATAGAAGAAGTGGTTATGAGAAAATCAGACGTTTATTGTCCAAGTTACTAATTCATTTTCACATTCGAAAGGAAATTCATGATGATGACTGAAAAAGTTTTATTAGAAAATACAATCGTCACAATTTTTTCATCACTTTATTGTGAAATGACATCATCCAATCAGAATCAGATGAATCAAATTTTTCAAGATAGATCTAGAAGAAGAAAATTCCCCATTTCAGAATTTACATTTGTTGGAAAGGATTTTCATCTAACGAAAAAATTATTGGTAGCATAAGAAATATTCATGTAATAGGGTTCCTCAACAAACGGCAATAAACATATTTTTTTTG
Organism: Gonioctena quinquepunctata; assembly: GCA_018342105.1. Taxonomy (NCBI): domain Eukaryota; kingdom Metazoa; phylum Arthropoda; class Insecta; order Coleoptera; family Chrysomelidae; genus Gonioctena; species Gonioctena quinquepunctata. Next base: position 865,010 of record JAFIRS010000045.1, read on the forward strand.
CTCTGAAGAAAATTCGCAGAATTTCTCTGGAAACAACTGGAGACGCACATGACATATAAAAATAATATCGAATATTACTACCAAATATTCCGATAGTATAATCAAAGTCACATAACTCCTTCCTGATTTATTGTGTGATTTTTCACGAAACTCATTTTCATTTGGATCACTGAGATTTTCTGTGACTTCGAATGTTTGGTTGAAATTTTCAAAATAATTTTCACATAAATTCTGATGGATCTAAAATTGCTCTTAGAAATTAAATCTGCCGATTAAAAGTTTTTTTTTTATAAAAGTGAATGATGTGGTATGTTGCCAAATCCAAATGATTTGAAGTCCTATAGACCTATTACCTACCGATAGTATAAACGCCTTTTATCGGAGTAAAAATACAAATTCATGCCATTACGCCTACAGTGAACAAAATTATTTACAAAATATTATCTAACTGTAATCGAATCTAACTTTGACATATAAAAATTTCAGTTTATATACCTTTTAGTAATTCCGTCAAATGGCATTTTTTCTCTTGAATTTTCTCGAAAATTTTAAATAGGGAATTGTACTTTTTTCAAATTAGCATTGAAGTATAAGTCAGTATCTACAGATAAATGCTTGACATACTACGCTCTTATTTTTATTTTCAATTAAAAAATATCATGGAAGGTTTTTTTTTCATTACACCTGAATAAATAATAAAAACCTAACCCAGAAATATTCGCGTGGGTGTCCACAACAACTCACCAAAGTTTTATCACAATCTGATGTATGGCATAAGAACGCATAAAAATATAGGTAGATGAGTAGGCTTTGGAAACAAATTCTAGAAACAATTGGTAATTGGTTACTATCATAAACATCAAAATAGTTTGTTACACTTGTTCTCAATAAGGTAAATTTTGTATCCCCGTTTTCGTATGTAAAAAGTTTCCTTTTGACGTATTTTGATGTTTAGTTTCATAGTTGGTTTTCCATTATAACTATGGTTCATACACGAGAGCATCAAATTGACAAGCTACTTATCTATGGCAAATGTGGGAAAAAGGTCAGGCAAGCGCAGACATTATATGGAAAACGATTCCCAGATCGTGATGCTCCTTCAAAAAATTATTTCCAGGGTTAGTTCAACTTGAAAAATGTAAATAATGCATATGAAGATGCCAATGGCTTTATAGTAAGCAAGAAGTGAGACAAATATTTAAGCTTATGTAGAATCTTTTGAATATCAAATTCACTCATATGAAAATGACTTTCAGAGGTGCTTAAATTATTGTAATTGGTTTTTGGAAAGTTATAATGTTAATAGAGTATTCCATCATAAAATACTATTCTCAGATGAATCTAGATTTACCAATTTCGGTATGTTCAACAGACAAAACAGTCGCTATTGGGCTAGATAAAATCAACGATTGGTGACAGAAGGTGCTTTTCAAGAGCGTTTTGGAGTGAATGTTCGGTTGGGAGTACTAGGACTTATATTCATCGGTAATTTTTTTTATAGACCCTTAAATTGTGAAATGTATTTGGAATTTCTTCAAATTGTACATTTTTTGGGAAATTTGCATTAAAATGTAAATGATAGATTCATCTTCCAACAAGATGGCGCTCCCACCTATAATACAAGAGCTGTAACGAAACACCTTACTGTAACATTATACAAGAGCTGTAAAAACGATTTGGGGAGAATTGGTTGGGTATTAATCCGGTGGCCAGCCAGATCGCCCGACTTGACTCCAATGGACTTTTCGATTTGAGGTATTTTCAAATGAAAAGTGTATGCAACTCATTCACCAACTTTAGAAATCCTAGAAAATCGAAAAATACAAGCTATTGACGTGACGGAACAACATTTGATTGAATAAGTTTTGTGCCCCGCCGCCCCCACCAGTTTTTTTTGTGTAATTTTCTAAAATAGGACAATTATTCGAAATTGAATTAATAAAGCCCAAAATGTATGTATACGTAATTATTTATTTAGGTGTAATGAAAAAGACAACCTACAATGATTTTTTAATTGAAAATAAAAATAAGAGGCTAGTGGTCAAGCATTTATCTGTAGATAGTGTAGATACTGACTTACACTTCAATGTTCATTCAAAAAGCACCATTTCCTATGTAGAATTTTCGAAAAACTTCAAGAGAAATAATGCCATTTGAAAGAATTACTAAGAGGAATCTCGATCGGCGATGAATTAAAATGTTTGCATGATTCATCAAAAACTAATCAAAGTGCTTCGTTTAGTTGCTATTCATTAGGTTGCTTGACGAAAATTCGATCGATGATGTCACAGTGCCGACATATTGATTTTAGAAAAAAGGTTTGCTGCCGCCATTTTAAAGACAAATGTCTTTTTGTAATATATCATTGAAAAGGGAATTTTCTGCTTTATCGGATGGCATAAAAATACAGGGTTCGTTTTAAGATTCTCGACCTAGGTATATTTCCGGTAAAACCGGAAGTGATATTCAATTGTTTTTCATGGAAAATATGGGTTTTAAGGAACTTTATCTTCGATACAAATGTCAAAAGTCTAACTTAAAAAACAACCGAATGACGCTCTGCCATGGACAATGATTTTGTTGTCACCCGGTGTGTTTCATTTGGTCAATATTGTTGTTTCAAGTTCAAAATCGTCATTTAATTTTTTTCTAATCTCGGTTCAAAGTTTGAGAAAATAGGAGTCGACACTACAGAATTTTTGCGAAGAACTGAAACAGCCAATGAATAGAAAAACGGGTTGGGCAGGTTGAGCTAGCAATTTAGTGAGGTATAGTTGCAGGAATGCGACCAACAAGGATGCGAAGTGAGGACATTTATCACCAGAAGTTGGCCGAGTGTGGGAATCGGGAGCCTGGCCGGCGAACTCAAAGGATAATCGACAATATAAAACTGAAGTTAACATTCAGAAATAAAAAATAATCAGATATCATTTCATATAAATCACCGCATCGTTGAAAAGAGGCGATACGTTCCTTTTCTCGGTCCGTCCTTGTTTTGTCTTGGACGGCAAACGAGTTTATGTCGTTTGCTCACCTATGGCTCGATCAACGAATAATGTCCTGCCATTGCAGATAAGATTCCTTTATCGATGCCTTACCGCTTCTCAGGAATCCACACTCGCTTTAATTGGGCCAAATTTGTTGCTTTTCGGGAATTTAGTCAATGTCAACGGCGTGCTTTGAATTCTCCAAGATCTACCCATCACTTTCATCATCGGGCTTGTTTGGATCGACATTTCATCGTCGTCACCGAGTAAACAATATTTGGATACTCCTAAAAAATCATTTCAAGTTTTGAGGGGAGCTTCCAGGAGTCGATCATTTTCAAGCACCAATATACAGTGCGGACGTAAATAGGCCATTTTATCTTTTGAACCCATCAGTGTTTATCTACAAAATTAGGCACACTTGTGGATTTTTGGCACACTGGGTGGGTTTTGTGACACATTGTTTGAAAGAGTTCTGAATCCATCAGTGTATACATTTTTCATTTCCACTTACCGCTAGGGGTGATACCGGCATTTGAATCTTGACATTGTTTCTGTACTTTGACTCACTTACGCAATATGAGAATGGACGTGCTATTGAATGGAAAGTATGACTTTCAGTTTTTTTCAAATAATCATTTCACTGAAACCTTTGGAGCTGAAACAATACACTTCACATTTTCCAGAGAAAATATGATTATGCCTCTATGAATAACACTATTAAAAACCATAAAATAACTGAAATTACAAGTAAAGAGTTTTATAATTATTCAGTTATATTCAGCTTTATAATATTTTTTCGAAAGCAGACACTTCGAATATACGTATTTGATTCCCTTTGAAAACATTTGTTATAAATGTCATAACTGTCAGTTTATTGTAATCAACCTAAAATAAAGTCTCAATTTTGTGACCTCGAATTACATTTATTGTTGAATATTGTTGTATTATCGAAAAAAATGCTGTAACGCGGTTTTTTGGGGTCTGGAATAATGCTATTCCCCTCAGAATCGTTACGTTATTTATGACGCCCATACACTTATTCAAACTATTTTTAAACTAAATTTTACTCTCGGGCGGCAGATTTTATAGTGGTTTACTCCACTTACCAGGGGTAGCAACAGATGGAGATACGGAATGTGCAGGGGTCTGGTCTTTTGACTTAAGAAATCTCCAAAGGTCTGTAGGCTTTAATTACAACCCTTGGGCCTGGATTCCAATTGCTTTTGATTGCACAGACAGTCAGACAGAAATGTCGTTATCCTAACTGAAACACTGTTCGGATTCTATAGTTGATATGCTGGCAAAGGGAAAGGTACTTCCGATAGAAGTTTCCAAATATAACCACAATATAAAAAATTTATTCAAATAGTAACTTAGTCAATTTTCACAATTTTAAATTAACGGTTATCAGAACTTCAATGACACATTTTATTCACTCAATTGAGTATGATAATTTTATCAACATCAACATAAATCAATCCGAAATAACAAATAATGCATAACTTGATGTATCGTGAAAGTCACGGGACTGGGATATTTCATACGTGTGCGATTAAATTATTTCCACAGCAGAATCGTACTTTCAATGCAGTATTTACAATGCTTGAAATAAAATCAATTAGGCGTTTCGCCAACCTGATAAACTCAAACTGTTATCAAACACAGTAGGGTGACATATACATTCAACAGCGAAATATGGTTTTAAAGGTGTCTAACTGACACAATCAGATGAACTTCAATGAAAATTGACTAGGATAATTTTATCAAAACATTACCTTAGTTAATTTTCACATTTTTTTAAATTTATTGCCAACGCTTATGATATCTTTAATATAATAATGTTATCGAACTATTAGATTTTTGCTGTACAAGCATCGGGAGGATAATTTATATTCTGAATTATTTTCCCGACGATTGCTGTCACTCGGTCAATGCCAGTATTTCAGCTTCTGTGGAAACTGACATACTTACGAAAAAAAAAATACTCCAATCTCAACCCGGATTAAACCTAATTTTGATGACAACGCGAATAACCAAGCTCATGTTAATGGTCTCAGCACACAAGAACAAGAGCTGATGTGATACATCAGTTTTACAACGAACAATGCAATACCAAACTTATATGAATTATTCTACACTCTCAATCCCTGTAATAGCCGGAAGTGTTCATTCACAGTAATTATTATAGAATCAACAAAATATCTCACGACATAAATCAATCCGAAATAACAAATAATGCATAACTTGATGTATCGTGAAAGTCACGGGACTGGGATATTTTACAAAATGTGCGATTGAATTATTTCCACAGCAGAATCGTACTTACAATTCTCGAAATAAAATCAATTAGGCGTTTCGCCAACCTGATGAACTCAAGTGGTTATCAAACACAGTAGGGGAGCATATACATGCAACAGCGAAATATAGTTTCAAAGGTGTCTTACTGACACAATTAAATGAACTTCAATGACATATTCACTCAATTGACTAGGATAATTTCATCAAAACATTAACTCAGTTGATTTTCACAATTTTTGAATTTATTACCAACGCTTGTGATATCTTCAATATAATAATTTTATCGAACTATTACAGTTTTGCTGTACAAGTATCGGGAGGATAATTTATATTCTGAATTATTTTCCCGATTTCGGTCAATGCCAGAATAGCTTCCGTGAAAACTGACATACTTACGGAAAAAAATACTCCAATCTCAACCCGGACTTGAACCCAGACCCAGAGTTTTGATGGACAACCGCGAATAATCGAGCTCATGTTAATGGATCTCAGCACACAAGAACAACGAGCTAGATGTGATACATCAGTTTATCCTACGAACAATGCAATACCGAACTTATATGAATTATTCTACACTCTCAATCCCTGTAACAGCCGGAAGTGTAAATTTACAGTAATTGATATAGAATCAACAGAATATCTCACGACATAAATCAATACGAAATAACAAATAATGCATAACTTGATTATCGTGAAAGTCACGGGACTGGGATATTTTACACATGTGCGATTAAATTATTTCCACAGCAGAATCGTACTTTTAATACAATATTTACAATGCTCGAAATTAAATCAATAGGCGAGATCACAAACTCACAAATTTGCTTCACATGTGCTTGAAGTTCAAATATAGTAATAAAATATTATGTTTGCAAAGTTTTTCCTAGAAGATATTGTGTAATATTCGAATAAATGCTGCTCTAAAACCCTCAAATTCAGTGAGACACATATCTTTATTGCCGCTTCTTTTGGCGTCATAAGTTCATTGATTTGGCATTTTCCCGAGTTGCCAGTGTCACTATTTTTCGGAACTTCTGATGGAATCTTATTCTGTTTCATCCTATGAATAAAACAGAACTTGTGTCAGCATGTGTTATATTGAAATGGAGACTTCGTATTCGATAGCTGTTCTTGATTTAGTTATTCTCGAATAAATAAATGTATGTATACCAAGTGCTATGTTATTATTTTTTTGGCCTGCTCACATTGTAAGGAAATATATTTTGAATAACGCTTGGCAACGCTGTAATTCATTGTACTGTTGGCGATCGGTGAGTTGCCAGTGTCACTATTTTGATGAACTTCTGAGGAAATGTAATTCCGTTTTATCCCATGAATGAAACAGAACTTGTGTTAGCATGTGTTATATTGAAATAAGACTTCTCATTTGATAGCTGTTCTTGATTTAGTTATTCTTGAATAATATGTATGTATACCGAGTGCTATGTCATTATTTTTTCGGCCTGCTCACATTGTGAAGAAATATTATGAATAACGCTTGGTAACTCTGAAATTATCTTACGCCCTTGGCGGATCTGTACTTGTTACGTCACATCCTGGCGCGGTTTCCGCAGTGTTCAAACAAGAACATTTATTTGGTATTTTTTTTAGAAAAACTACTTCGAAAAAAAAAGAGAAAAAAAATCCAACCACTTTCTATCGTTCTGAACATCGTGGTATTTTTTCTAGAAATGAGTGAATTCGCCTATTATGCGTTCCGCCAACCTGATAAACTCAAACGGTTATCAAACACAGTGTATATATATATATATATACATGCAACAGCAAAATATGGTTTTTAAGGTGTCTTACAGACATAATCAAATGAACAGGTTATCAAAGGTTTATTCCCAATGTTTTACTTACGGTTACCTCACTACTCAAACCAGATTTTTGCGTGAATACTTTACGGAACTAGTTCCGTTAACGGCTCGCAGAATTTTCGGATTGGAAGGAAAGAGCTTGTGCTCGCCATGGAAGAGAGCGATCCTAATTGAATCTCGGCTTTTATATCACCGGATTTGAAAGAAATATCGGACAAAAACTGTATGAAGAGAGGCGCTCTTTCTGTATGATTTACATAAGAACTGGACCAAAAAGTAGCTTTTTTTTTTTGTCTCCTTATGAAAAAAAATTTTACGTTTTTACTAATATGAATCTACTTTTCTCTACTCTCATAGTGAAAACAGTCAGAAAAGTCTTTGTCTTTTTGAACGGTGCAAAAAGCCATTAGAACTTTCTTTTGCTCGGTTTTGTGATCGTTCCAGTAGCTTTGTCTATTCACTTATTTTCTCAACGGAAATTATTTTGTTTCCAGACCATAATTAATATTAAACCCCCAAACAGGCAGGGACGTACCAAAGTTACCCCAAAATTTTGATTAGCCGTTCTTAGTAACGGAGCTCGGAAAAACTGCTTCGTTATAATGCTCGAGGAAAAATCTAAACGGTTATCATTTATGGAGAAAGTGGACGCAATTTGCATCAAGCAGTGAGAATTTCAAATCCTAGATGTCGGAGATATTTCAAAGAGTTAGTACAGTTTACTGCAACCAGTAATGTAAACGGGATAGTGATAGTGACAGAAAAGCAATTTCAGAAACCAAACGAATAGATATTTTCAGTTCTGTCGTTAATAATCCCCATTCGACAACTAAATCAGTTGAAAATGCCACTTCAACATTCCTCATTTCTACTTTTACCGTGAAGAGAGAATTGTAAAAAAAAATGTCATCCTTATAAACTCATTATTTCACACTATTTATTGTGTAATGTGTAATAGAAACAGGAACCAAAAACATTTGTTTCAGTGATGAGTGTTCTTTTTCATTATGTGGTACTGTTACCAAACAAAATGTTCGAATCTGAAGTGATACTAAGCCACGTATGATTAGGGAGGAGCACACTCAGTATCCACAAAAAGTCATATACCTTAATAATACCTAAATATGCTGCAAAACGAAATCACATATCTCATTGATGGAGTAGTAGAAGCAGAAGGATGGAGCCATTCCTCATTATTCCAGAAAAATTGGTAGACGGGAGGCAACTTTATGGCCGGCACGTTCACCAGATCTAGAGCCAATTAACTTTTCCCTTTGCATATATCTGAAGTCAAGAGTATATGAGACTGAGCCTTTGACAACCGATGTATTGAAAAATCGTATAAGTAACGAAATATAACGTCTCAAATACTGTTTACTTATTTGAGGAGCATGCAATATTTTGTAATGAGTATGAAGGAAGTCAGTAGTCAATAGCACCTCCACTTGATACTTGCGTAGGTGAGGTGAAAGTACAGAAAATATTTCAAGATTTTAAATGTCCATATCTCCCCTAACAGTAAACAGAAAGGAAAAATGTATACCCTGTTGAATACACAATTAAGATATCTGAAACGAAGTGTCACAAAACCCACCTCCCCATTAATTTTTTCCCCAAATGACGACACGCTTGTGCGCATGACGTCATAACAGAGAAAGGCAGGGCAGTAGAGAGGAAATCGGGGCCCGACGGATCTGAAATACGTCCCTCCTTAATTTCAGGATTTTACATACCTACATTCTATTTATTTCCAGGAAACATTAAATTTTAGTTTATGTCTATTTTGCGTTCATATTACATGTAGATATATTTTTCCAGTTTCACATTTTTGCCACTCAGAAAATATTTGTAAAATATAATGAGATTCCACTTTGGATTAGATTTGCAGTATCTTCATTTTCTTTAAGTGGCATTCAACAATAAGATTTCTAGGAAGCATAATTCCAAACTATAACTCAAAATAGAATTATTATTATGAAATATATATCGTTAATCTTTCAAAAACATCTTTTGAATATTACTCTGTAGTCAAGCACCGCCCCCCCCAGAGAATTCGGGGCCCGGGGGAAAATGTCCCCGATCTCCCCCCCTCTCGTTGAGCCTGGGGACAAATATCGTAAGAAGAATAAATTATGGTCCCATACAAGTGGGCCAAATTTGGTTGAGGAATATCGATCTGTTCAAAAGATAATATGGGGAAGGGGGAGGGTGGAGGTACTGACTAATTGAATTTTATTTCCATTTACGAAAAATAATTTTGTATACGCAGTTACTTGTCGGGGCAAAATAAATGTATTTCATCTGCATTTGTACCCTGACTTATTTATTTTTGTCAGATTGTGAAAAGTTGTGATACCAAAAAAACATATGGTATTCCTCCACAAAAAATATCTCCAAACATCACTAACTAAGTTAGTTAGGTTAATTTAGTAACATTTATCTATTACTCGTCAAGATGCCATTCGAATGCGGTCGATTTGTGGAAATTATTGATTGTTGGTGCTACAAATATGGAATATGTTTTATTATGCAGTCCAAAAAAACTTTCCCCCTATCTGGTATGAAAATGTGGGAAAAAAGTACCCATTCGATCTGTTTTTTCCTCTACTATATGAACATATTTGAGGTTTTAAATTGAATACTTTGATAACTAGATATATAATACTGAACAATCAATTTTCTAGGCTTGCACTAAACTACCAAGGGTGGACCCTCTTTCTAACTTTGACATTAATATCAATGCAATTAATTTTGTCACATCGATTTAACCTGTTCTGCTAATAAAAATGTATATTAATCTCACCCTTCGAATGAGTAGACGTCTTGTCTAGGGCTCTAGAAAAGTGTTCGTCGACTACGGAGGCCGCGTCACCTTGGTAATGGGTAAAAACCACGCAATTTGCAGAGACGTATTGAGCACGCGAACTTCCTGCTTCTTGGGAGTCGTCGTCGTCGACACCCTGCTGAGGATCTGAAACAAACAAGACAAATTTCATACAAACTTATGCGTTAGTTGCAAAAAAATAATCCTCATGCAAAAAAATAATCCTCATGCGAACCACTCAACTGGAGACATTTCATATTGTGAGAGATACAAGAATGTGTAGTTCGGGTAAAAAATGACGTCCACAGAGAACAATTTATTAGTTAAAAAAATCTGCAAGATTGTAGGGTTCCAGTTATGGCCTTTATCTGGTTGGGCAAGTTATTAAAGAATTTCACACATGTGTACACATGATATTTTTCTGTTAAAGTAAATCGATGTATAGAGTATTTAAAAAAAGGAGTTTATTGTCTAACAGGAGAAAACCCAATTACAAGACAATATATGGTTATCATGATTACCTTGTTGTCTGATCACTTTATACTAATTACAAATTAATAACAGTGTAGAAATAGTTGGTATATACAAAATTACTTGACACAATTCTGAAGTAAAGTTGATTTAATTTTATATATTTTTTTATGCTTTATTTATTGTCTCATCAACCTTTACAGTTATTGAAGACATTCAGTTAACATTGATACTGTGTAACAATACTAAATTTTGTCTATAAGTTTGATATGTTTTAAAAAGTTTATCACATTTTCGACTACGTTGCATTCTCCTTAGGTCTGGGTGATACACTCTGGGATGTTATTGTCCTCTCTTTGTTGGTAGTGTAATGGGCATTCTTGGAGGATATATTTCATAGTGATTTTTGTTTGGCAGATATCACAGTTTGGTTCTTCTGTTTTGGCTATGATGTGGCCATGGGAAGTCGTGTATGTCCTATGCGGAGTCTTGCGAGTAGGACCTGGCGTCTTCTGGGCATTGGGATGTATTTCCATTGTTTTATTTGTGGATATCTTTATTTCGCTCAACTTTGACCTGCTGGTGTTCCATTGTTGTTGCCAACTATTGATCAGGATGTTCCTCATGGCTGTTTTGAGATCGGATTGGATAATTATGTTCGTGCATGGGAGTACTTCGCTATTTGCTGCATTTTTTGCGAGTAGGTCGGTTTTTTCGTTTCCCTTGATGGCGATATGGGATGGGATCCATAGGAACATTATATTCTGTTCACTCATTTGCAGGTGTTGTTGTTCTGTTTTTATCATTTGGAGGATTGCATTGTGAGGGTAGATTTGGGAAAGGCTCATTATGGAGCTAAGAGAATCAGTAAGGATAAGGGTGTTTGTCAATTTTTCATTTTTTGCATATTTCAAGGCTTTCCATAAAGCGTAGAGCTCTGCGTTGAAAACATTACATGTCGAAGGGAGTTTGTAAGTGGCCTTGTACTGGTTTGTCGAAAATGCTGTAGCTGTTCCTTCAAGAGTTTTGGATCCATCAGAATATATGTATATATATATATATATATATATGTGAGTATGCTGGCATTGTGTCAAGAATCTGATATAGGTGTTGCTTTATTGTTGAAGGATTAGTTTCGTATTTGTTGAATTGTTGCAAGGATGTATTTGTTTTTGGTATATTTAGTGTCCATGGTGAGGGCGACAGGATGTGATGGGGAAAGCTTTCTGGTATGGTGATATTATATTCAGACTGATATCTGACTCATATTTGAAATGACTAAATACTTATTACTAATAACAAAACACTAACAGTGTAGAAATAGTCGGTACATACATAATTATTTGACACAATTCTGATTTCATTTTATATTTAAAATGACTAAAGCAGTCCATATATATGTCGTTAAGAGAGCAGATTTCATTGTAACATGAAGTATGGATTACGGATTTGGTGCCTGTGTTAGTTCTGTAAGATTTTAGGTAGAAGAAAGACTCATTTCTGCTACTCTGGCGTGGAATATGAAAGTTAAGTAAGTGCAGCAGGTCGGGAGAGTATATCAAGCCATGTATGATTTTGTATAGGAAAATGCATGACTAATATGTTCTATTTGCCAAGGATACGAAAGAAAATCTTTTTAGTAGTATTTCGTTGCTACATCCCTGTTGGGGATACACACCGTCTAGTTTGTATATCATATATTTTATGAATTTTCTTTGACATGATTCAACTAGTTGTGTTTTTTCCAAAATTCGAAGCTTTATGAAGCGTACGAAACATATTACCAGTGTCCTGTTCAGAATCAAGACAAGCCCTGAGATCCACATGTTGCATGTACCTAATAATTGTTTGAAATGTTTAGAGGGTAAATAGCCATGTTGAAAAAAGAACATTCTCAATTGAATAGTGATACGAAATATTTTTCTACAAATTGAAAATTCTACCACAATAAATACTTCATAGCGATTTTTTCAACAGTGGGTTGGTATAAAATGCATGCTACTCATTTTAGTACACCGTAAAAAGTATATTGAACGAATAAAATTTTACCGAAATATCAATGGGTTAATTGGCTCTTTGTTACTTGAAGTAAGTTCAGTCAATCATATGATTTATTCATTATTGCTAAAAAACTTCGTTTTGACTCACAAAATATTTTTCTCCAATTAGCTACCACCGATTTTCCCTCCCTTTGGTAACCATTTCATTGGTTGTATCTCTCATAATAGCTCTGATGGCGCTAAAAAGACCTGTTCTTATAATTATAATACAATATTCTGATAATTACTAATTATGCAACGAAAATGTTTTCAATATAATATTTTTTGTGACGGTTATTTATATATCAGTCTCACATTCCATTTAACAGTCGTATCGGTTTCTAATAAAGTTGCTTTAACTACAGCTATGTTATAAATTTTATGGTTATCACTTTCGACCAGAAATATATTTCACTTTCTTTATTGCCTTTGAAATCAACGTATTTCAATCAGGATCAGTTTCGAATGCTGTAGCAATAAAACTATTATATATGTTATAATTAGTAGAGGAACCATAAATTTAAGTGATTTATAATCAAAATACAGGTAATGTACGATAAAACATCTGGTAGCATCCCATAGGTGGGTTTTCATTGAGTATTTTTTCAGATAGATAAAAGCTAGGTTCCACCTATTTTTAAAACGTAACTCACTGAATACCAAAATAATACTAGACGTTGACTATTTTGGCCCCATCAAAAAGAGTCTCATCAATCAAGTCGCTTTTGGTATCGCCGAAGCCTATCTGAATAAAAATGAGTATGGAAGATATACTCTAAAACTAAGAAAACCCTAGATTATATGGTTATACCCAATCGATTTTTATAAAACTTTCACAAATGCCGTTGAGCACCCAAAAATATAATAATTGGAAATATTTCTGTGTAAATTATTGAAACATCTTTTTATCAGGAAAATCACATCGGCCGTTCAGAATATTTCTTACATTTTAGTTCAAGCTGTGTATGCCAAATATTGGTTAATTGCTGTCTTGAATTGTAAATGAACAAATTATGCTCAACAATTTGTGGAAAATCCACAATATTTACATTAAAAACAATTCGAAATGATCCAATCCATTAGAGCGACATTAGATGCATTATGTGAAATGTCAGACATTTCATAAAAAAATCAGTCAGCATACATAAAAAAAATCGTATTATTGAAGAAATTTGGACCAACGATTTATCACAAAAATAATCACGGAAATATACATACAACATATCACAGGAGAAGAGTCGTGGGCGAAACTATACATTTTTTAAGTATGACATGTGGCCTATTTCTTCAAAGATCAATAGTAATATTGGAAAAATTCACTTCAAAAACAATCAGACCTTCTTAGGGCTACCAATAGCTTCCAGAAAAATATGTTAAAACGATCAAATTACACCTAGCGAAGTGTTCGCCAGCATTATTTCCCCGAAGTTGACCAACCAAATTAGGTCAGGTTGTGTCCCCTTTCTTCTCACACTCTGTTGTATGCCTTCGACGTGTCTTGGCCTGTAGACTAGACTACTGAACCAAGACACGCCTGCACCGTGGATTTTTCTGTATACTGCCTAGAGGGAAGCAAACCCAGTCAATAGTATCTTGCGTAAAAGGAGGAAATACCACCTAATCTAACTTGGCTAGCATTTCTATTCAAATTGATCGCAAGCCAGTCAGCTTTACAAAATGTCGCTTCGTTCAGCTCGCCGACACTTTCTCTCGTTTTCTATGAATTCTCATTTGGGCACAATAGTGACAGTCATTTGGTAGACACAAGTGCCCTTAACCCCTAAATCAGTTCGACATAATAACTTGTCAAGAATGTGGGTAGCAATAGAATTAGATATAAAAAAATTAGCAAAATGAAATTAATCGATTCGTAAGATTGAAAGGGAACTGTTATCATTATCAAATCAAGAAGAATTAGGTATTGCACTTATTATTCATAGTGATTCTTCAATGTCAATAAAAATATGTTGTCTATAGTGTGCTGATGAAAATACAAAAATTCAAACCGTCCTAAGTAGGTAGAAAACATGTTTGAAAATAGTCCCCTCTTTGGGCCTTACTTCTTTAAGTTATGTTTTCCGCAAAAAAATATCGGAAAAATCGGTTAGGTAACCATATATTTTAGTTTCCCAAATTTGCTTTTATAGTGGTTATTCCTACCTATTCATGTCCTGAAGTTGACTATGAGGAATAACAAAATTTCGCTTTGAAGAAGACAGAAGTTTCCCGTGTATTTCATTTTGATCTACTAGCTGATACTATTGTTTTCATGAGAGCAATGCAAATGATAACAAAAACATGACATCGTGAACATAATTGTCAGTCTGAACGATACTCCTCGTTGTATAATTGTAGTTCCGAAACAAACTTTTCTGAGATACTTTAATTTTTACTCGTGTTAAACAAATGGGACTCCCGAAAGATTTAATTTGGTGGACAAACATCAGATGAAATTCCGTGTATTCTTTCAACTTTTTCTGTGAAACACTACAAAAACTAGTTCAAACGGTGAAGTTTAAAAAATACATGTCTTATTTATGTATTTTTATAAGGGTACTCATGAGGATTTTTGCGTAAATTATTGTTTTTTATTCAATGGCGGAAACAGGTCAAGCCAACAAATATAGAGTCCGTTTTACGACGGATCTCTGAGTTATTTTTCGACTTTCAGGTGGAAAAATAGCTGAAATAAGTAAAAAATTTACCTTCTCATCGCCTTCCATACTCCTTGATCATATGCACATATTCATAGGTTATAGTTCTTGAAAGTTAATTTTCACAAGGCATTTTGCCTATGAAGTAGATGAATTTTGAAAAAGATTTGTTGGTTTTCACAATATGAATTGACTTATTTTGTCAATTCGGACTATTATAGTCTGTATAATTTTCCTTTAATGTTGGGACATTTTTGAGGAATTTTATCAAACGGTTTTTTCAATCTGCCCAAGAAAATAACAATAAAGAGTTTCAAATAGTTTCTTTTATTCAAACAATTCATAATGATATTTTTAGTAGACCGATTCCACTACTATAGTATAAATGAACTTAGCCACGTTTCTGTCACAGTTGGTAGATCACTTGAATTAACACATCTATTCCAACTTAAGCATTCAACAGTAGTAGAGCAGTTTACCGGAAGACCATTTTCTTCCAACTCCATATTGATATCTTCGAAGAAATGTCTCCGTCAGTTGTACCGGTATAGATGGAGAGCTTCTCACGATTTTTGTATAGATAAATACCATAGTTGGTAATTGTCCTATTTTCTTGTCATATGCATTTCCTCATGGTTGATTCGTAAACATATGTTGCGTATACCAAGTGAGCCATGCAAAGCTGTCTACACAAATATTATTGAAGCGAAACAGAAAATGATAAATCCTCTCAATCATTTGTGTCCTTCCAACTGTAAACATATTACAATATTTGTGCTCGTTATATGAAAAACAAAGTGCCTCCATAATTTTCAGTTGGTGTTGGGTCGAAGTGAAAACCAATAATTTTGCCGTAAAAACATATTCATGTATTCAGACGTATTATTGTTTCTTGTGTCTAGGTAATTCGTCTGATTCGGTTTTATTATAGTTACTATTTTTTGTTAGTTTAGGCAACTATTTGTCGTAACAGAAAATGTTTTTGTAGTCTCACAATGATGCCTAGAAGTGGCAACAATTCGCTATTTCAGAACTCCGTTTATATTTTGAGGATAGGGTAAATTTTCACGATACGTTACTCAGTTTTTTATTTTCGATATAGTACAACAATTTTCGACCTGAAATTTCAATATTTTGGATTCTCAGAGTAGAATCAAACCAGAAAAAATCTAGTTTGGTTATTCTCTTTCGTTTTGATTTAAGTCTGATTACTTAGGAATACACAAAAAAAACAAACTGGTGAATCAAATGAAATCTATTTGAATCAAATGAATAAAAGTGTTGTATATGCACGACAAAATATAATCTCAAAATGAGTAAAATTATTTCTTGGTTTTGAATCAAATTTAAAGTTTCAATCAACTGAAACTAATTTGCATGAATCAAATATCTTATTGGACCAACTATTTTCATAATTTGTTCTGCCAGAAATGTCGTTTCAACCATGTCATTTTTTGTTGATTCGAATAAGCAGATCTACAGAATTTGCTGATTGCTTTTTGGTAGAAATGTTGTTTCAACCATGTTATCATTTTGTCGAGTCGAATAATCAGATCTACAAAATTTGCTGAATCATTCGAACAAGTGTTTATGACAAATTGATGAATTCAATAGAATGTCAATTCAACAAAATAAGCTGATTCATTCAAATGAGAAATTATTTTGTTAATCCACTAAATTGACAAATATGGTAACCGAGCATGAGAGCCTACACCAGACATTTAAGTCCAGACGTCGCAACGATGATGAGTTGACTTTGCTATTTGGTAACATTATCTACAGTTGTATGCATATGCAAGCTTTCCGCATTTTCGTTTATCGCGTATTGATGTCTGATTGGCTGTTGAAATATAAAGCGCCTTTCAAGGTCAGTAATCCGAAAGTCGAAACACTTTCAACTTTAATTGAAGAATAGCGCTGATTTTGTCGAGTTTTATGTTTTGTAACAACTCTTTTCTGTTTTTTGCGTTTTATACGATTCTAATCAGTATACATATCCTAAAATAATGAAAATAAAATAGTTGCCATTGTCTTTTCTAGTGAGGTGCGTATCAACTGCATGACATACGCAAGTCAGGGTCAGTTGTGCAAACGCTTCGCCATCTAACGCATATAATTCAACCAATATAATATTCTTCTATTTGAATTTATCTATATCCATTGTTTGATTCAAATAAATATTATATTTGTGATGAACCAAATTTTTATTCAATATGAGTTGGAGATTGTTTCAAAGATTTGTTATCATTGCATTTTTCCACCGCAATATAATGATTCCATCAATCGAATAGAGCTGTGTTGGGATGAATTTTATTAAGTCGGGTCAAGCCAATAAGAGTGACCAAATGAATTTGGTTGAATTAACAATTCCTTTTTTTCCGTGTATTAGGTAGAGTTTAGGAAATTTGAAACCTTCAACTTTCAATCGTAGAAATGTGTTCCAATGAAAATATGTAATTTTTTTTCCCATTTTGCTCGACAAACGATGTCAGGTTGATTGATGAAAATTTTAGAATCGATAAACACATCGTGAAATCTAAGTTTCCAACTGGCCGCGGGTTTTCTAATTATGTATCATTATTTTTGTGAGTCTGAGGAAACGCCAAGATGCGCGTTTGTTTTTACCTCTTGCCATTGGTGTGCAATGAATAACTTTTTTGTCAAATTCAACTACAAATCCGTGAAATTTAAGAAAAACATAATTTCAACAATTTATCATTCTGTAGTTTAGCACACAGAGGTGACAGTTTGCTTAATATTCAACGCATCGTTTAAATTTGGATTTTCTATGCTATTGAAAGAAAAAATTATATTCTCTAGATGTAAACAGAAGGGTGGATTGACTCGATTGGATGCTGTATACGAGATAATTAGTCCATGTGCGAGTCCCCATCCATTTGAGTACAACGGCGACCTTAGATAGCCTTCGTCATTGGGTTCCCAATTTTTCCATCAAAGGATTCACTGATGGGTTGCCTAATCCAGACTAGTCGATATATCTATAAAATACATCACTTTTTCAACGTACATTTTCAGTAAGATCTTAAGAACTAGCGATCACAAAATTCCGATGAAATAGTTCTACGCTAAATAGTGGAGAAGGAGTTCACAAGTAGCTATAATAGCAATGGGCGCCAGATTAGATCAAAAGATACACCAAATACCCAAAAGGTTTTATATAACATTATCAATCTACCAATTTATGTATGAAAAATAAAGAGTAAATCCCAATGACCTCTTGTCAAATTCATACCATATAATATAACCAATATTCACCAAAAACCCATAAAGAATATTCCATTACATTCCAAGTACTAAAAATATAAGTATGATATAACAACCCATGATATAATGACCACTATAACGTCTAACAAACTTTTGCTTCCAAAATTCATTTGAATGAATAGTTTTCGAGATCTGAATTTTCAATGAGATTCATTTCATATTTCCCCTCAAACAGTAAAGAATGCTGAACCTATTCAAGGATATGACTGAAATAAAAGTGAAACAAATCGATAAATAAATTAACTTATGATAAAATAATCACTGAAAAATCTTTTCAAAAACAAGCTTTTTTATTAATTATTTTATTTTGTGCTTTTTAGTACTTAAGTACGCCTTAATCTATGCATTTTTGTTGAAGCATCGTTATTATGAGGCCTTTTTTTCCTGACAAGTTCTAAGCTATTTAGTCCTTCAATGAGGAGAGCATCTAAAGGTTAACTCATCCGCCATCTGGAGTTGCCATCTTCAATTTATGAATTTCAACTGAAAATCAATATTCTCCGACTGAATTCATAATCTACGACCCCAAAAACCCCGACATAACAATTTTGAATCGAATCAGGCCATAATTACAAAACTCGTCCGCAATTTAAAATTGTGAATTTTTATGAGAAATCTTGGAGCCGCCATCTTGAATTTATATATTTTGACAAAAATTCATAATCTCCGACCCCAAAAACCCCCACATACCAATTTTGAATCAAATCGGACCATAATTACAAATCTCGTCCGCCATTTTGGAACCGCCATTTCGTTTTTTCCTCTAACAAAAATTCTTGAATGCATCGTCACCGGAATTATAAACAACTGCCAAATTTCAAATTAATCGGACGACTAGAAGTCCGTCAAAATTCGCTTTCAAGATTTGATCCAAACTAAATAAAAACTTGTAATTATATCATATATAGAAGAGTTCAAGGATTGGAATCATTCTCTCTACGACTATCGTATTCTATTCTATTGATCACATATTGGTTATTAATTGATGAATGAAGATGATTCCAAGACACTCATCAGGATCTTCTATCACTGTTAATAAAAACCAAGCGTAACCCTGGCTCTTGCTTTTTGGGCCACAGCCATTCACGAATTTAGAATTTCGGTTGGTAAAGGACTACAGACCGCTCCATAGCCCTTGGCATGTTGGTGTTTCTCGAATAATGACCGAGAGAAAATTTTGATCCACTGCTGGAGGTCGTTTAATGCATTTTGCAAATAAACGACACCCATCAAGTGGTCAGCTGCAGAGGAAAGCAAAGCCGTATCGTCAGCAAATAAGGAGCTCTTCACATGTTCGCTCCTTGGTATATCTGACGTGTAAAGGGCGTATAATACAGGAGACAGCATTGCCCCGTGAGGAACGCCAGCCTCAATTTCTCTCGAATTCGAAAGCAAATTGTCGACCCTGACCTGAAATGTCCTACCTAAGAGGAACGATTTAATCTAGTTTATCAAACTAAGCGGCAGATGGAAGTCTATCAGCTTTGACAGTAGGCCTTTGTGCCACACTCTGTCAAAAGCTTTGCTGGTGTCTAGCAAAACGATGTGAGGCTACCAAGACACACATTATTAAACGGCACTCGACCAATGACAGATTCATAATTTTCAGGATTCACGGGAACTGAGAGGTTATGACAAAACAGCAAATCTACCAAACAAATTTCTCAAGAAGGCTTTGCTTCATTGGACGTGTGACGGCTTGGCATCCGAGAATGTCAGATTGACTGTTTTCTTAGTTTTAACTTTGATCTGTCACGATCAAAATATAAAATGAATAATTGTGATTGGGAAAGCAGTGATAGTGGGAATAAGGAGATCAAAAAACCAATATTCCAAGGCATACGCAGAGTTCAAGGATTGGTTCAGCCTGGTTAAGCACACTCATTCTCTGAAAATGTCCTTCTCGATTATTTTACAAAACTCTCTGAGAAATATAAGTCATCATCGTTGTGAAAGATTTCATTAAATAAATCTGAAATTCAAATTGAATGAATGAATGAAGATCAATTATTTTCATAAATATTATTTAGATTGCAGTAAAACTCTGACTACCGTATAGTCTAGAGAAGTATAGTCTTCTACTCGCGATAATGATAAATATTATTCTCTCGGATAATTTCGTTTCGAAATTTTTATCCTCGAAAATAATAGCTATCATTATACGTTCGTTGAAGAATATACTATTATTCTAATAGTTACAACAATATGTTTTTGTCCTATATATCATCTGATATTTTGGTACAGGTTAGTGAAGATATTCCTGGAAGTGTTAACTATTTTCTCTCTGGTTGTACAGAATGTGTGTTGAAAGAAAATGATTTAATTTTGTAGGGTAACTCTCCTATAAACGTGGAACGCAGATATCATTAATTAGGCGTCTAGTATACCTGTACAAAGAGCTAAAACATGCGTGTTCTGTAACAAAGTTGAAGGAAATAATTTATCGTTTGCTATCGCGAATGTAACGTGAATTGTTTTATTATGATGATTTTCTCCATTAGTGATAGCAGGGTTTCGAAAGTGATAGAAATAACTGAAGTTTTTCAAACTCGATTACCTACCTCACTCAATGTCCTAGACATTTCGATACATATTCATGATAACTATGATTTTCTATTCAGTTTACTAGTATTATTACTTCCCGTTTGTCCGACACTGATCTATGAATTATTCAACCACGTGCTCGTGCAGACTCATGTTTTACAAAGTTATTGCAATACCTGGTCACTTTCCGACTTTATAATCGAATTCACCATTTCACACAAAGGTTTCCTCCGATAATTCTTTGACAAGTTTACAGTCATCACGTGTACCCAGTGAATAAAGGAAATAATGAAAGCTTGGCTCGGATACGTATTCGACTAACACATTTCAAATTATTTGAACTTGAATATCAGTTGTTTTGATGGACTCAAGAAGATCAAGTTAAGGTACCTAATTGTAATTCAATTAATTGCAAATAAAAATTATTGATTGCCTCTTGGGTGCAATTATACATGACAGATACCTATGAACTGATTCTAAAAAATTACACCATTTCAACAAAAAAAACAGCACCGTCTCCACCCACAGATTGCAGTTACCTGGGAATTCAATACATTTCACAAATAGGCCCAAGGGCAGCAAGCCCCAAAGAAAATAAATGAAATATATTTTTGTATTTCGTGCAAATTGTTCAATTATCGCAGAGCGCTTTCGACCTAGAAGCTCATCTTCAGTGTCTACCTGAAAAGTAAATGCGTGAGTGAAACTGGATTGTGTGTTTATTTGTGAACTTATTGGTTCGGAAACTTCAGGTAACACTCAACCGTCAGGTTAGCACAAGAAGAAATCCATAAAATAACGACCTTCACAATGTAAAACAGATTGAAATTGTATATCCAAGTTAAAAGAGATAAAATTAAAATGAAACAAAAGTTCTCAATTATTAGATTAGATAGAGCTAAGGTTGTACTCAAACAAGCAGAAGAGGAAACGTCAATCTTTTTTGTTCTACGGTGACAATCGAATAAAGCAGACTGACTGGTTCAGATGTAACTTTCTAACCAAACTTTTCAGACATCTACAGTGCGCGGCTAAATTATGGAACAAATTCGATATTTCGCAAGCAATGTACTTTTGACAAAAATGCTGAAAGAAGTCGATTTTTGTTTTCAAATGTGACGTGGTGACATAATCAGTATTTTTTTTTAAATTGTAATAGATGTCTTGTGATACTTCATCTGAAATGTATTTCAATACTGCATTCAATGATAATGAATAATTTGATTTGTTTGTATAGGGTGAACAAAAATCAATATTTTATTTCAGTAAGAGAATAACTTTTTTCCAACAAAATACAACATTTATATAAAATATTGATTTTTGTCCACCCTGTATAAAGAAATCAAATTATTTATTATCATTGAATGCAGTATTGAAAGACCTTTCAGATGAAGTATCACAAGACATATATTTCAATTTAAAAAAAATTACCGATTACGCCACCACGTGAAAACCAGTGACATAACCTCTTTTGAATATACATTCAAAAATCGGCATTTAAAAACAAAAATCGACCTCTTTCAGGATTTTTGTCAAAAGTACTTTGCTTGCGAAATATCGAATTTGTTCCATAATTTAGCCGCGCAATGTATGTAGAAGAATAAAAGATCTGTTCAAGTTTTCTTTTATATTTAAACAAAGATTATTGTTGGTTAGTTCTTCCTCGATATGTAAGTCATCCAAAAAATCCAGTCTGTTGTAATTCCTTGAAGTGACTTCATGAAAAATATGTGAATTTATATTGTGGCTGAAATTGTGTTTATTTACTTTCAGATAATGACCATAGGAAGAATGTTCTGGTTTGTTAAGGTGTTCATTTATGCGGACATTCAGAGGTCTGCAGGTTCCACCGATGTAGGATGCATCACAATCATTGCAATTCAATTTATAAATACCACTTTTTGATAATTTGTTACGTTTATCTTTTGTGCTGATCGAATATCGACTCAGGTTATTATTAGTCTTATAGGACATTTTCATGTTGTCCTCCTCACATTTTATACATTTGGATATTTTTGTGATATGTTGTTATTCAAGAAGGGAATTGAAATATTTTTATCTTTACTATGGATCATTGAGAACGTTATTGTGGGCTATTTGTTTCAAAATATACATTTCTTTGTTGTATTCGAAAAGGAACAATGGAGTATTCAAGAGCTGGAGAACATAGCGAGTTAAATTTGTTAAAAGTTGATTTTTTCGTCGGTTTAATTTTTTGTAAAAAATTTTTTATTTTTCAATTCTTCGTGGCTGAAATCTATTAAATATTACCTACTTAATTTTTTATTATTTCCAAAATACTTACTTACCTAGATCACTTCAACTATTAACTGATAAATAATATGTTTTCAACTTTAACTATTTATTGTTACATAATATAAATTATTATCGAAAGTTCTGGTTAGTAGATTGCATCACTTTGTATTTAATTCCACCCTTTCATAGAATGTAATTATTGTGACGGATGTAGGAGGATCTGTTAATGTCAATATATGTGTGCCAATGTTCACAAGTGAAAAATCAATCATCCCCTATTTTTCTACACATAGGGGTGGATAATTTCGTTTCAAATTGAAATATGATCAACTATGAGGTATACGCTAGCTAATAAAAAAAGAAATATCAAAATCGGAAAACCCACTACAAAGCTATGCCTGATAGAATCGGTTAACGGACCAAAATTCAGAGGGTAAACTATCAATATCCTCCATTCTGCTACTCTTAGGGGTGGATTTTCCTGTTCAAATTCAATGGGACCAAGTTTGAAGTATACACTATCCAATGGAAAAAGAATCATCGGAATCGAACGGCTCTGTAAAGAGTTATGCAAGATCATACATAAAAAAAAATTGATTTTGATTCCGTCGGTTAACTAGAGAACCTCCTCCTTTTTGATTTCGTCGGTTTAAAAGTTGATTCTGTTCTCTAATTCAATCTTGAATGTGAATATGAGGTCAGGGTGTATTTCATTGATTTTATTCAGAAGCTGAGCAGCAGTTTCTGAATTCCCCTTTATTAACACCAAACAGTTATCCACATATCTATACCAATGAAGGATTTCCATGTTGTTATCATTCACAATGTACTCATTTTCCAAACTATTCGTGAAGATATTAGCTAGGAGGGGTGAGATCACAATAAATAAAAATAATGGCAATTCAGTGTTTGGTATCTATAGAAAGCCAACTCAGACCAGATCATGGAATACATAACTATTCTAACCATCCACATCAGCATAAATTGACAGCTTTCAATTGCTAGCTCCATTATCCCTTCTCGAATACAACAACGAAATAAATGCATATTTTGAAACAAATAGCCCACAATAACGGTTACGATTCCAACGTGATAAACTACATCATACAAAAATTCAAAAATAAAAGGGAGAAGTAGCGTTTCCAATGATCCATGGTATAGATGGAAATATTTCAATTGCCTTCTTGAATAACAACATATCACAAAAACTATCCAAATGAATAAAATGTGGCATTTATAAATTGTATTGCAATGATTGTGATGCATTCCACATCTGTAGAACCTGTAGACCTCTGAATGTCCGCCTAAATGAACACCTAAACAAACACGAGCATTTCTCCTTTGGTCATCATTTGAAAGTGAATAAACACAATATTAGCCCCAATATAAATTCACAGTTTTTACAAGATGTCACAAGGACTTACAACAGACTGGATTTTTTGGAAGACTTACATATCGAGGAAAAACTAGCCAACAATAATCTTTGTTTAAATATAAAAGATAACGTGAACAGGTCTTTCATTCCTCTACATAGACGTCTAAAAAGTTAGGTTAGAAAGTTGCATCTGAACCAGACAATCTGCTTTGTTCGATTGTCACCATAGAAACACAGAACAAAATAGATCGACGTTTCTTTTTCTGCATTTCCTCTGCTTGTTTAAGTACAACCTTGGCGCTACCTACCGTGATAATCAAGAACTTTTATTTTATTTTAATTTCATCTCTTTCAACTTGGATATATACAATTTTAATCTGGTTTACATTGTGAATGTCGTTATTTTATGGATTTCTTCTTATGCTAGCCCGACGAGTAAGTGTTAAATATTTCCATATTTCAACTGAACTGTCAGAAGAAACACCTCTTTCAATGTTTCTTCTGACAGTTGAGTTGAGAGTTGGAAATATATAATAATAACGATTTCTTCCATGAGATCATAATTTTTTTCATCCCTTCCCAAGTAATTAAAAAAATGTATGAAACACAAACAAACAAAAACAAGATAAATCCAAAATTTTGTTGGGGTGAGGTCCAATAACTGAAACCACTATTAATTACTTGCAGACATTTCGACATTTATAAAGTCATCTTCAAGGCACTACAGAGTAAAATGGGAATAAAAAATATAATGTTGACCGATTGAAATTGTGATAACAAAATAAGATACATATACAGTAACAAATAACATATGTATCTCATTTTGTTATCACCATTTTAATCAGTCAATATTTCATTTTTATAAATTTTATATTCCCCTTTTAATTTGTATTTCTCTGAAGATGACTTTATGAAAGTCGAAACGTCGGCAAATAACCAATAGTGGTTTCAGTTATGGGACCTCACCCCAACGAAATTTACAATTTACTGTAATCAGGTCACAAAAATTCCAGAAAAAAAAACCAATCCAATATGTATGAAAAATTAAACGTAATTCTACCCTCAACCATCTTAAAGACAATCCACCGAATCAGAAGAATCATTCAGGCTTATGATTACGGGTTAAATGGATGGCGAGAGGGCATATTCACATTTTTGAAATCACATGTGAAATGTATTCTGCTCAAAGATATTTATAACCCTCACTTATAAGATTCTTCTTACGTTTTCTACCACTTCTCCGCCTACATTTAGACATTGCTTAGATTTTTTTTAATTTCATTTTATAAATGCCCAAACTAATTCGATGTGGTTGAAAACACAACAATTAGGAGGTAACCTCAGCAGTGTATGAACAACATTTCTACAAATATCGTAAAAAACATACACTTTTCCAAATTTTGATTTCTAATAATTCATAGTTATACCTCCTTCGTGGTTTTTTTGGAAATATTAAAATTTTTAAAAGCCATATATTTCAAAATGTTTTTGTTGCTTTTGACGGTATATTTAGCATTGACGTGAGTGGTACGACGCATTATCGCTCACAATTACAGAATTTCAGATCAAACTGATTTCAACTCACTCAAAACCAAATCATCGCCCAGTTCCTCTAGTAAAAATGTATGATTCGGACTAATTTCGTACAGATTTGGAACGACGCTCGAATTCCTCACCATTAATTAGTTACGGAGAAAAATGTCCGACAAAAAAGTTGCTCGAGAAATTAAAGCTTGCCGAGCAGAATACGAGAACACAATGGCGGGCTTTTTTTGAATCGCTACTACTTTGGAACTGTATGTTACCGTGCTCATACTGTTTTCGACACTATGGAGTATACAGGGCTGAAGAAGTCTTCTCATGGATTGTTTGGGAAAGGAATATGAAAAAGTAATGAATATCTGATGTTGAGAGCTTGATTTTTCTTCTTCGGCAGATTACAACGTGCTAATATCACAACTCAGGTTCGAGACTATGACATAACCAGGAGAAACTTGATTCAATAGAAAATCATGAATAGATATAGATATAATAAGAAAAGTCGATATAGTTCCAGAGTTGTTTGATTCTGGAGCTCATACTGAAACAAAAACCGATTGCTCTTGGAATCGGAAGAGGTAGATTCCACAAACTATTTCTGACAAACGAATGACAGTAACGTCGCCACATATTAGCTGCTTATATAATATGTTCTTGTTAGAGATAGACTAATGAGTCAAAGGAAGTTTAACTGTGGAAACATCTCATCTAATCAACACGAACTTCATATGAAAGGTAAACAATTTTTTTTTATTAATTGGAAAATGTCAATAGTAATGTATAGCGATTTGCGTACATCTTCGAGAAAAACTCTTGGAATGAAAGTTGTGGGTATCGAATAGCTCTATCGAATAACACTGACCAAAATTTGAGAAATATTCTAATAGCCGTCATTTCGGAACTAAACGACTTATTTGGCCCATCTTTGAAGTATATTTCAAAGCAATGACATCACATCACCTTTTTCCGTCGGGGTATATTCGAAGGGCGTAAAGATTTCTGGAATTGAAAAATGTTTATACTTTTTTGGAACATTATGATATCATTTATACTTCCACAACATATAGACAAGGGCCAAACCGATTTTAAATACCCGAATTCATGAAAAATTCTTAGCAGTATGTGGGTGGTCGGAAAATTTAGGGTAAATGATAAGTGAATTAAGAAAAATCAATTGGACTCAGTAAAAGTTCCGGAAGGGTGGTACGTTTTCAGGGTGGAACATTGGTTTTTTACGATTTGTGGCTGAAATATGCATCCTATCGAGGAAAATTCGATGTATATAATTGAAAAATCTAAAACTTTAATATCAATAATTTTTCAACATAACCTCAAAATTAACGAGAAAAACTCCAAAAACGTGTTTTTTTGTTTTAATTTTTATCTCCTGCAACAGAAATTTTTTTTCATGAAACTTAGTGAACACGATTTTTTTGTGTTTGAAATAAGTTGTGATTTTTTCAAAGCAAAATATTAATTTTTCGATTGTATACGTATTTAAATAAAAAAAACTAATTTTCAATCGAAAACGTTGGTTTACAAATTTTAAGTTCCTTAAGTTTATCAGTGCTAATTTTTTTCGTTGATACCTCGACTTCAAGATGGCAAGAAAAAAATTTCTTTTTCGGATGAAAAAACATCGTTTAAAAATGCAAAAAACAAAAAAAAAAACATTTTCATAATCGATTTTTTAATAATCTTGGGAATTTCTTATTTTAATTACAAATAAGCGTTGAAATTGATGAAAAAGATCAATTTTCATGTCATTTACATTCAATGGGAGATGCCTGGCAATGTTTTTGCCTGGCCTCATCCTTGAGAAAGAAGTAAGTTCCTTCAGCAGTACATCCATTCGCACACAACTGATCCATCTTAATGATAATACCAACTAAAACTAGCCAGAAAAGTAAATGAATACAAAAATTATAAAAAATTTCAAAGACAAGCTTTTATATATACAAAGCACTTAAAAGAAAAAATAATTTATTTTATTGTTTGATCTAGGTTATTCTGTGAGTAACAGATTCAAAAGCTTGCCGCGGATACAAAATAGGTAATCTTGCGCGGCAAGATTTTGAATCTGTTACTCCCAGCATAACATAGATCAAACAATGAAAGAAATTATTTTTTCCTTTTAGTGCATTTGTATATATAAAACTTGTCTCTGAATTTATTATAATCTTGTATTCATTTACTTCTCTGGCTAGTTTTAGTTGATATTATCATTAAGATGGATCAGTTGTGTGCGAATGGATGTACTACTGAAGGAACTAAGTTCTTTTTGGAAGGATGAGGCCACGCACAAACATTGCCAGGCATCTTCCATTGAATGTAAATGACATTATTTTACATGAAAATTGATCTTTTTCATCAATTTCGACGCTTATTTGCAATAAAAAATTATAAATTCCCAAGATTATTAAAAAATCGATTATGAAAAAGTGTTTTTTATTTTTTTTACATTTTTAACAATATTTTTCCATACGAACAATACAGTGCATTCCATTTGAAACGAGCCACCCTGAATAACTTTTGGTACAATGATTTTCAGGAAAAATAAAAAAAACACGTCAACAATAGTATACAGGGAACACATTTTGACATATTCACATTTGATGTTACTTCCACTATCGCACCCCCAGAGCATGTCACCATTTTTTTTAAATGGATCACCCTATATTGCTTCGCATTATCAGATGCTCCATGATGAGCAGATTTCAACAAAGTATAAAACATATAGTCTGACGCATATGGTTCGGGAGCTACAAATTATTTGAGTTGAAAACGAGCCACCCTGAATGAACCTTCTGTTACCTAGGTTTCATAGGTGTTTTTTTTGAAGTATACTTCAAAAAAGTCTTATTTTGCCTAGTTAAGTTTGAATTTGATATTCTCTTCATTTTGTATTTGTCTCATTCTACAATAACGATTACCTACCAGGTGAAGTTACAATTGGTGTTTCTGTTTTTGTGAATTCTTGAGAAGCAATGGTTTTTACGCTTCGAGAACGGATTGAAATAGTGAGTTTGTACTACCAGCATGGAAATAGTGCTAGAGCTGCTGCCCGTATGTTCAATGATAATCATCCAGGAAGAAATGTACGACACAAATACGTTTCGGAATTATTGAACAAATTTATGAACTGGATCTGTTAGCAATAAAAAGCATAACCGTTCAGGAGTTGTCAACGATGAAGCTATTTCTGTTTTAGGGCACGTTGGACTAATGGAAAATACGCAATCTTTTACTAAGTTATCTCGAGAATCAGGAATCAGTCGTACAAATGTTTTCAGGATCCTTCATAAGTACAAATTTCATCCATATAAGATTAGACTAGTTCATGAATTGAACGAAGATGATTTCGATAGACGTATCGAGTTTTGTGAAAGTCTCACTGAACGGATCAACTTGCATCGGAATTTCTTGAATAAAATTTGTTTTTCGGATGAAAGTACGTTTAGTTTGAATGGAGAGGTGAATCGGCAAAATTGTCGATATTGGAGTGATACGAATCCTCATTTATACCGTCAAGTTCATACCCAACGACCTCAAAAACTGAATGTTCGGGCAGGAATTTTAGGTGACCACATCATAGGACCTTTTTTTATCGATGGTAATTTGACTGGTGAGAAATATTTGGATATGTTGGAGAATCGAATAATACCGTGCATCAATAGGGTAATTGAGGAGGATATGAATTTATTCGAACAAGAAATAGTTTTTCAGCAGGATGGTGCACCTCCTCATTATGCAGTTCCAGTGCGACAATTTTTGGATGATCATTTTCCTGGTCGCTGGATTGGCAGAAGAGGTCCTACAGAATGACCACCAAGGTCTCCGGATCTCACTCCTGAAGATTTCATTCTATGGGGTCATTTGAAGTCTAAAGTGTATGAAATAGAATCAACAACATTAGAAGATTTGAGAGAGATCATTAGGCATTGCAGAGAAATAACTCCCGAGATTCTCAACCATGTGAGGGCGGCGATGGAAGCTCGTTTGTACCATTGCATGGAAGTTGGTGGAAACGTTTTTGAACATTTACTATAGATTTTTTTTTCTTCTCATTGTCAAGTCATCAGATTTTGATTCAAGAATTTAATAAAATATATCTTTTTCTGATTTATTGCTTCATTTGTCTCTAGAACGAATATTTCAAAATGTGGCCTCCTGTATGAATTGTTGACCTGTTTTTTTATTTTTACTGCAAATCACTGTTTCAAAAGTTATTCAGGGTGGCTCGTTTTCAACCAAATAATTTGTAGCTCCCGAACCATATGCGTCAGACCATATGTTTCATACTTTGTTGAAATCTGCTCATCATGGAGCATCTGATAATGTGAAACAATATAGGGTGATCCATTCAAAAAAAAATGGTGACATGCTGGGGGTGCGATAGTGGAAGTAACATCAAATGTGAATATGTCAAAATGTGTCCCCCTGTATACTATTGTTGATGTGTTTTTTATTTCTCCTGAAAATCATTGTACCAAAAGTTATTCAGGGTGGCTCGTTTTAAATGGAATGCACTGTAAATTGTTTTCTTGTCATCTTAAAGCCGAGGTTCCAACGAAAAAAATAAACAGTGATAAAGTTAGAAAATTCAAAATTTGTAATGCCAACTTTTTCGATTGAAAATTAGGTTTTTTTTTAATTTAAATCGCATAAAATCGAAAATATATATTTTGCTTTGAAAAAATTACAACTGATCTTAAACACAAAAAAGAACGTTTTCACCAAGTTTAATTTTTTTTTTGCAGGAGATAAAAATTAAAAACAAATGGTTCCCGTGAGCTTTGAAAACAATTCATCAAAAAGAAGGCTTTAGTCTGATTTTATTGTTCAACCACCCCTTCTAAATACCACCCCTTTGTGAAACTTTTTTTTTATATTTTTCCCATGATTCTCGTCAGCCTTAGAAGCAATCCCGCGCGCGAAAAAAGGCTTTATCGAATATTTTTTTTGAACCACCTCTTTGTGACAAGATTTTATAATATTTTTCCCATGATTTTCGTCAGTCTTAGAAGCAATTCGCGAAAAAGGCGCAAATTTCATTTTTTCTTCGAACCCTTTCTCAAAATCACCACTTTTTGACAAGATTTTGTTTAATATTTTTTCCATGATTCTCGTCAGCCTTTAAAGCAAGAGAAGGCTTGAATCTGTTTTTTTGTCCGACCACCCCTTTTAAAAAACCACCCCTTTGTGGCAAGTTTTTTTTAAATTTTAACCAATTCTCGAAGCCTTCAGAGAAATCCCGCAAAAAAAAATACTAAAACTGTTTTAATTCAACTACCCCTTTTTGACAAAAACATTTTTATATTTTTCTCATGAAGAGGCGATTGAGCAAAAAAAATGAATTGATTCCGTTTTTTTTTCGTCATGGGGATCACTGTGCGCCAGGGTGATTGTTCACGGTAAAAAGATGACACGATCTTTTATATTTGCCGAAAACCATGACATCTCAGAGTTTCGACTTAAGAGATTGTTTTCCTAATTATCTACACGAATTCCATTGGATTTAGTTATTAGCCTTGTTCTTCAGATTGGCGTGAGATATATTTGTTTTTTAATTATAAGTAATGATTCCTTCTATACAACGTGTTATTTGAAAAAATGATTACTCCGAGTGTATGGTATTTGTTGAATCCAAACTATTTTAAGCATTTTTTTGGGAAATCATCAGACAATAAAAATTTCCTCAACATTGGAAATGTAATATATGATTCTCTCCCAAAGAGATATGTTTCCTGTACATTTACAAAATACTAACCTTCCGTGCTACTCCTGCCGTGCAAACTGCAGTCTTCCTCCTTACCCGGCCTGAGGGGACTGGTCGGTGAGGCGCCTCCCGTCGAACTGACCGACCCTCCCGAACTATGCGCAGAGCCTTGCAGGTAAAGGGGGTGCGTGTGTCCGGAAGCTGCGACATGGCTGTCCATCGTTCCTGCGAGACCGCCTCCGACGCCGCCGCTGTTGCTCGAACCTGCCGCCGCAGCTTGCGACAGCGTGTGGGCATCCTGTAGTCTCTGAACGTTGAACTGGAACAATTGAAATGGAGGATAATGTCCTGTAGGAGGAGTGAATGATGTTTTATTTGAAGAGCTTGATACTGGTTGTGTAGTTTTATGGACCTCGTGATATTGGCAGTCGCCATCAGACGATATGTATGCAAGTGATAAAATATTGGTAGATGGACAAATGAATGACGTTTTGGCCATATTATTATTGAACGATCTGATATTGACTGACTTAGTAGGAGTGAAAGATTTTTGTAAGTATTTCGTGCAAATTTTTTTATTTTTTTTAAATCGTAGCAGAGCGCTCTCGACTATATAATATTCATCTTCAGTGCTTAACTGCAAGTAACTAATACCTAGATGAAATTTTATATAAAATATTTTGACATTTTGAATGATAAAATTTTCAGGTTACTTACTCGTCAGCTTTACAAGAAATCCATCAAAACTGTTTCCAGTGAGTATAAAATAGGTGAGAACCTTAAGTACATATAACATGTTAAAATATTTCTTAAAAAAACACTCATGTGTTATAAGTTGGGGTAATCCATAATTTTAAATTATATTCCAGATAGTTTCATGGAAGTCAATGTTGAAGTGACGAGGAAGTGGATGTTGACGTTGACACTGACAATAGTGACACATGGCTTAGAACCTTAGAAACATATTAGCCAGGAAGTGGCAAACGCAGATGGCGTTCTATTCCATTTTGGAGTGAAGAAGAGTGACTCTAGAGTGAAAAAAGTGTTCTCAGAGTGGAAGTTGGCCAGGAACAAAATGTGTTTCTGAAGTGAATCATCATAGAGAAAGAAGAGTTTGATGAAATGAAATTGAAATTATTTTATTCATTCATTTCAGACGTCTGTTAGGTTACTTACTCGTCAGGTTTACAAGAAATCCATCAAAACTGTTTCCAGTTTGTATAAAATAGGTAGAACCTTAAGTACATATAACATGTTGAAACATTTCTTAAAAAACACTCATGTGTTATAAGTTGGTGTGATCCATTACACCACTTTCACAAACTAAATTGCGAAGAGTGTACAGCGACATACATCGGTAGGACTTATAGACCTTTGGAAGTTCGAATAACAGAATACCTTAACGAAAATAAAAAATCAGCTCTTGGTCATCATCTCAGATTCAATAAACACAATTTTAGCCTGAATAGAAATTCAAAAATTCTACATGAAATCAGGCACAAGAACAACACAAAGTTAGACTTCATGGAAGACCATTACATCAACAAAGAATTAAAAAACAATCACCTTTGTCTGAACTCACAAGTCAATTTAAATAGATCTTTCATCCCACTTCACAGACGTCTGCAATGAATAAATAAAATAATTTCAATTTTATTTAATCAAACTCTTCTTTCTCTATGATGATTCACTTCAGAAACACTCTAGCATTTTGTTCCTAGCCAACTTCCACTCTGAGAACACTTTTTTTACTCTAGAGTCACTCTTTTCCACTCCAAAATGGAATAGAACGCCATCTGCGTTTGTTTGCCACTTCCTGGCTAATATGTTTCTAAGGTTCTAAGCCATGTGTCACTGTTGTCAATGTCAACGTCAACACCCACTTCCTCGCCACATCAACATTGACTTCCATGAAACTATGTGGTATATAATTTAAAATTATGGATTACACCAACTTATAACACATGAGTGTTTTTTAAGAAATGTTTAATATGTTATATGTACTTAAGGTTCTCACCTATTTTATACAAACTCGAAACAGTTTTGATGGATTTCTTATAAACCTGACGAGTAAGTAACCTGAAAATCTTTATAATTCAAAATGTCAAAATATTTTATATAAAATTTCATCTAGGTATTACTTACTTGCAGGTTAGCACTGAAGATGACTATCATATAGTCGAAAGCGCTCTGCTACGATTTTAAAAATAAAAATAATTTTGCCCGAAATACAAAAATCTTTCACTCCTACTATTTCATTACGTGCACACAGCTCCAAAAACTTCAATTAATTGACTGACTCATTCGATTGTCACAAATACAACTCATTTTAAAAATAAAGACAGGATTGAGTTACATGGGTTGGAGAATGACAAACTCTCGTCAAAACACAAACGATTGAAGTTTATATGTGTTAGAAGAAGAACTATGCAATCATTGACCACCAGTATTCAACAGCGATTATAATGTGCAAACCATCCATTTCGAAGCTGCCAATTTTGAAGTGCTAATAAGAAATTGTAAAGTTATCGTGACAAAGTTGAAAATTTATTACAGAAATTCAATTCCTCATACCCAAAACTCATAATGCATCTTTATCAACGGAATTATTAACGTCAAATGAAATTTGTATAATCACTTATTGTCAGAGTTATCTCTTCACAATGAACAATATATATGTTTTGTCAACTTATTGATGATCAACGTTGGATGTGATAGATTTTTAGCTAGTTGAAACTGACAAAATAAAGCTTTGTTTTGGTGCGATTCATTGGAGAGAGGTTGAATTGCTTTCCGATGAAATGGTCAACAGCTATACATATATAATAGGCAAGATCACTAAGTTTTGGAAAAAATACCACAATGTCCAGAACGAGTAGTTGAATTTTTTTTAATTTTTTTTTCGAAGTGTTTTTTCCAAAAAAAAATCCCAAAGAAATGTTCCTGTTCGAACACTGTGGAAACCGCGGCAGGATGTGACGTAACAAGTTCAGAACTATGGCCGATCGCCGGGTTGACAAGTGTTATTCATAATATTTCTTTATAATGTAAGAAGGCTGAAGAAGTTATGATATAGCACTCGGTATCCATAAATATTATTTAAGAATAACTAAATAAAGAACAGCTATCAAATACGAAGTCGTCATTACAATATAACACATGCTGAGTTTTGTTTTATTCATAGGATAAAACAGAATAACATTTCCTCAGAAGTTCCACAAAATAGTGACACTGGCAACTCGCCGATTACGGAGAGTGCCAGGATTTACAGCGTTGCCAAGTGTTATTCATAATATTTCTTCGCAATATGAGCAGGCCGAAAAAATAATGACAGCACTCGGTATACATACATATTATTCAAGAATAACTAAATCAAGAACGAAGTCTTCTTTTCAATATCACATATGCTGACACAAGTTCTGTTTCATTCATAGGATGAAACAGAATAACATTTCCTCAGAAGTTCCGCAAAATAATGACAATGTCAATTCGCCGATCACGGAGAGTGCCAGGATTTACAGCGTTGCCAAGTATTATTCATAATATTTTTTCATAATATGAGCAGGCCGAAAAAATTATGACTATAGCACTCGGTATACATACATATTATTCAAAAATAACTAAATCAAGAACGGCTATCAAATACGAAGTCTTTTTTTCGATATCAGATATGCTGACACAAGTTCTGTTTAATCCATAGGATAAAACAGAATGACATTTCCTCAGAAGTTCCACAAAATAGTGACACTGGCAACTCAAGTAAATGCTAAATCATTGGACATATGTTTGAAGGTTGTAGACGATGTGGTAACTTGATCACTCTCGTTTCGGACGTCCATCGTCTTGTTTTCACCTTTTAAATCCATTTTAAATCCATTAAAACGATGGACGTCCGAAACGAGAGTAATCAAATTGGACATATCACGTCAAAAGAAGCGGCAATAACGCTGTGTTTGAATGTCTCACTGAATTTGAGGGATTTAGAGCAGCGTTTGTTCGAATATTACACAATATCTTCTAGGAAAAACTATGCACACATAATATTTTATCGCTATATTTCAACTTCAAGCACAATGAGGCAAATTTACGAGTTTGTGATCTCGCCTATTACATGTCCTGACTGACCTACGATCAACGCCCAAACCAAACCGCTGGACATTTTGACTGCTTATTCCTTTGATGTCACTGGTAGCCCTAAGAAAGGTTTCTTTGATACTCCATCCCTAAGGGGATGAAAAGGGGAATTAGAAGGGGGATGAAAGTGAAAGTACTGTTAGTCTTGGAGAAAGAGTACTGGAAAATGGTATTTGGGCTAATAAGAAGCACGTTTTTCAGGATTTTTGAAATTCAACCCTAAAGGGGTTAAAATGGGGGTTGAAAATTTGTATAGGAATACCGCTGGTTTTTTTCAAGTTGGGTTCATAAAAATTGCTATTTGAGGACTTCGTTACAAATAAAAACAAATTCAGTGTTTTTGGAAAATCAACCCCCAAAGAGGCGAATTGGAGGGTGAAATTTTTTATAGGCTTCCATCAGTTTTTAACTTAGGGTCATGAATATTGGTATCTGAGATCTTTGTTACAAATAAAGA
The DNA here is from genome assembly GCA_018342105.1 of Gonioctena quinquepunctata. Classification (NCBI taxonomy): domain Eukaryota; kingdom Metazoa; phylum Arthropoda; class Insecta; order Coleoptera; family Chrysomelidae; genus Gonioctena; species Gonioctena quinquepunctata. The sequence goes on from JAFIRS010000045.1 coordinate 901,418, forward strand.
AATACGTGTTTCAGTGTTTTTATAAATTTAACCCCTAAAGGGTGAAATGGCCGGTGAAAATGTTTATGTCACAAGTGGAAAGCGATATTGTTCTCTTCAACTCCTTTATCGTAATACTTATAATACTTATGAACACTTATAAACAGAAAAAACACGTTTCAGTACAGATTCTATTGACTCATCATAGACACATCAAATCAGTAGAGTTTGAAGGAGCCCACTCCAAACACAAGAAAACGTTTGATCAGAGCATTTTCTATAAAATCGAAACAATAAAAAATAAGAAACAAGATCAAGAATGAAAAACAATGATGAATTATTTTCTTTGGATAATTGAGTTCTGTCAAACTCTCGGCTATAATGAACGGCTTTAGAAATGGTTCGTTATAAAGGGTATTTGCTATAAAGAAAATATGTAGTACATACGTCCTGGTAGATTTGTTTTTCGCGTTAATCGACACTGTTGATTTTGCGCACCCACTGCCTAATTTTCTAATTATTTCCAGCATAACCGACAATGTTATAGCCTTCCTGCATGCTCTTGGATGTTGGTACAATTCGGTTGAACACTCACTAACACTATACCAAATTTATTTCGACCCGTGCAGTAGATCTTACGGAGCATTTGAAGCGGCCTCTAATTTAACGAAAGTTCGTGGTCGAGGTTAGCAATTGTACTGAACTGGAAGATCAAGCTAAGATGAGTCACTGGCTTTTATTTTCGTCCTATGGTATACGCCATGTATCTAACAAATCCTTAACAGAGAAAAAGGGAAAACTTTGGCAAATTATGGGTGCTTGTTTGAACAATTTTCCTCGGTTGTTCGTTATAACCGAGTTTATGAATTTCACAAACTCAATTTGTGGACCGTTATATCCGATTGTTTGCAATAGCCGAGTTCATGATACACAAACAGAAATGCATAGTGTATATAGGCGTTTTTGGCGGGACTTTTCAAATGGTTCGTAAAAAACGAGTGTTCGTTGAAGCCGAGTTTGACTGTATTATAATTTCTAAATTGAAAAAATAATGCAATTAGTCACTCGATTCAATGCCGTCACTCCTATTTCAAGTTGAATTCAATCAATGTTAAATTGACGGCAAGGCTCGAACGGATTCTTATCTCATATCCATTAATTTATATGTGAAAAATCAGAATAAATCACACGATATTTAAATTGTCGACAACTTGAAAAATTCAATTGAGAAATGTCATTCTCCGTGATGGCGGATGAAAAAAATATCATCAGACACGATACAAATCGATACACGCCGCAGCCTCACCCATACAACCTAAACAGCAAATTCCTTTTTCAGCGTCAATTTCAAGAATAGAGCGAAAAAACTCTTGAAACAACACGGAAAGTCGGATATCACGTAAATGCCGATAAAGAAAAGCAACAATTGTTTCTAGATTTTATTCCCGGTATCGGAATAGCCTTGGTTAGTCAATACTTGATTTCGAATAAGACAAAGAAGTATTTCCTGTTGACTGTGAACAGAGATGTGATGAAGTAATTGCATACATCAGTGGAGGATAATGCATACTAAAAGACAAAACAGTTTTTTATTTTGTAATTGAATCTAGTGTTACGAGAACCAGCTTATGCATGCGGCTTCTCATGAATTTCACAGATTCCCTCTTTGATTCGATGCAAAATAAGTGAAAAAAATCGTCATGTCTGTGAAAAGGTAATTTTCATAACTCTCAACTGCAGGAAAGGAGTATTATCATCTTTGAACGATACCTCAATCGAAATAAACATGTAAAATTACATAAGCGATCAAATTATTCAAAAACTAACATAGAAGTTTATCTCCACGATTTATGGGCACCGGTGGCTGGTCAGGTTGACGAGCGTCTTATCCCATCCACAAAAGTACTGGATGAAACAGCGCAATGAACCATAATGGCCATAAACCATAGAGAAAAATTCCCTCGACCCGGTTTTTTGCCTACTCACTTTTTCTGGGAAACAAAAGATTTCAACACTCAAAATTTTCCGACTTAATTATTTGTAAATTATTATCACATTAGTTCCCATACAAACGATCAGTAGCGGGAAATAGGAACAAAAATGTTGATTAGAGAATGTTTTGCTCAAATATATGGTAAATCGTACACAACAGCGCGGCATCCCCCTACTTCCACTTCAACGTTAGGAGCAAGGTGTGTAATCTTCTAACTTGCTAGACAAGCATAGAAGATGAAATACGCCCCACATTCCCCTGTTTTCACCCTGTTTTCACATCCCAAATCTCTACCGTCTTCACGGCCCAAGGACGATATATTTGAAAGAAATCAAAAATGAATATTGGTAAACAAAATATAGATAAAACCCCGTACTAACAGTTAATAAATATTATTTGAAAGGATGACAAGAAAGAAGAGTCTTATCGATATCTGAGCCAAGCAACGTCGGGCGCGTTTGGTACTTGGATGGGTGACAACCTGACAAGGAAGGTGCGCGTTTAAATGCCCTAACAACTGTAGCGGGAACATATTCGCAGCTGCAGGCGTCTTATTAATGAGCACGAGTTAAGACGATAGATATGCCGTCCTTCGGAGGGGACGTTAAGATGGCGGTCCCGATTTCATAGATGTTGAGCTCGTTAAAGAACCCTACCTCTGAAACGACAGAGAATTCGGCAGAATTTCCGGGATTTCATCTCGTCAGAATTCTTACTGATAGAACGTATGAACCATTGCCTTATTATCGTGGGTTGTTGCTTATTTCAAAGCAGGTGGAGGCAAAGAACGTACTTATATTAGTGATTTTTGGTAGTATCACATATTTTGACAAGCTCCACAGCTCATCAGCACTAACGAACAAACCCCTTATACACGGCAAACAAAAATTATGAATTAAATTCATCAATGATATCCAACAGCAATATTCTGTTTCAAATAAAAGTTGTGTGACTTACCTATACTTCTGACTGAAGCTTGAACATGTAAGCAAATAACAATAGGCTAAGATCACTATGCGAAAAATTGCATTCGAAGTTTTCGAGAAAATCGCGGACATACATACACCACAAATTTAGTAACTACAAAGTATGATAATAAAATAATATTGTTGATCAAAGACGCGATTTTGTTCGTCCATCTCGTTCCAGTGGTCACTGTTCCACGCGAAAAATATTGAAAATTATTTGATATGTTTTGCGAATTCCCACTAAGGTCACATAACCACAATATTGTGAGTTGACTAATAACTGGAAGATGTATAAGAACTTTGCGAAACAATGCGAGCGAATCGAGTGGCGAAATATACAAAAATTGGCCGCTAATTTGCCGTTAATTAGTTGCAAAAATAAATTTGTTGCTATTGATGTTCAAGAAAGAAGTTGATAGAAAAATCGAATTTAAACGGTTTTCTTCACATAAAGGATTCAATATAAAATTGAACCAGAGAAAGGTAGATCTCAGGTGCAAAACAACTACTTTCCTGGCAAATACCACGCAGATCGTTGAATGATATTCACCTGAAATCATGCTACTTCCATATAATTCAATGGACATTGAATGCAATGTTCTTTCGATAAGCTCGATTATGTTTAATTTATGTCGTGTTCACCTAACAATCCGCATACCGGTTTCAGGCTTCTGGCCTCATCGTCGGTAGTCAACCAGCCAAAGGTCAAGAACTCTGGTGAGTGAGACTAACGTAAACAAACCATCATCGATCTTGTAACACCTATGTACGCCGGAAAGATAACTTCAACTGGCGGTACCTAGTGACAGAAAGAAACACTCCGAAGATCTCACTCGATAGGTTTCTAAATAAAGATTGCTTCTCGTAGAATTGAAGCCCGTCTAGCATGTAGTGAGAGATAAGTGCCATGTGAAGTGGAATGAATAGAAAAATCGAATTTAAACGGTTTTCTTCACATAAAGGATTCAATATAAAATTGAACCACTTTTCTCTGGTTCAATTTTATATTGAATCCTTTATGTGAAGAAAACCGTTTAAATTCGATTTTTCTATTCATTCCACTTCACATGGCACTTATCTCTCACTACATGCTAGACGGGCTTGCCATCTACTGAGAAGGAATCTTTATTTAGAAACCTATCGAGGTGGAGATCTTCGAGTGTTTCTTTCTGTCACTAGTACCGCCAGTTAAAGTTTATCTTTCCGGCGACTATAGGTGTTACAAGATCGATGATGGTTTGTTTACGTTGTGTCTCACTTCAGCCAGAGTTCTTGGACCTTGGCTGGTTGACTACTCCGTACTGATGAGGCGAAGCCGAAACCGGTATGCATTGTTAGGTGAACACGACATAAATTAAACATAATCGAGCTTATCAGAAAAAACATTTGCATTCAATGTCCATTGATATTGGAAGTATGCATGGATTTTCAGGTGAATATCATTCAACGTTCTCGTGGTATTTGCCAGGAAAGTAGTTGTTTTCCACCTGAGATCTACCTTTCTCTGGTTCAATTTTATATTGAATCCTTTATGTGAAGAAAACCGTTTAAATTCGATTTTTCTATTCATTCCACTTCACATGGCACTTATCTCTCAAAGAAGTTGATGTTTCGCTAAATTCATATGAACTTAGCGAAACAACTTTTGATCGCGGAAAGCAAACTATCCGGCTAATAATTTGCGCAATTTTGTTGTGTAATAAATAATTTTGTCGCTATTGTTGTTCAATGGAAAAATCTTTTTTTCGCCAAACAACTTTGACAGAATCCGCAAAAAACAAACTATAAGTGCTAATCATTTGCCGCTAATTGTTTGAAATGTTGAATTCGTCGCTATTGTTGTTGAACAAAAAAACCGTTTCATCACTAAGTTCATACGGAAATATTGGAACAACTTTTGACACAAATCACGAAAATTGAAAGAAGTATGTTAATGATTGTCGCTATTTTTTTGTAAATGTATTAGGAAAGAATTTATATATATATTTATAATATAATTTATAATTCTTACTTATTATTTGCCTTTAGTTCGCAATAATCATTCAGTTTCATTCAGGTATATCAATATTCAAGTTCCATAGTCTCAACTAGAAATGATATTAAAATAGTACTGAGTAATTGTTGCATATCGGCTTTTCTCAAAATCCTCCGTACCCGACTTCGTGGTCCACTATACCCCTAGCCGGGTATAGTGGGTCGATTCACACAAAATTTCTCAAATATCTAAAAACATATCTAGTAATTATAGTCCATCCAATATCAATTGCAGAAGCTGTTTCTATAGGGAGCAAATGAAAACTCACTTCGCTAACACGAGCGTATATGCGAAGAAACAGAACGAAAAATAATCTGTACTACTCGTAAACATTTCCCGTCGGCAAACGGTAGATCAAAAGAGCCGATAGTCAACGTGGACTCAGTGGCGGCTGTCTATGTACACCCGATTCGTCTGGGCCAATTGAGTCGGACATTGATGCGTGAGGTGTGCTACGATGGGAGTCATAAATCACGCGTTATATTGTGTTTTAATGCTCTGAAAGATTAAAACCAGTAGCGTCTATGGTCTTGGTGTGTGCCGATCGAAATACGTTTTAGGGTATAATAATCCTACATCAAACAATGAAAGAAATTATTTTCTTTCTTAATGTATTTGTATAAATAAAGATTGTATTTAATTTTTTTCATTTGTCATTATTTATGAAGTATTTTTAAAATCTTAAAATATCCAAATAAAATTAGTTATCTCCGCCACTGCTGCTCACACGATTTCGCCGCAAGACTTTTTTATGCTTCTGCAATTGATATTGGGAAAACTATACAATTTGTTATAAAAGTTTTCCCAATATCAATTGCAGAAGCATAAAAAAGTCTTGCGGCAAAATCCTGTGAGCAGCAGTGGCGGAGATAACTAATTTTATTTAGATATTTTAAGATTTTAAAAATACTTCATAAATAATGAAAATGAAAAAAATTAAAAAGCTTTATTTATACAAATACATTAAGAAAGAAAATAATTTATTCATTGTTTGATATAGGTTATTATATATCCTAAAACGTATTTCAATCGGCACACACCAAGACCATAGACCTTCTGGTTTTAATCTTTCGAAGCTATTAAACACAAATATAACGCGTGATTTGACCTCCCATCGTACATACCTCCAGCATCAATGTCCGACTGATTGCCCAGACAATCGGTGTAAGACGCGCCACGTTGACTATCGGCTCTTTGATTTACCGTTGCTGACGGAAAATGTTACCAGTGAGATTATTTTCGTTCTGTTCTTCGCATATACCTCGTGTTAAGTGAGTTTCATTGCTCTATAAAGCTTCTGCAATTGATATTGGATGGACTATACAAATTCTCTTTTATTTTTCAATTATTTCTATGAGCAAAAATGGTTATTGATTCAAGCACACGTTGGTTTCAATATTTGTTATTGCATCAAACATTAAATAAGTAGGTTGATCCACTGTACCTTACCATATTAGTCATTTCAGAAAATTCATCAAAATTAATAATAATTTTTAGGAATGATCACCTTTTTAGACGATTTCTGAACATAATCGGAAATGTTACGTGTATATGAATAATACTACATCATCCTCATGAAAATAATACTGTTCTTCTATAATTTTTTAAAAAGTGCCAGACTTTTCTAATGTTGTGCGTTTAAAAAATGACCGATTTTTTCACTTTCACGAAGGCGGGTACGGAGGGTTTTGAGAGAAACCGCTATGCAACATACTTCACTTAGTACTATTGTAATATCATTTCTAGTTGAGACAATGGAACTTGAATATTGACAAACTTGAATGAAATTGAATGATACGAACTTAGCGAAACATCAATATTTTTCTTGAACATCAATAGCGACAAATTTATTTTTTCCCCAACTAATTAGTAGCCCTAGTAGTTTGCTTTCCGCGGATTCTATTGAAAGTTATTTCACTAAGTTCATATGAACTTAGCGAAACATAATTTTTTTTCTTGAACATCCATAGCGACAAATTTATTAACGCCAAATTAGCGGCAAATTATAGTATATTTTGCCACTCGATTGGCTCGTGTTGTTTCGCTAAGTTCTTATACATGACAGGAAGTGAAACGAACTAAAAAGTGGTTTAAAATCAACTGTTTTACAATTTCTAGTCCAGTACTAATAACATTAAAGAAATTGATTGATAGATGTTTTTTTTTTGTGAAAAATGTCGAATAAATAATCCAAACTTCGAATATTAGTGTCGTTATTTGAGAGTTGCGCATGCGTAGCGATTTTCGAGAACTCATATAAAAAAGCATAGACTGATTTCCTTGTCTTCACTTTCTTTACATTGGGTGTTGGAGTCTTATGAATATTGGTAGCTAATAAATATGTGACAAAAATACAGGTCGAATATAGAACCTCTTTTCTCGATGTGAATGATGGTGCGGAACGCTTTCTGAGCGAGTGAAACTCGCACTCGTCGGATCTATTAGACTTGGTACCTCCACCCTTCTAAAGCCATGTTAACAAGCGATCCTTTTGTTCGGATGAAGCCATAATCCATCACATTTATTGACATCACAATGGGCGTTCTTGACGTGACAATCTTAGTTCAATCTTGCGTAAGTCAATTGATCTATTCGTATTATTAGATGTAGTAGGATGAAATCGATAAACTAAAGTGAATTTAAGTAGTGGAAAGTGATGAATATGGAGGATATTTTCACGGTACTTTTATAACTGCTTCTTTTTTATTTTTCAAAGTTATAAAATAATCCTTCCTGAAAAGGTGCGAGTGGCTGACTTTCATTGCGGAGGCAAGGGCCGTAATTATTCAATTAGTAAACTGGTGAGAATTTCCAAAAATTTATATTTTCTAGAAAATGAAGTTGGTTTCATAAAGTTGTAATTTGGACGCCATCTACAGTTAAAAATACTTTACCCATCTTATTCTCTATCAATTTCTGTATAAGAAACATTCTCCAAATCACACAATAATGCTCTGAACCTCTAAAATTATACTTTAATTCCTGGTTCATAATACAAATACATTTGAAGAATTCATATGTACAAAATAATTTTGTCACTTTCAAAATCAATGCAGAATACTGAAAGAAACGGGTACCCAAATAAATTTCAATAGCAAATATGGTTTTGGTTTATATTGATTATACATTTAACCTTTCGTTGTCACGGGTGTGTTGACAAAGTCTTCTTTGAGATCTTCCTTGGCATCCCAATCACAATAACCAATATTTGGTTAGATCTCATAGTTGATGATGCAGGCTTTCAAAATCTTCTTTGCTCTGGGGATCCTTCGATTCTCTGCCTCCTATGAGATACTTAATTCAGCCAGTCTATCTTGTATGCATAGTGTTAACTATTGATTTCATCATAATGAAATCTGATCAATAGAATTCGATCAACAATCGGTGAATAACAATCTGTGATTTACGAACTTTGGTTAACGAGTTGTGATTAACTATCTGTTATTAAAGTAGCTGTGATTTACGAGCTGTGATTAACGTCCTGGCAGAACTATGGCATCAAACCAAATGAAAATATATTTGTTAAACATGTCTAACGAACCTACTTTTAATTTTAATTATTTTTGGTTCAAAGTTCACCAAAAGACAAATTTCTTGATTTTTCTTCAAATTAGGAAGTTATATTCACCTCTTAGAAAAGCTGTCTTTCTGCTTTGTATATGGATGGTATAATAAATCAGTTTCCATCACCCACGAGTTCTTTCAGTGGAGGCAGGAACAGAAATGGAAGAAATCCAACTTCCTTCTTTCCCAACAAATATTAAACTTCACCTTTCAAATTTTTTATAATTTCCAAAAACCGATCCACAGAACCCATCCTTATCATGAAACAATATATTTCACTACTCTGTAGTGTGGTCAGATCCGTCAATAGTGTCAGTTCTGTTTCCTCATCCATGGTTACATCGCAGCTAAGATGTCTAAAAACCCTGGTGTTTGCACTTATACCTGTAGAAGTTTGGGATCGACTTGGCGACACTTGGCCTACTTGATAATAGAGATTACTAGTGTGTCAGATGGCGCCAATTTCATTTTAGTTTCAATTCAGTAACAGGGTATATTTATTTCCTCAGATTTCTTTTTCAAACGAACTATCCGCGGGTTCTAGTTCTAGCTTTACTATTGGTTGAAAAGATACATCTGTCAAACTTCACCAATAGCAAAGCTAGAATTAGGAGCCCCCGAACATTGTACAAAGAAAGCACTATCGTGTTGTTTATCGTATTTTGTACCATTTGAATTTGAGGTTAACCGCATTTTGACAGACGGAGAATTGGAAATGAAATTGTCATTAAATTGCAGAAAATATAAAATTCAATATCATTATTAGTCAAATCATCAAGATTTGTACTTGCTTTTGGTACTGAATACAGGTGAATATTCGAATCTGCGGCTTTATACTGTCCACACAAACTACAAATGTGGCCCATTCTACAAAAAGTATCCTTACACACTACACTACCTGAAAATAAACAATTCCTCGCGCACTAATGAACTGATGAATGAGTGATTTTTCAAAGAACAAACTCAGGAATAAGCTAAGCAAGATTCCAAATCAAAGGGATGGAAAACGCATAGATACCGATAAAACACTGAAAATAATTTCACATAAGATGCTGCAGATGTCAGAAATCAAGTTCTGACATCAAGCAAGAATATAAACAAACATTTTTGGACGCCGCCATCTACCACAGAGAGAAGCTCTGTTGAAGTAACAGGGGGGTGTCCCCTCGAAAATCTAAACAATAGCAAATCAGTTCATTCACCAAGGTTTTTAGATATCTTAATCGCAACGAGGACATTTGACATTTCTAAATGACATCGAAATTTGTTTGTTTTGAATTATTTTCGTCAGACAGTTTATTATTCAAAATGGGCCCTAATATTGAAATATATCCAATAATATCCTGAGGTGGAGAATCAGAGCATCCGTCGAGGTGTGGAAATGAAAGAATTATCCATGGCAATGTCATAACCTGTAACCTTACCAGTGAAATGTTACCAGGTTTAAAAGTGATCTTTTTGCTGTTATATTTCATATTACTGTGCACAGATATTGAAATAACGTTTTGCGAAAAGAAACGTTACACTTTTTGCTGAAAAAATAATCGATAATTATTAGGTATTTATAAAAATTCGGTAATTTGAAGTGTGCTTAGTGCTTTTTCATTTTTCTCTCAAGGTACCCTTAGTTTACTTCCAAGCTTTTTATAATTTTCTGCTTTAAAATATCCGAGAACGCTTCGGTTACGTTAAAATATAATAAGTTAGGTGATGTGAATATTCAAATATTTTTCATTATACTCAATGATAACGTATCAGTGAAAGATTTAGTTGAGTTAGTTCAAGATTTAAAATCCATCAATATTTTATTTTTATGATTCGAATGCTAATGGATACATTATCAAATTACTTTTCTCTTGAGTACATAATACTATCACATAAAGTGAGTGTTCGATGTAACCATAATTTAAAACAATAATTTTTCAATTGAAAAAAACTTATTACCCATCGGTATTTTGAACCTCCGTTCCATGTGCTTTGGTCCAACGTACCAGTCATCGCAGTCTCCGACAGGGATTTTTTTCATCACATCTGAAATGGCACTTCACATACATTATTCTTCTTCTATGTGTACATTTCCATGAAATTTTTCAACACCCGTGAAAACTGTTACTTGAATTTTTTTTCCGATGAGTTTTAAACTGTGGTTGCAAAAACCACATGGAAGAGGACGTACAAAACACTTGTTCGCTAATATTGATATAGACGTATTCGGTATTTATTTGCATTCCTTAGATAAGGTTTTTTCAATTGATATGTGTTTATTACTTTTGGGTAATCTTGGAGTGGAATTCCTAAGCTCTTGATAATGGGAACTGCAGATGTAGATTATTCATATACAGGATTCAGTGCAGAAATAGTGGAAGTGTAAAACGATTCTGTTGGAAATCAAACGATATGAGGATCTGCGGACGAACCAACTATACAGTGAGGATGTAAACTACCGCTAATAGTTTTCAGGCTATCAAAAAATAAAAACAGAAATGTCCATACAAAATATATGGAAATAGAGATGAATTAATTTATTTCCCATTGAATTTTCAATGTTTAATACTGCTGAAATAGATTGAACCCACGTCGATCAGATCAGTTATCCTTGACCTGCTTCAATGTTCAATTGATTTTCTATGTAACTGGTGGATTGTGTTTCGAAGTTGCGAATTGATCACTCAATACTCATATAATACTAATAATTTATGAAAAAAAATATATCTTCACATAAATCAAAAAGGTATGACGGAAGGATGTTCCGGCACTTATGATACAAGAACCTTATCAGTTTTTATAATTGGCACGATTCATTGATCTCCAAAATCAAGTCCTTTATTTTTGAAATGGAGGAGTTAATAATAGGATAATAATATAATAACAGGAGAATTTTCCCAAAATTCATATTTTTTCAAAAATATATAAGAAGGACATTAGAAAGACGAAAATTAAATTGTTCAAAGTTAATTCTTTGGCCCTTATTGACTCTAAAGAGGCGCACATTTCCAAGTGTTAGTGATCGTCAAGTTTGCTGGACTACCTGAAATGGTTCTGGAGGAAAAGCTTTGAAAGTGAAATTTCATATCCTTGTAGACAAAGGCACGCTCTTCTACATCTAGTTATCTGCTTTGTTCTCAGGAGTAGCCCGCGCCCTGCAGTAAATGTAGTAGACATTGAATACTCTCTGAATATTTCAAGAGAAGGTGGAAGGGCCAACCCCGTCTCAATTGGATCAAATCCTACTTGTTGAATAGGAGGCAGTTAGTGCACTGTATTACAGACTCAAACATAGCTCATATCGAATATGGAGTGCCACAGGGGTCTGTTCTTGGTCCAATCCTGTTTTTGCTATACAGAAATGATATCACCGGTTTGAATATAACGGCAAAAATCACTCTCTTTGCAGATGATACTACCTTCCTATGGCACGACAAAACTGCGTTAACAGTTATACAAAAATGGTGTCACTCTAATTGTTCAGTACTAAATTCGCAAAAAACTAATATCATAACATTTCGTTGTAATCTCCCAGAAATATCTACTGGTACTGACCACTTATACAATAAAACATCATCTACAATTCTCGGGCTAGATATTGAAAATAAGTTAAAATTTGAAATCTAAATTAAATCCCTCTGTAGTAAGTTGGCATCTGGATGCTACGCCATACGGGTAATTTCGAATGAGCTAGGATACTCAGCAGCAAGGACTGCTTACTTCGTTCTCATAGAGTCACATTTGAGGTATGGTATCGCATTTTGGGGAGGATGTAGCCAATACCTACTACAAAATGTATTCGTTCTACAAAAAAAAACTCTGAGATATATTTGTAAAGCCAAACCAAGAGATTCGTGTCGAGAGCTGTTCATAGAGCACAGAATCTTAACAGTTATATCCCTTTACATTCTGGAATCAGTCAGCCTCATACACAAGAACAAAAATCTTCTTGAAATAACTGATTCGCAATACCACACGACAACATAACAGCTAGACTACCAAGACCTACCAACACAATGGTGAAAGATTCCATTATCTACAATGGCGTCAAAATTTACAATCACCTGCCTCTTAGCACAAGGAATATAACTTGCTTTAGACGGTTCAGGAAGGACGTTAAAAGAAAATTGATACAGCAGCCATTTTATGACCTTTACCATCACATTCTAGCCTCTTCTATTGTCTATTTTGCATGTTATCGGATAACTATTCTCAATCCTCATAACTCTTATATATATATTTCATTTTATTTTATTTCACATGCTTATCCTCAACTTTTATATTTATTTTAATTTTATTTGTATATTACTTATTTTATTTATACTCTACAAAACCTATGTTTGTTTTAAAATTCATGATATTTTTTTTGGTTTTTTAGTCTTACTGTTGTATCGTGTATTTTGTGTTGTGTATCATATTTTAAATTTTTTCACAGATACTTTTATTTATACTCTTTTATTATACTATTTGTATTCATTGTTACTAAGCTTCGTCCACGAGAACTTTTTCTTCTGACAATAAAGTATAATTCGATTCATTGATTGATTGATAACTCAGAATTATTTAATTCTGACTCAAAATCTCGGAATAAGCTTAATACGATTAGTTGGGAGTTACATGACTTAAAATTATCTGTTCATTTCAAGGTTAGAATAAGATATAACTCTTGAAAGCACTCCCTATAAAAAAGTGAGTGTATACAAAATAATTTGGTTTAACGATATACAGGGTACAATCTACCCCCTTGCACACCCGTGAATGACAAGTGTATATAATGCCATTTTATGATAAACTAGCTGATACCTCCGACTTCGTCCGCGTGGAATTTATATTTTTTGTTATGTTTCATTTTGTCTCCTTCTATCTAGCTTATGCCTGTGGCTTTGGCAGCTTCCCTTTATCCTGTTTCCCGTTATCTCATTCCTCGTTATCCACCTCACCCATTATCCCGTTTCCCGTCATTTCGTTTCCCGTTATCCTGTCATCCCGTTATCCCGTTTTCCGTTATCCTGTTATCCCATTATCCCATTATCCCGTTTCCTGTTATCGCGTTATCCCGTTTCCCGTTGACCCATTATCGCGGTATTCTGTTATCCCGCTATTCCGTTTTTGCTTTTCGCGTTATCCCATTAGCCCCTTATCCTGTATGTATTTCATCCCGCTATGATGACGGGAATAGAGTATGTGACAATAAAACCACATTTCTTCATAACCAAGTGCAACCAATAGAAGGTGAGCTCCCATTTCGAATATATTTATGTATATATATATATATATATATATATATATATATACTATAGTGCCACTGGACCGTACCGTAGTATCGCGCACTCGGTTTGTCATCGTCGCCAGAATAGCTCCAGAGATGGTAGATTTTTTCCTACTTACTTGACACTTATCGTCATATTTTGGACAACTCACACAATATCTTTATAAATTGTAGCCTATGTGTTATTCTGATGTATAAGCTATATTATTGTAAAGTTTCATTAAAATCCATTCAGTAGTTTTTACGTGAAAGAGTAACAAACATACTTACAAACTTTCGCGTTTATGATATTAGTAGGATTATAGTGGTTAAAAATCTAAAAAAAAAAATTAAAACGTGTTTTGTTCTTTGTAAAATTCGACAAAATTTTGGGTGGAGCCACTCGCCTAACTTCACCAATTGCCGAATGCAATAAACATATAACTCGCCATTTGAATAAGGTACAAGAAGAAGGTGTGGTGAATATGTTTTGCTCTGCAATGATGTTTCATGCGCAGATATTGAATCCTGCCTTTTGTTAGGTACTATGTACAGAGTATGTAACTTTTCAATAAAAGCATTTATTATTATCATTATCATACATTGCAGCCTGTCTGAGATAGATATTCAATTTCAAAGTGAAGAAACCTTGTTATATCCAAACTGATGCTAAAGTCAGAACTAGTTGACTTCATACTCTGCTTTGAGGCACTCATCATAATTATCACTGGTAAGAAACAAACGATACAAACACTCTATTGTCTTCAAAATTTTTGGCCATTGTAAGTTGTGATAATTCATGATTATGAACTGAACACTGTTGCCAAGCAAGATTCTCGCATGCACGGTTTACGAACAAAGGTTCTACTAGTGTTTTCCGACTGGATGGTAAATAAAAGAACGTGATTAGCAACCAATCAGAGAACAGTACGCGATGTGCAGAAGAATCAATTTGAACATTATTGTCTTTTGAAAGCTCTTAAAACTAAACACCGAGCTGTTCCGTGCGCATTTTGAAGAGTGGAAGACAAGATGAATTCTCCTCGCATTCATGAAAAAAGTAGTAAATTTAAATTCTGGTTGGATTCCGGAGTCGCCAATCACTTTGCGGGCGTTTCCGTACTAGATATCTAGTGAACGCCCGCATAGTGATTGGCGACTTCGGAATCCAACCAGAATTGAAATCTACTACTTTATTCATGAATGCGAGGAGTGATTCATCTTATCTTCTACTCTTCAAAATACGTACGGAACAGCTCAATGTTCAGTTTTAAGAGCCAGCAAAAGACAAAGACAATAATGTTCATATTGATTCTCCTGCACATAGCGGACTGTTTTCTGATTAGTTACTAATTACGTTCTTTTATTCACCAGCCAATCAGAAAACACTAGTAGAATGTAACAAACCTTTGTTCGTAAACCATGCATGCGAGAATCTTGCTTGGCTTGGTGTTCAGTTCACAATCATGAATCATTACAATTTACAATGGCCGAGAATTTTGAAAACAATATGCAATTGCGAATGAATGTTTCCCCTTTCAATAATGTTTGTGTCGTTCGTTTCTTACAAGTGACCATGATATTATGGTAAGTGCCTCAAAGCAGAGAATGAAGTCAACTGACTTTATCATCAGTTTGGATATAACAAGGTTAGATTTACCACAGCTTCTTCTTCTTCTACTTTATTCAAATGTCGAGTTAAATATGAATTGCGTTCGGCAATTGCTGAAGTTTTCCTCCGAGCAGGTCACCTGGAATTAGGCGAGTGGCTCTACCCAAAATTTTGTCGAATTTTACAAAGAAGATATGTTCTCAAACTTTTTTTTCAGATTTATAACCACTGTAATTCGTTATGAAATGGCATTAAACACTCGTCATTCACGGGTGTGCAACAGGGTAGATTACACCCTGTAAATATGCATCATACATTTGCCATGGGAATTTCTCCGAAGCGATTTCTTCCAGATTTTCTGAGGCAAAATAATGCCAACATGTTCATCCAGCTATCATGTTCATGTTCATCCAGTTATCAACTCGGATTTCCGTGATACTTGGTCGGAATTATTAAAATCAATTGCAGCGTCCCTTCTAGGCAGAGTCAATTTCCATAAATTTTCAACCATATCTCCCAGTACACGAAGTGTCGATCGTTGTTCAATTTTTCTTTCAGAAAAAGTGCCGACCCCATTGCAGTTGCATATTTAAAATATCAACCATTTCAATTGTTTCAAGAATTGATCAATTTTTCCCTTTCCTGTTGCAGGATTTACGAATATCAAAGAACCCGCTTTCATCATTGCATGATTCTTATTTTTCTTCAAGTGAGAAAAAATCTAGTATAAGGTACCTCAAATTATAGTCAGAATTCAGTTCTTTTACAAACATTTCAAAATTACCTTTCAAGGCAATTTTAGCCAAATTTCATTTCCATTGTTTTGGAAACTGATCTTGAATTGAATTTTGTATGTTTCATACACAATCAGCTGAGTTCAATTACGAAATTTCCAAACCAGAGTTTATGTTTAAGTATGTATAAGAGATTACTTGATTATTTTATACAGCAGTGAATTTGTGTTCATAAATGCAGAACAGGTTCATTATCAATAATTCCTTGTTTTTTTTTCCAGTTTTTCCTCTTAACGTACAGTTGTTGTCTCGCCATATGTATGCAATATGAATTTATGTCAGTTATATCACGTTTTAGAGACATTCATAGTATTTCATAAACCTGAAAAGATTTCATACATGCGAGGAAAACGTGAATAAGAATGTTATGCTGACATTAGTTTTGTTATAAGTCTTCGGCAAATCACAGAGCCAACGTCCGCCTACGTACAGCGCGTACTCTGACCCTATTTAGGTAGCAAATTTTGAAAATCAGTCGTCGTCCAGCCACCAGCAGTACTTATTGAATATCAGTGTAGCAGTTTTGCCGTCAAAATGACCAATAAAATGTTCCCAAGACAGAGTTTAGAATTCAAAGCCACGATGCGGAATAATGGCGATGTTATTGGATTTCTTGAACCTTTGGAGTATGGAATCAGTCTTGAACTTTTGGAGTATGGAATCAGTACTAAAAATTCGAGTACAGTTAATCGGACAGAAACATCTGTATTTCCTGGATCTCGATGTCGCGGACCTCTCCTAGCAAAGTAGAGACTATAAGATTCACACATGACTTCACGAATTGGGACCCTGGCAGGAGGATGGTGTATCAGAAGTATGAAAGGACTCGCCAATTCAATGCCTAGAACCGCAGTATACAAGAGGAACAGCAGTATACATGGAAAACTTTGATAGGACTGGTAGATATTTTTCAGCTGTTAATCAAGTTTCTTCAAGGAGGACCAGAGTGCAGGCTGAGACAAGGAAATGGTCCTGCCCAAGTAGCAGTAGTCCTTTCTGTGGTGGGGACATTCCTGTTATCGAAAGTAAAGTATTAATGTATTTTCAAACAAAGGGCCTAGAAGAGTAGGGATTGAAGTGCCCATTCTAGTACTGTGGTGCGACCGATTTCCTCTATCAGAAGTGCAGCCGCCGGTAAGGCGGATTAGGAACCTTGTTCACCTTCAAGTCTTTCCTAGCCCCTGGAAGACCAACCTCACCTTCACGTGGTTCGGGGTGACGGTACCTCGGCCGCGCAACAAATGGAGCGGTTTGTGGACGTGTTTTTTTGTGGTGAGTTACAATGTGCCAAATAGCCCAAGTTTCATAGGAGGCTACGGCCAGATGAGCTTATGGGCTGGAGTTTTTACCTAGTGGGTAAATCTTACAGAGGGGCTCTCACACCATCAAAAGGTGTCCATGAAGGAGTTTCTCCATTTCCCAAACAAAAAAGCATTTCCCAGGCTTATTCATTTTGTAGATTGTAGGACAATTCACTCTGTGATTAATCTCACTCTGGATATCCATCGTCTTAATGGGTTTGGAGGTTCTTCACGACGTTCTGATCGCTTGTATCTGCAATCATCTTCAGGTGAATACTGACTAGCTTAGGTGCAACTTGGTATATTATAAGTCTGTCGATGCAGTAGTACGTGTGATTTCGTCATGCCCAGTGATGTGTCTGATTCCGCTCGGTGCGGTGGTGCATGTAATTCCTCGCATCTGCTGTCCGCTAGAAAGAGCAATGAGCGATTTCCATACGTTCCTCATCTCAACGTTTAAGGCATCATTGCTTCGATGTAAGCAGCCTCCTTGAACTTCCGTTTGAACCAATGCTCCTCTTTATGTAGAATGCTTGCATCATACTACACACTCCGATGCTCAGTCCGGGTGTGCAATTTCGGATATCATCGTCCCCCCACGTTGAGTCCATATTCTGTATTTTGTTGATGTAGGAATCTCCACATCCACATGGGTTTTCATTAATACAGTTCTTGCTATTTTGGTTCCATCAACAGAATTAGTCTTGGTGAAGAAACTTTGTGTAGTATATGATTAATTCTCCAGGAGTTTTTCGGGATATCCATATCGGTGTAGGTCCTCTTTGATGTGGTTTATTTCGGCATTTAGCGACTCTTGGTTCTTGCATACGTTTATCGCTCTTTCCATCAATGTTCTTACGATCAATTCTTCTCCTTGTCGAACTTGGAATTGGAACTGTAGTTCAGATAGTGACCCGTTTGGGTTTTCCTTCTATAAATAGAGGTGCGCATGTCATAGTCTGTTCCCTCAACATTCACAGCGAGAAAAAGTAGCCCAATGTTGGTTTCCGTTTTCGCTTGATCAAATCCCTGTTGCTGTTCATTGCTTGAGAGAAACTCCTGAAGGTCTGTATCTCCATGACTCCATATGATGAAGATGTTATCGAGGTATTTCAACCACAGTTTTGGTTTCTATTCTACCTCTAGTACAGCCAATTCATCGAACCATTCCATGTATATAAGGAAAAAGGAAGACCGTCATCTTGTAAATGAAGCGGTCCTTTTCTTGGAAATTTGAGTTCCCTTTCGATAATCCTAAGGGATTTCTCCAAGGGATGTGAAGGCTTTCCAGGTCGTAGCTGATGAACGATCTTCTGGTCCAAGTTCAACATATTTGATGGTGTCCAAGACGTGCTCGGAATTCTTGACGTATTAGCTGTTATTTCCTTGTAAGTGTTCTAATAGGGGTAGGAGGTATTTCTATAGGTTGTGGGTTGGTGAGTCTCAGGAGCTGTTGATATCGGTTTTAGTGGCATGCCTGGTTTGTGAATTTTTGGAAGCTCTTAGAAATACGGAGGATTGCTGTAATGTGGCGTCAGGTGTGGCCATTCCTTATCTGGAATGGAAGTTTTATATATCCTCAGAGTTTTGTAGATCTTCCTTCCTATAGTGGGTGTTGGATTCTTCTGTAAAAGTTTATAGTTTGGAGTACCTACTCTAACTTGTCATCATATGTGTCTGGGTGTCCATGAATTTCGAACGATAATTCAAGGAGGCTGCCTATATCGAAGCCATTTACGCCTTAAGTCAAAGTGTTGAGATGAGAAATGTATGGAAACCGCTCATTGCTCATCCTGGTGAACTGCTGAGGTGAAAAATTCCACGCACCATTGCAAGGCTCGAAATCACACGCATCACTTGGCACGGCGAAATTACACGCATCCCTGTACCGATAGACTTATGAAATACCAATTAACACCTAAGGTTATCAGAATTCTCCTGGAGATGATCGAAACGTCGTACAAAACCTTTAAACCCATTAGGACGACGGACTCCGAAACGATAGTTGCCACATCGTTCTCAACCTTCAAAGAATACACTCTTTGTTGTACTGTCTTGTCGAGACATAGAGATCTGTAAGATATGTGTATTGTAATTTTCCTGTTTTTCAGGTGTAAGATTACGGACTTGTTTCCATTTTGAAGAATTTGCGAATTAAGGTCAAATTCGTTTTTTGGATTGCCAGTTCAACTCCACTTCAACATTTAGGGAATTTCAATCCCAAGTTAAAATAACATTGCGTATTCAGAAAAAACGCATTCAGAGAAAAACTGCCACGAGATAGAAGTAGATTTGTTATCCGGAGAAACAAATCAAGTTTCAGATGTATAGTAAATTTCAGAGGATTGTAAATCAAATCAGTAGATTCAAAGTCAAATTAATAGTTATTTTCGGAAGTGATAATAAAACCCAAGTATGTACTGTCTGCAGCCTTGTATGCTCTTATTCAATAGTTGAGTGAACTTTTGTATTTTCAGAAGTGTTCTGCATCTGAGTAGGTGTGAAATCACTATCTTTCCTAAGTGACTAAACCTTAAGAGAAGGTCGATTGAGACCTCAGTGAGAAAATCAATTTCTTTACCGTAACTAATAATATTTCATTTTTTTCAGCTTTCTTTATAATAGAGAAACCTTCCATATACATGACCGCCGAACATTATATGTATATATATATATATACATTTACATATATCATTTGAAAATAGTATTCGGACGTATTCCATGGAACACCGTGCACTTGAAATCACTAGCGCGTTTAGGTTCTTCATAATAATAGGAATTCACAAGATATTTTACACCTCCGCCCCTGAGTGCCTCCGTGGTGCATATTCCCCCTTGTACCTTTAGATCTAGAATTGAATTGTTTATTTGGAACTAGTAGTAGAGAAAGTTTCGCTAGAGGCAACGTTTCGTTTAGGTGTAGTTTTTGAAAATGGATCGAAAATCTGGAAGGAAAAAATATTCCCCATGTCTCAAGTCTTCCCTGATAACTGTTAGCGGATATGATTTGAGGTCGCTTCTCGTGGCCAATCTCGATTAATTGAACTATCGTCTGCATCTATGCTATTTTTGATTAAATTACAAAAAATCAAAGTTGGGGCCACTTTCAGTTACATAATTCTAGTTTATTGCCAAAAAGCGTTTTCAAGGACAATAATTATATATCAAATTTCAAACTTTATATTCAAAACCATAAAAAATATCCTATCGTATCTTGGTATAACTCATTATATACATATTCAACAAATTCGTTCCCTCCATCCCTTCAATTGCTCCCAGTAGCATTTTTCAGAGTCACCAGTTGAAGTGAAATATAGAAAATGGAAACATTCTGATATACCCAATCAATCCCGTTCTCTGGTTAGACTGTTTTCGAGGAATCAGCGGTTCGCTCTCGGCAATATTAAGTATAAAATAAATTAAAGCAGGTGTAACAGTTAAACTGGCGTTTATTGGTGTAGTACTTGACTTGTGGTTCATCGAAGAGGAAAACAAGTTTGAACGTCGACAGCAACCAAGAAAGTATCAACATTCATTACCTATATTACAGGACCGTATCACCCACGGAGATTCATGAAGTCTCTTCTGAGAAAACTTAAGAGGGAGAGAGAGTGCTAGCCTGTCCTCATCTTTGCTTGTACTTTTATTGCGATTGTGGACGAATATAATTTGTATAAAATTCATAAAAATTGCATTTCCACGGCAATTTCAATTATATTTACATTATTGTGGTATTCAAACATTCAGCCAAATGTTTGAATTTCAATAAAATCTTCAACAGGTGTTCCCATCAAACCACTGTCTGAAAATATGTCGACATGCTATTTTCAATTTATAAATGCTTTCAGTAGTAGGTACAATTCTCATGAAAATGCCTTTGTGGGTACTTTTTTATATTTTTATAATTTGGGAACACGGCATGGTAGTCTGATCAAAAAGTTCAAAATGGTGTTAATTATTGATAAACCTCCTAAAAATATGAGGGAGCTCATTGGATTCAGAATGACGCGTAGAAAAATGTATTTCGATGAGTTTACAGCACATAAAAAATTGCAATTGTTATTAACAAATTGAGAGGAAAAAATAAAGCATTTAGTTTTTCGCTAATAATTCGAAAACTATCTATAGTTAGGGAATTTGAAGAACAGATTCTCAAAGAGGGAGAAATTTCCAATAAAAAAGTCCCAACTCCCGGAACTCTATCTTCATTATTTATAATTTTAATTTATTTATATATATATATATATATATATATATATAACGAAAGAAAGAGATTTGTTTCGATTCCAAAAAAGCCACCATTCACCTACAGCTATTTCATGGTTTCCCAATCATCAGGACGGCTTGTGGTCTTTTTTGAATTCGAACCAAATCTCTCAGAGTGCTAATACCTACCGGCAAGAATAAAAAAGCGAAATGCAGAAAATTATAGAAGTGACACCTATAATTTGTGAGGTGAAACTTAGACCTAATGAAGTGGAATTCAATGACACAAAATTTCGTGCAACATTGATAGGTCACCAACAAATGTCAGTATAGGCCAATCCACGACACCAAAAGTCGTTTTTTAAAGTGCGTTCAGAGTAACGCAAAAAAATAACGAAAGAAAGAGAGATTTGTTTCTATTCCAAAAAAGCCACCATCCGCCTACAGCTGTTTCATGATTTCCCAATCATCAGGACGGCTTATAGTATTTTTTGAATTCGAACCAAATCTCTCAGAGTGCTAATACCTACCGGCAAGGATAAAAATGCGAAATGCACAAAATTATAGAAGTGACACCTATAATTTGTGGGGTGAAGCTTAGACCTAATGAAGTGGAATTCAAACGAAATTTCGTGCATCATTGATAGGTCACCAACAGATATCAGTATAGACCAATCCACGTCACCAGAAGTCGTACTTCTAGTGCGTTCGGAGTAATGCAAAAAAAATTATGAAAGAAAGAGAGATTTGTTTCGATTCCAAAAAAGCCACCATCCACCTACAGCTGTTTCATGGTTTCCCAATCATCAGGACAGCTTGTGGTCTTTTTTGAATTCGAACCAAATTCTCAGAGTCGGATAAAAATACCGGCAAGGATAAAAATACGAAATGGACAAAATTTGTGGGATGAAGCTTAGATCGTATGAAGTGGAATTCAATGACACGAAATTTCGTGCAACATTGATAGGTCACCAACAGATGTCAGTATAGGCCAATCCACGACACCAAAATTCGTGCTTCAGTGCTTTGAGAGTAACGCAAAAAAAATTACGAAAGAACCAAATCTCTCAGAGAGCTAATACCTACGAATTCAAAAAAAACCACAAGTCGTCCTGATGATTGGGAAACCATGAAACAGCTGTAGGCGGATGGTGGCTTTCATAGAATCGAAACAAATCTCTCTTTCTTTCGTTATTTTTCTGCGTTACTCTGAACGCACCAGAAGTACGACTTTTGGTGTCGTAGATTGGCCTATACTGACATCTGTTGGTGATCCATCAATGTTGCACGAAATTTCGTGTCAGTGAATTCCACTTCATTAAGTCACCCCACAAATTATAGGTGTCACTTCTATAATTTTGTGCATTTCGCATATACATATATATATATATATATATAGAAGTTGAGGTTGGACGACTGTCTATATTAATGAAAAAGGGATCTTTATTTTGGGTATGCAGTCGTAGGGATGAAATGAGTATACTCTTTTTTATATTCAAGCTTTCGAGACTTTATTGATTCAGGAACTCTACAATGATAAATTAAAATGTGTGAGAATTTATACATTTTCTTAAAAAAATGTACTTACGAAAGTTAGGTTAACTTCGAGCAAAACTTGTAAATACATGGAAAACATATTAATGATGAACATACAACTAATGTACAATGTGTAAATAAAAATTGATGTAAAAAACACTTATGTATTGTTCATTATAGGGAAGAGATTCATTTGACACAATGTTGACAAGATCAAGTGAAATTTCTGTCTAATAAAAATAATGATTGCTATGAGGAATTGAAGTATTAACCATCTTTGATTTCATGATTTGGGCCAATAGTCATGAATTAGGGAAATATATAAGAGATTGTGAAAAATGGTTAATAGTGTTATCTAAATGTGGAGGGAGACTCAATAAGTAGGAATAAATGATACTGAGGTTATCGATATCAGTTTTGGCATTCATTGAATTTGGTTCTTTGTATATGTAAGACATTTCCAAAAAAGTTCTTTTTTTTAAATTGGACTCATGATCCAATATGTTGACATTATCATAATCTGATTTGTGATCTTTTTCTAAGGTGTGTTGTGCTAGTGTGCAACTTTTTTTAAGGTTCTCAATATCACTTTTATGCGAGCAAATTCTATCTTTAAGTTTTCTTTTAGTTTGTCCGATATATTTTTTATTACATTGAGAACAAGGAATGCAATAGACTACATTGGATTGTTCTAATATAGGGTCTTGTAGAGTTCCTGATGAAGAGTCAATAAAGTCTCGAAAGCTCGAATAGAAAAAAGAGTATACTCACTTCATCCCTACGACTGCATACCCAAAATAAATATCCCTTTTTTATATTTATAATATATATATATATATATATATATATATATATATATATATTTAATTGAAAAGATCACGTGACAAAAGTTTTTTATTTTGTTTATTATAATTGTTTAAAGTAAAAAATTAATAAAATATTAAAAAAATTATGTTACTTTTTCTTAAACAAATGTTAAGTTATGCCGTTTTCGCATCAACAATGGCATTGGGTAACTCTGGTTTTCAATATCGCTACAAGTAAAGAATCTGCAGAGATCGCCTCATTGAAATTGTTATGAAAACATTTTATTTTGCGGCATATGGTTCTCCCTCAAATTGGAGAAAAATATAATTACAGTCTGTGCGTATTGTGATCAGTATGATCAGAACTATTCCCAACATATATCAAGGAATTAATACCCACAATAATCTACATTGAATGGCAAGCATTACTAAAACGAGAGAGTGAATAATTTCAACTTAAAAATGCAATTACAGTAACTCCAGAAAATAATATTTTTACAAATAGTTAAAAAAATATTTTTTTCAATATCTATCGTTGAGGAGGCTTCAATAATAGGTGCATATCGAGATATAGTATGAAAATAGGTAACCAGGACAAATAATCCAGAAAGAGAAGATATTTTTGCCTTTTGAAAAATGTCAAACCCAGAAAAATATTCCACATACTCTCTGCAACTTCATTTTAGAGGTAGGCGGAGAGAGAATATCGAATTGTACCCAGTTATGAAATATAAATTATATATGTTAAAATTAAATATAAATGATTTCATCAATAAATTTATAAAAAAGTCGTGGACAGTCTATTTTCATTCTTGGCTATTATTCACTGAATTGGTTTACTTCGACTGTGAATAATATACATAATAATAAAAACATTATTTGATTTCAGTAAGATCATTTTTACATGTTATTGGAAGATTCGATATAAAATCATCGAGATTGTATATCATACACACTTTTCAAAATATAGACCAAGAGCCCGTGTCACTTCAAGAACGTGTCATAAGTTTACGCACATTGAATATGGAAACTTGTGTTATCGATATCGACAATGCTACAGACATGCCCGCCATACATTTTTTCTGGGGCGAAGTGATGGTAGGAGGGATGCTGAACTGTTATAAAGAAGAAGGTGAAAAACATTGAAAGTTCACGACTGAGGGTAGTTAAAAACAAAAGTCTACAATAAAATAAAATAACACTTGATTATTGCAGTTGTCTAAAACTTGGCGTTCACCTGCTGCAACGATCAACATATGTCAATGGAACGGGCCCGAAAAAATCAGAGAGTTTACTACTGACAGTTCTTACCATTTGCATTTGAACCATATAAATTTCGCATGCATTTGTAGATTGAAAGAGGATAATAAATTGCAGTAGTTTGTGAGTATGAGAGTCGTCAAAGTTTATATTGAAATCACCTGCCAATATAATTTGTGTTGTTGAAGGTGGTTCGGATAGCAAATTCTTCAGTTTATTTAAAAATATGGCAATATCTGTATTTGGAGCTCTGTAAATGCAGATTAGATAAAGATTTATCTTTTGGCAGTATACCATTGAAAATTCGAAGATTTTTTCCTCTAGCTTGTTTTCTACAATATTTGGAGACCGGTATATAACCAGATACAGAAATGTTTTCATGTGTGTTCAGCCAATGTTCTGTTAGCATTATTATGTCGGGATGTTTGTTGATAGCACATAATATGTGCAATTCGTCAGTCTTATGTCAAACACTCTGAAAATTTGACAACAAAAAAGTTCAATCGTCATTGTTTGTTTGGTCATTTCTAAAAAAGTACTCTGCTGTGGTTGATAGAAACTCATATCGCGGTGGATATTTTTTAGTACATTTTCAGAGCTTTTCTCATGTCTATCGTTCAAAATCGGTGTAGTTGACTTTCCTCCAATTAAGTTTCGTTTAAGCTTGAGCTTAAGTTTACTTCAGTGTCTTGGATTTCTTTTTCAAGTGAATGCCGATTAGTGGAGTGGTCATTTAGGAATGAAATTTGGGATAATCTGGGATATAGATGGCTTCTCTCTATCGGATGGCTCATTTGATTAGGTGGGCTAGGTGGTATATAGTTGGTAGGTGTTCTCAGTTGAGCGAGGTTCAGGTGAGTCTCGATGTGATATAATATGCCTTAGCAGATTTCTTCAGGGTAAGCCATTCATTTTGTCGTTTCTGTTTTGGATTATGTTATTGCACTCTTAATATTACTCGATCTTTTGGACCATGTAGCCAGCTCCAAGTTGTTATCATATATCAATTTGTTGATGTTTTTTAAATCGTATCCATATGGTTGGGTAATTAAAAGTAGTTGAGGTGATTCAATTAGAATTTTGTGTAGATCATTTATGGTTTTCAAGCTGTACCTATCAGGCCATAATTATCATTTTCTTGCTGTTTTTATCAGCTCAACAGTTGTTGCTAGCATTCTCCTCACTTGAATGGGTTTCAGAATGGCCTGTATAGTGTACTCATCGTCAGATAGTCGTTTCAGGACTCCGCATATTTTTCATTAGAGCCTGATATAATTGTATTTTTTTTTTGTCTTCCATTAATTGTTCTTTTTTTTCGAGTGCATTTTCCTTGTTTAGTATATGTGAGCTGATCATTTGGATGTTTTTCTGTTTATATTTGTCTCTATTGTTTCGCGTTGGTTTTTTAATTGTTTGTCTGCTTGTTTTGTCAGATTTTTTGTTGAGTTGTTTCTATCTTGGAGTCCCATATTGTATTTTTTTGTTGATCCATGTTCATTTCATATTCGTTTTTTTCTGCCTCTTGTAGAATAATTGGCGTTGGTCTTTCAGTTTTTTGATATATTGATCTTTGTTGAATCCATCTTCGCCTAATTTGTGGATAGTTTTTTCTAAGGCATCAATTTCACACTTCTGATTATTCTGCGGACAGTCGCGGGTGTACAACATTCAATTATATTGTTAGAAACGAAACGGATTTTTCCTTCGAATTTTGAGGTGATACAACTTTTGTGGTGAATACCTGAGCGTGTCGTGCAAACATAGCAGCTGGCTATCTTCGTTTTATAGCTCTTGTCGTTCATGTTGAAAGCGAACCACGATTAACCACATTCACGTTCGATAGATTGTAATGGCAATGTGTTACTAAGTTACGGGCCCTCGAAGTTACAAAATTAAAAATATTTTTCTCCATTCACTTTTCAAGTAAATACTAAAAATCATGATGATTGACGAAAAAAACGAATTCCTTCGACGATGTTTCACGATGAGTGTAGGCAGTGAGTTAGTTGGTTTGCTACAAGTCAGGAACCGACTGTCCCTGATGATCCATAGCCCAACATTTTGATATGACTGACTTTTTCAAAAATTTTCAACAAAACAAGGTTTCTTGGACAATTTTCAGAAAAAAATTACTCATGTGTGTAGTCGGTCGGAGCAACATTTTTTTTATTGAAATGCACTTTCATTTGGCGACATCCAACCCGAGCACCCACCATTATCTGAAATGAAAAAGTTTCAAAGGCGAAATAATATTGATAACATTGAGGAGGTTTGTTGAGATTTGGATCAATTTTGTTGAAAAAAAACTATTATTTCCTTGCCGACGTTTCGAATTCTATTAAATTCACCTTCAGGGCTCTGTAAGAATGTAAAATTTCTGAATTCACCCCGTTGTGCCTAGATACTTTCATTGAAGTTTTTGAATTCTGTATAGATTCCAGTTACTTTAATTATGATGGAATTGTTTACCAACTGATATATGGTTTAGGAATGGGTAAATGCATGTCACCTTTCTGTGCTGATCTCATTAATGTCAGAACTACAACAACAATGCTTAGACAAACTCTATCTTTCTCTGTCCCCTTCTTCAAAAGATATGTTGACGACATTTCCACAGCAATTCCTGAAAACAATAAATCTGAAATTCTGGACGTTTTCCAGAGTTTTCACTCACGATTAAAGTTTACTATAGAGAAAGAAAATAATAATGCTTTAGCTTTCTAGACACCAATGTCATTAAAACTCCTAAAACGTGTTGAAAGTAGATTGGTATCACAAACCAACTTTTTCAAAGAGGTTTCTCAACTATTTTTCACATCATAATTTTCAACATAAAATAAACATCATTAAAATTTGAAAACAAGAGCGCTCAAAATTTCATACCCAGAATATCATAAAAAAATCTTGAACAAATCAAACCATTTCTATTAAAAAACAATTACCCTCCATGACTAATAAAAAAAAATCTCCAGGATAACAAATCTTCTAACAAAACCAATAATTTGACTATAAAATATAACAAAATACCGTATGTGAAAAATCTCTCTAAAAAACTTGCAAAAACGTTGAACGTAGAGAATTCCAAGATCGCATTTTCAAATAACAACCCTGTTGGCAAAAAGTTTTATTCACGCCAAAAAACGAAAACCCCTACCAATCTACAATCAAAAGTCGTTCATAAAATGTGATTTTATGAACATCCTGTTCATATTTTCAACAAATCAACTGTTAGAATTGTACAAAATGCTACGTTGGTCAAACAGGGCGATATTTAAAAAAACGCATATCTGAACACGATAGGGACACAAAAAACTTAATGCCCAGAATCCCACTGCTAGTAGAACATACAAGAGGAAATTGTCGCTCTTTTGATTTCGAAAACCCCATCAGCCTTGATAAAAAAACCTTTCCTGTCAAAAAGACTTCTAAGCGGAATGATCGAAATTGTCCACCAAGAGACCGTCAATACCAGGAGAGACATAGAAGGATTAGACTCGTTCTATTTCACCTTGATAAATCAGATTCCTGAATGATTTGTTATCATTTTTTACCACAATTGTTTTTCTCCATCAATGAAAGAACTATATGATTCAGGGATATTTTTTGAATTTTATCTCAGTATTCGTTTGTCTCGCACTTGATGTTAAACCTGTTGTCCCGTGAAAGTGTTTTCCGTTTGTATCTAGAATGTCTGTTTATGTATTATTTTTATTAACATCCAACTCGGAAAAACTACTTTTTGGTGAGTCTTTCCTTTTTTAATAATCTATATTACTGTGAAATATTCCAATTCTTGTGGTCAAATGTTCCTTTATTTTGACTATTTCTTAACCTCTTCAATTTACGAAAACTCATTGTTACAGAGCCCTGAAGATGAATTTAATAAAATTCGAAACGTCGGCAAGGAAACAATAGTTTTTCTTCAACAAAATTAATCCAAATCCCAACAAACTTCAATATTATATGTTTAATTGGATCACTAAACTTACTAAAATAATATTGATAACGTTAATTTAGCAACATTTATAACTGGGATAATGCTAGAAAATATGATGAAAGAAGTATTAAACGAAAAGTACAGTACATATTTGAAAGTTTCATTCACAATTTGTAAAGCAGATATTTTTTTAAATGAAATGCCGGTGAATAACTTTTTTTTTCTTCAACAATGTTAAAAAAACATCTATGAAACTATTTTTGATGAAAAATGAGAAACTGAAATGCGATTTTGTTTTGTTATATGATTGTCACCATATTGTAGATGATATTTTGAAACTTTTTGAAATGGCCGAACAGTTTACATTTTAACTTTCAAGCGTGTCGATCGCAGATTGGAGGAAGACAGGTCTAATGAGTAACTCATTTTAACATGTTTAGTCGATTTTTTCTCGATATTGCTACATTTTTGTCAAAACAAGGTGGTGCGGGCTTTCCTAGGACTGTAAAATATGTACCGTTGTATTGGAGGAAAATATTTTGGACGCTGTCGCTGATGATCATTCCATGAACATAAAAAATCTATCAGAACAGTTCCATATATCCAAATCGAGTATTCACAGAATCAGTAGAGTACAACTGCTTCACCCAGATCACATCTGGGGGGTTCATGTCATGGTATCTCAAGATTTTCCAGCACGACTGGTTCCTGGGTAAACAAAGAGATGGGACATTACTTTCATTAAACGAGTTGTCTTCATTGATGAAGCAGGTTTCAGTAGAGTAGAGTTATGTCTCACAATCCACATGTGGGTTGAAAAAAACTAAACACCAAAAGAAATTCAACGTGGATGTTTGGGCTGGTATCATAGGAAACCAACTCATAGAACCATTCGTTCTACATAATCGATTGAATGGAGAACGTTATTTGGAGTTCATTCAGAACTATTTGAATGGACTTTTGGAACATGTTACATGCCAACCCCAAAAAGATATGTGGTTTATGCATGATGGCGTTCCTCCTCATCTCAGTTAGATTGTGAGAGACCACGTGAACCATATTTTTCCCAATAGATTGATTGCTGGAACAGGGCAATATTCATGGCCAGCGTGGTCTCTGAATTTGAATCCATTGGATGTTTTTCTGTGGGGGCATCTCAGAAGCCTTGTTCACGCTACACCTATCCACATAGGAGATGACTTGTTGACTAGAACAACATTACATTGTGAAGCCAAACGAAACGATCCTGGAAAGCTATTTCAAGTACAGAGGGGGTGTCTTCGCAGACTTCGAAAATGTATTGAGAGAAAGGGGTCATATCGAGCAGTGTGTATACTGGATTTTTGATATTCGTTTGCTCTTGAGGATTGCGATTGATATTTACGCTATGAGTTTTGTTAGGTGAAATGGTTTGCATTATTGAAATTTTTAATGAAGATTTTACCCATTATTGTCATTAAAAATTAATCTTTTCAAATAATGGTGGATGTTTCAGGTTGGATGTCGTCGAATAAAAGTGCATTTTTATAAAAAAAAAACATTTTTCCGATCGACTTTTCACACGAGTACTTTCATTCAGCAAATTGTTCAGGAAACCTTGTTTTGTTGAAAAATATTGAAAAGTTTCAGTCATTTCAAAGTTTTGAGTGTGGACCATCGGGGGCAGTCCGTTCCTGGCTTTGTAGCAAACCAACTTACTCATGCATGAAACCTCATCGAGGAAATTCATTTGATTTGTCAATCACCAAAATTTGGTTGGTTTTCAATATTCACTTGACAAGTTATCAAAGAAAAACATTTTTCATTTTGTTTCTTCGAGGGCTTGCAACTTAGTAACGAAGTATTTTAGGAAAAAAGTTAACTGAGGTACTGGTGATATTTTGACCCAGTTATAATTCCCAACTTTGAACATTTTCATTTCAGATAATGGTGGACGCTTGGGTTGGATGTCGTTGATAAAAATTCATTTTTTCAAAAATTGTTGCTCATATCGACTTTACACACTTGTACTTTTATTCAGAAAATTGTCAAGGAAACCTCGTTTTGTTGAGAAATATTGAAAAATCTCAGTAATTTCAAAGGTTTGGGGTGTAGAATATCGGGGGGAGTCCGTTCCTGACTTGGCAGCAAACCAACGTATGTGTCCCATTAGTGAACACATACATCCGGATAAAAATCTGCGACCTATCAGAATATTTTTTTTTCAGTATCAACATCTGAAATAAGCCCCCGAGGCCCTGGAGGCTTTCAAAATTGGCAGACAACTTGAAACTGATTGTGAGAATGAAATTGATAGCGTTATGGATACGAATTATAGCCTCAGGTATCAGCCCCAGAAGATAATTCCGATGAAGCTGAATTTGCTTTTGATCAATTCGAAGCTGCTCTCAATGGACCAAAATATGTTCCCAATGAACCCCCCTTATTCAGCAAAGGAAAGGAACGAACTAGTAGGATGATAAAGATTATGTGGTTTCTAGTAGATGATACATTTTTCTCCGAGAATTTGACCCAGAAGAATGTCCACTTGACAAAACTAAATCGAGGAAGCAGTGAATTGGACTGTTTCTGGTTTGTTTCCAAAAAGTTTATTTTCATTCTTCGTGCACTGTACAGAACAAAGACTGAATTAGCTTTCACCTAAAACGAATAGTAAAAAAAACATAGTATTGAAAACCACTGTAGTGAAAGAACTTAGGATTGTTACTGGGTTCTCTTCGATAATGCATTATAATTGAGTTCCGTTATTTGCAATGGTACTGGTCCAACATTAGAGAATGAAGCGGTAAAGAAGGCAATTTCAAGGGCCAACTACTTTTATCGACATTATACTTCAACATTATTCTAAGACTTTTATGATGAAGCTATTCAGTGTTTAAATAAAGTGTCTGTGCCTTTTGGAAAAGCATCATCATCATCATGGACATTGTCCACAGCCAGGCACTGAACGTTGCAACTAACGAACAGAAATATTAAATATATTCTATCCAGAATCCAGTACTCCGAAAGAGCTCCTCCAAATTGTGATAACAATCCTTTTTTTGCAGTCACGTAAATAAAATAGTACATGGTACGAAAATTTCGATGAACGAGTCACGCTCGTACTTCAGCGCTTCTTTTAATGATGCTGCTTTCCTAATATTATCGTTTCTTAATTTTCCAGACAACGTATACCAAAAGCTTTCCTCCATAATCTAATTAGCACCTTACTGTCGCGGCTTTGATTGCATCTATTTTGCAGATGTTCCTCGTCTCACCAGTAGTGATAACAATCATTACGTATTGGGCAGTGGCATAGGATAAAAAAAATATTCTAAACACTACGAGAATTTCTCTCTAAGTTAGGAAGATGCATAACGAGTACAATGGAGATGGTTCTGAATCACACTTCCCTCCTCATATTAGTAGTGCAGAAAACGACTACACATAATGATAAAGGTGTGAATAATTAGGCACAAGATTACACTCCTTCACGGGGATGGTCAAATTTAGGACATGTCTGAAAAGTTAAGATCTGTGAAACAATTCACCACACACCAGAGCGTGAAACCAAAACCCTATTTCGGAGCTAAGCAGAAACCCCATCAAATGGTATACTGATGGCTCAAAATAGCAAAAGAAACTGGAATATGGGCATATGGGCACAGAATCAAACACTCTGGAGGTCTAACAAATCCTCAAGCATTTTCCAAGCGCAAATATACGCTATCGAAAAATGCGTCCAGTTCAACATCGAAAAAACTACAACAGACAAGAGATCATGATATTGTCCGATATTCAATCAGCCATCAATATCTCATTCTCCTACGAAGTTAGTTCAAAAATGGTGTGGAAAAGCTTAGGAAAACTAAGCAGGCAAAACAAGGTCTTCCTCATGTTGGCTTCAGGGCACACCGTAATGAAGGGAAATAAAATAGCAGATAAACTCGCAACAAAAGAGACTGGAACACCATTTTTGGGACCTGAAGTCTTTTGCAGTATTAGCAATAATAAGATATCAGGAATACTTATAAGTTGAATCACAAAAATAATGGGGATGTCTAAAAGGTATGAACCAACCGCATAACAAGAGATCATGATAGAGCATTCTCACCCACGTGCAAAACAATCCAAATGAAATGTTTCAAAAAACTTTAGAACAAAAAATTAAACCGACGAAATACGGAACTGAAAAGTAAAAAATAACTTAAACCTTCTTAGTCTCAATAACTAAGCTCCTAAACTAATGTAAGTAACTAATTTTGAGTCGGCGCCAAACAAACAAGCAAATTATTAATGTAAGGCGTAAAATGATGGCATCGAGGTGGGCGGTGACATTCTGATAATTTTTTGAAGTAATTTAATGATTTTTGTTGATTGTTCGTTTGGCGCCGACTCAAAATTTTTTATTTAAGTTTGGAGTTATGAGATAAGAAGGTTTATTTATTTTTTACTTTTCAGTTCCGTATTTCGTCGGTTTAATTTTTTGTTAAAATTTTTATTTTTAAATTTTTTGTGGCTGAAATCTACTGATTACTGACTACTTGTTTTTTGATTACTTCCAAAATACTTACTTACCCACCCTACTTTAACTATAACCAGTTAAATAATATGATTATTTACTTTTACTATTTGTTGTAATATACATTATTTTTGTTGTTCTGGTTAGTTTATCTCATTACTTTGTATATCATTCCATCCTCTCATAGAATATAATGATTGTGACGGATGTAGGAGAACAAAAATAATGGCATTAGCGATCTGTCATTGTCAACTGCATATGTGTGCCAATGTTCACAAGTGAAAAATCAATTATCCCCTATTTTTCTACCCGTAAGGGTGGATAATTCCGTTCGAAATCCAAATATTATCAACTTTGAGGTATACCCTATCTGATAAAAAAAGAATCATTCAAATCGAAGATCCCAGTACAAAGTTATGCCTGATAGAATCGGTTAACGGACCAGAATTCAGAGGGTGAGTGATCAACATCCTTCATTTTGCTACCCTTAGGGGTGGATTTCATCTTTTGAATTCAAATGGGACCAACTTCGAAATAATTCACCACAAACGAGAGCGTGAAACGAAAACCCTATTCCGGAGCTAAGCAGAAACCCCAACGAATGGTATTCTGATGGCTCTAAAATAGCAAAAGAAACTGGAATATGGGCATATGGACCCAGAACCAAATACTCTGGAGGTCTAGACAAATCCTCAAGCATTTTCCAAGCGAAAATATACGCTATCGAAAAATGCGTCCAGTTCAACATCGAAAAAACTACCACAGACAAGAGATCATGATATTGTCCCATATTCAATCAGCCATCAATATCTTATACTCCCATGAAATTAGTTCAAAAATGGTGTGGAAAAACTTGAAAACTGAGCAGGCAAAACAAGGTCTCCCTCATGTTGGCTTCAGGGCACACCGTAATGAAGGGAAATGAAATAGCAGATAAACTCGCAACAAAAGAGACTGGAACACCATTCTCGAGACCTGAAGTCTTTTGCAGTATTAGCAATAATAAGATATTAGGAAAACTAAAAAGTTAAATCACAAAAATAATGGGGATGTCTAAAAGGTAAGAACCGACCGCATAACAAGAGATCATGATAGATCATTCTCACCCACGTACAAAACAATCCAAATGAAATGTATCAAAAAACTTTTTAACAAAAAATTAAACCGACGAAATACGGAATGAAAAGTAAAAAATAACTTAAACCTTCTTAGTCTCAATAACTAAGCTCCTGAACTAATGTGAGTAACTTATTTTGAGTCGCGCCAAACAAACAAGCAAATGAATTAGGTGAGGCGTGAAATGATGGCATCGAGTTGGGCGGTGACATTCTGATAATTTTTTTGAAGTAATTCAATGATCTTTGTTGATTGTTCGTTTGGCGCCGACTCAAAATTAGTTACTTACATTAGTTTAGGAGTTTATTGAGTTTATTGAGACTAAGAAGGTTTATTTTATTTTTTACTTTTCAGTTATTTCCGTTTAATTTTCTGTTGAAGAGTTTTTATTTTTCAATTTTTTGTGGCTGAAATCTACTGATTACTAACTACTTGTTTTACGATTGCTTCCAAAATACTTACTTACCCACCTAACTTCAACTATAACCAGTTAAATAATATGATTATGTACTTTTACTATTTGTTGTAACATAAATTATTTTTGTTGTTCTGGTTAGTTCATTTCATTACTTTGTATATCATTCCATCCTCTCATAGAATATAATGATTGTGATGGATGTAGGAGAACAAAAAGAATGACATTAGCGATCTGTCATTGTCAACTACATATGTGTGCCAATGTTCACAAGTGAAAAGTCAATTATCCCCTATTTTTCTACCCGTAAGGGTGGATAATTCCGTTCGAAATCCAAATATTATCAACTTTGAGGTATAGCCTATCTGATAAAAAAGAATCATCCAAATCGAAGATCCCAGTACAAAGTTATGCCTGATAGAATCGGTTAATGGACCAGAATTCAGAGGGTGAGTGATCAATATCTTTCATGTTGCTACCCTTAGGGGTGAATTTCATCTTTCAAATTCAAATGGGACCAACTTCGAAGTACACCCTATCCACTGAAAGAAGAATTATCAGAATCGGACGTCCCAGTAAAAAGTTATGCGTGATCATACATAAAAAAATAAATATACGCGTCGACTAGAGAACCTCCTCCTTTTTGGTTTCGTCGGTTGATAAGAGGTAGGCGAGGTATGTTATAACGTTGAATATATACATCAGTCGTGGGGTAAGTATTTGGGAAAGAAAAAACTCATTTTTCCATAAGATGATTCGTTGTGTTGTACTTATGAAATCTTAGATTTTTTTCTCCTTGGATGTGAACTTTTCTCATGCAGGATTGAGAGGAAGCAAAAATCATTAATTAGTTTTTGCCCTGATCTGTAGGAGTCAAATTACCTACTTTCAAATACAGTCTAATTGAAAATGAATCAAAAGAAGTATTATTCATTTCGTTAGTAATTAATCTGTTACTTCAATGACTTAAAAAGTAGCATTGTAAAAAAGTTTCCGAATTACATTCTTTGAAGAATATTCCTGCATTTCGCTCAGATTATATGAATATTAGAAATCGATAAATCATACGAAACTCAATCGCTCACTCCGACCCTGACTACATAAAATCTTTGATTTCAGTCTGATGGTCGGTGAAGAGAATTGGCTATCGTCAAAGTGGCACGATAGAGTCGGCCTTGTCAAAGCATTCCGCGGCGCCGGACAGAACTCTCTTCCCGGACTTCTAATTTCAGCAAGTGACTTGTTTTTGTTCCCAGTCTATTCATCAAGACGCACAGCTGGACCAGCACATACTGAAAAACAATCGTCGATCGCGATTATCCTCGCATAAACCATTCGACAGGTCCCGAATGCCCTGCATATTATCTCAAGAATTTCTGCGACGGTCAAAAGCGCCTACCGCGATTTTCCCACATTTGTCCGTTAGAGTGAATCCTCTGGGAAGCGCGCTTGTCTATGTGTCTGTCTATTTCTATTGTGGGAAGATTACCTTTTCGTCTGCTTAGTATTTCTTCTACAATGGTACCGTAATGGCCCCAAAAATTTATTTTTTTATTCTTACTAGCTCGAATTCCTGTATGCAGGTTGTTGATTTGTTAGAGCCTACAAACTCATTAGTCAATTTGAAAAATAAATGTCTTTCAGGTAATCTCCTACTCAAAATATAAATAAACACAAACAGGTACCTATCTAGAGGGGATTTCGGAAATATTCTTCAACAGAAATAAAGATTTAATATCATGATCAATAATGCTACAAGTTTTCTAAGGAATATACCAATTCTTACAGAATAACTTGAAGAGAATGATAAGCACAACGAAGGGTGTAGAGTAGCAGATAAATCGAAAATTTACCAAACTAGACCGAAACCGTTTCTCGCAGCTTCCATGTCATTCTATCTCGCCAGTCTTCTTCTCTCTGGCCTAGCCTCTTGAACTCCTCGGTACCATGTCACTTTAGGTCTTCCACGATTCTGCACTGTGGTGGTTGCCATGACCATATTTTTGGAAGCATATGTTTGTTCTGCTGTTATTTGTGTATATATATATATATATATAAACATATATATATATATATATATATATATATATATATATATATATATATATTATATATATATATGTATAAATATATAGTGATAAATATTCGTGACTGGCGGTAATATAGAAGTAGATTTCCTGTGGGGATGCAGTCAGGTTAAAGGGCTTTGTTTCAAGTAAACTCTTTGAAATACGAGCTTTCGGCTATGTTTATTGCCTTCCTCAGGACGACTAAAATTATAATGAATAACAATATGAATTGATTTGTTTTCTGTTAGACATTCACAAAAAATAACTTCATTTTAATCGTGGATTTTTCAATTCACAGAAAAATCTTTCTATCAATATTCAATTGAGAATGTTTCCCTTTACAACAATATGAAATTGTATAGTATTCAGGTACTTACTAACATGAGAATCAATAAAATTACTACATATGAGGAAAATACAATATTTTTCTTATGACAGTGACAATTGTATATTATTATAAATCAAGTTGGAAAATTTTGAACACTGAGTGATATATCATTATTTTTGTTCAATTTCAGTAAATATGTATAAATTTGACTAGATTATTCAAATCAGTTCTTTTGTTCATTGATTGACTATTAGAATTAATATGAACCATTTTCAAGAAAATTCTTTTGGTTACATTATTCTCAGCATCTAAAATTTGTGTTTTATTATAGTCCATTCGATGGTCTTTCTGATTAACATGTTCCAGAAGTGCGCATGAATTAACGTTTCGTTTACAGTCACTCCTATGGGATATAATTCGACTATTGAGACTTCTGCAGACTTCTGGCCAATATATTATTTAGAACAATCCATACAAGGGACTTCATATACAACATTAGACTATTGGTTATTTTTTATGGGACTTTTCACTTTAGTGTGTAAAATAGTTTTTATATTTTTTTTAGCAAATTTTGAAATTTTCATTCTTTAATACATTGATTAATAAATTACTTTTCAATGAAGCTAATTCATTGATCTTCCAAAGATCCCAGATAACTTCCATTATAAATGAAATAGAACCTCCTCTTTTTAGATCACTTCCACATATCCATGAACTCACTCCTAAATTATTCGTATTGAAGAATAAAAACTCCAAAATTGCTAAAAAAAATCGAGAAATATAAAAACTATTTTAAAATTACACACTAAAGTGAAAAGTCCCATAAAAAATAACCAAAAGTCTAATTTTGTATATGAAATCCCTTGTAAGGATTGTTCTAAATAGTA
The DNA here is from genome assembly GCA_018342105.1 of Gonioctena quinquepunctata. NCBI lineage: Eukaryota > Metazoa > Arthropoda > Insecta > Coleoptera > Chrysomelidae > Gonioctena > Gonioctena quinquepunctata. Next base: position 939,958 of record JAFIRS010000045.1, read on the forward strand.
TATTGGCCAAACCTCCAGAAGTCTCAATAGTCGAATTATATCCCATAGGAGTGACTGTAAACGAAACGTTAATTCATGCGCACTTTCGGAACATGTTAATCAGAAAGACCATCGAATGGACTATAATAAAACACAAATTTTAGATGCTGAGAATAATGTAACCAAAAGAATTTTCTTGGATATGGTTCATATTAATTCTAATAGTCAATCAATGAACAAAAAAACCGATTTGAATAATCTTAGTCAAATTTATACATATTTACTGAAATTGAACAAAAATAATGATATATCACTCAGTATTCAAAATTTTCCAACTTGATTTATGATAATATACAATTGTAATAAACCTAAAAAGATCGATTTCTATTGTCAATTTGACAATTTACAGTATGAAAATATTCCCCCCCCCCCTTCTGAATTATGAGCACCCCCTCAAAAATTTTAAATGAGAACGGGGGTCCTGTGGCACCTTGTTCGAAAGGGATTTTCATTCTCTCTTCAGCAATATCAAGTTTTTTAAATTTGGTGCAATCATAACTGAGGAAATTCATCTTGAAAATGTAATATTTTTAAAACTTTACGTAGAATGAATTAAATAATGACACATAATGTTTAGGAAGTATTTTTCAATTTATTTTACAATTAAATTGAATGTTCAAAATGACCACCATTCACTTTTTGACAATGAGCAAGTCGATCTTGGAATTCTCGTACAACATTTTGTAGGGGTTATGTTGTTAATTTCTTCCGTTATCCTAACTTTTAAATCTGCAATATTATCTGGTCTATTGAAATATACTTTTTATTTTAAATAACCCCATAAGAGGTAATCGAGAGAAGTCAAATCGGGGGATCTAGGCGGCCATTCAATCGTTCCACGTTTTCCAATCCACCTATTGGGAAAAACTTCGATCAAATAATCTCTAACAATACGTTTGTAATGCGGTGGAGCTCCATCTTGTTGTTACCTAATTGATCTATCTATTGCATTTGGATCATTAATATAAGGTTTATAAAAAATCTAGATAAACCTCACCATTATCTGTGCCTTCAAAAATAAGGGCAAATGATTTTGTTGTTAATGATACCAGCCCAAACGTTAACTTTTTTAGGATATTGTGTGTGAGCCTCACACATCCAATGAGGATTTTCTCTGCTCCAATATCTACAGTTTTGCCTATTAACCGTTCCATTTGAATGAAAGGTAGCTTCATCAGAAAAAACAATTTTGTTTATGATCTGCAAATCTGCTTCCATTCTATCCATTATCAGTCCACAGAACTGTTGCCTTCTATCAGGATCATCCTCATTTAACTCCTGAACCAACTGAACTTTATAAGGATGGTATTTTTCTTTATGTAAAGCTCTCAATATCGATGATTTGCTTACATCATTGTTGGCGGCAAGTTGTCTACTTGTCATATACGGATTTTCCTCAATCACTAACAGTACATCTTACTTTTTTTCCTCATCCAATTTAACATTTCGACCTGGTTTTTGAATTTTTTTCACATGTCCAGTTTTACGAAATTTCGTTTCTATTTTGCTAACTATACACTGTGAGATGTGTTGACCAGGGTATTTATTATTGAACATTTCACAAACTTCCTTTCGATTCCTTGTTTTATTACCGCATCCAATCACAATTAAAATGTCTTTCCTTTGCGTTTCGGATAAATGAGCCATAGTTGAATCAAATACACACACAAATATTTTACAATACACTTACATGTGTCAGCAACTTATAAATATCGAAATGACAGTAGTCCAATTGATTGACATTACATTATTTATGTGGGTTTTGCTAATAATTGTTTGGTGTCTTGAACGACTTTTTCTTGACGTTTAGCAAAACAGATAAGAATATACCTGACTATTTCTTATGGGGTTATTTAAAATCAAAAGTATATTCCAATAGTCCAGACAATATTGAAGATTTAAAAGTTAGGACAACGGAAGAAATTAACAATACAACCCCCGAGGTCCTACAAAATATTTTACGAGAATTCCAAGATCGACTTGCTTATGATCAAGAAGGGAATGGTGGTCATTTTGAGCATTTGATTCAATTGTAAAATAAATTGAAAAATACTTCTTAAACATTATGTGACATCATTTCCTTCATTCTATATAAAGTATAAAAAATTCACATTTTCAAAATAATTTTTCTCTGTTATGATTGCCCCAAATTTAAAAAACTCAATATTTCTGAACAGAGAATAAAAATCCCTTACGAACAAGGTACCACTCGATCCCCCTTCTCATTTCTCCCATTTTTGAGAGGGTGCTCATAAGTCAGAGGGGGTGTAAGAAGGGGGTAATATTTTCATATTGTAAATTGTCAAATTGACAATAGAAATCGTCCTGTTTCAGGTTTTCTTAAACAAATACACAATCACGTCAAAAATCAATTTATTCCATACCTATGGACCGCACTGTATATACATATATATATATATATATATATATATATATTCCTCAATTTTTCGGAATGAAGGTCTGATTCAGTCAAATCATATAATTTCTCTTGACGACGTTTCGACATGGTATTTGTCATCATCAGGTTAAAACAAAATTATTTTATTTGAATTTCTGCGTTCGCATCGTACGAACGTTATTGTAGGTGTGTCAGGACACTGGAGAGGATGCAATTCCGAGCACACTACGAGCTGGAAAAAGTACTCTCCAGGGTCTTGGGCAAACAAAAACATGGGGGGAATAAGAGTCTTCTTATCAGGAACCATGGACCCGAAACGGTGAAATCAAAGGTCTGGGAAGGGTTAGTGGGGAGCCATTATATAGCAGATTCACTGAGACCCCTGTATACTCATTTGAAAATATATTAATATACTGCCGTTAACGAGCCTATGTTTCGGAAGAGGAAAATCATGGGCCGAATGATTCTTCCATGGACACCTGAAGGAGGTGGAGGATCTGATAAGGCACTGAAGGCAGGAAGGACTGCAGGTTGTAATCGGCTGCGATACCAACGCGCACTACATCGTCTTGGCGACACCAACGAAAGGGATGAGTCGCTACTCCAGTTCGTGATTGCAAACGAACTGAACATACTGAATTCAGGCAATAAACCAACCTCAGTTACAAAATTTGTTAGTAGTTTTGTTACGAAATAGCAAGTGTCTGAAGAGAAGAATTGCTCCGACCACAGGCACATAAACTTTAAAATAAAGAGCAACACCACTACAGAAACTCATCGGAATCCAAGGAAACATAATGGAAAGCCTACAAGGCAGTCCAAGCATGTACCTTTCTAGGATTACAAAGACCGAGAAGGGACCTAGAGATGGCAGTGGAGCATCTCACTAACACAATCCTCTCTGCGTTCAACCAGGAACGTGCCCTGGTGGTAAGCCGCTCGCAAGATTAAGGAGCCAAGAATACTGGAAGGTGGGATGACTACCTAGAACGCCTTGACTATCTACAGAAAGGCACTAAACGAAGTTAAGAAAGACTCTTGGTACTGTGAGGATAAAAACGTTGCACTCCCATTCGACCTTCAAATTTTACTCTCATCGCGCCCAAAGAACTTTCACTTCGACGAAGGACCTTATCAGACAAGACTATTTTTGTGTGTCCTTCAACACGTGTATCAAATTTATAGACCCCGTATTTTCATTCTTAGCTATGAAACGGAATAAACCAGGGAGAATATAGTTTAATTTTGTATTTTTCATCATTAGTTTAGAACAAACAAGTTATATTTAATATTATATCTTCCGCTATTCATGAGTTCGTTGCTACGATAGCTGGAATTTCTCACTTCTAGGAGAAATAAAACTCCTAAAATTGGGAAAGAATATCCCCGAACTCCCCATAGAACATATACAGGGTGTCCCTGGACTTCCTCTTTTCCTCTCGGGAATGTATAGATGGGGTCAAATTATCACCAGCACTTCATATAACCTTTGTTCCTAAAAGCCTTCGTTACCAAGTTACGGGCCCTCAAAGTTACAAAATGAAAAATGTTTTTCTTTGATAACTTTCAAAGTGAATATTCAAAATCATCTAACTTTTGGTGACTGACTAAACAAATGAATTCCTTCGATGAGCTCTCATGCAGGAGTCAGTTGTTCTGCTACAAAGTCAGGAACGGACTACCCCCGGTGGTCCACACCCCAAAACTTTGAAATGACAGATCATTTTTCAATAGTTTTTAACAAAATAAGGTTACGTAGACAATTTTCTGAATAAAAGTACTCGTGTGAAAAGTCGATCGGAGCAACGATTCTTAATAAAAATGCAGTTTTACTCGACGACATCAAACCCGATCGTCCACCATTATTTGAAATGAAAAATTTTCACAGTAGAAATACTAATGCTAACGTTAATTCAACAACATTTATAACAGGGATAATACAAAATATGCTGAAATAAAGTCGTAAACAAAAAGTACAGTACCTAGTTGGAAGTTTCATTCACAATGTAGATATTTTTTCAAATGAAATATCAAGTTATGTAGATTCGTGGTGTTTTTGAACTAACAAGCCACTCCACTATGGAATATCGAATTCAGTCCATATTTTGTATGTACGCGTGGAATAGGCACGTTTCGTGTTGTGTTATCTGAATCTCATGAAACTCAACATTTGGATGTTGCAAATTCGTATTCACAGCTCAGATGTTGAGGAGTTTCACCGATAAGTATAATTTCATGGGAAAAAATCTTCAACCCGAAGATAAATTTATCTGAAAAAACACATCTGAAGACATAAATAATAAAAAGTAAACGGATAAACTACAAAAACGGCTGCACATGAATAGGTGAAAAATATCCGGTGAATAAATTTATGTTCCATTTCTTCCACAGATGTTGACAAAAACACCTTGTAGAAAGAAATAAAATTAGCGTGGATAAAAAATGACAACTGGAATGCGATTTTGTTTTGTTGAGTGGTACGTTGTCATTGTATTGTCAATATTCTAATAGGACAGTTTGAAGTGTTTTGATATGGCCAAACAGTTTACATTCAACGAATATGCAGATATGCATGCATTGCATGAACGAGCATTTGGTAATGCTGCAGAAGCCCGTCGTCTGCCGAGCATTTCCCAATCGAACGTTACCGGCAAAAGAAACGATCGAGCGTGTCGATCGCAGCTTGGGGGAGACAGGTATGTCTAATGGATAATTAATTGGAGCCTGTTGTTTTATTTCGATATTACTGTAGGTTCAGTTTTGCCAAAACGAGGTGGTGAGGGCGATCCTAGGGCTGTGCGTACCGTTGTATTGGGAAAAAATATTTTGGAAGCTGTCGCTGATGATCCCTCAATGAGCATCAGAAACCTATCAGAACAGTTCCATACATCCAAGTCCACAATTCATAGAATAATTAGGGAACAACTGCTCCACCCATTTCACATCCAGAAGGTACATGCCATGACACCTGAAGATTTTCCAGCACGACTGAAATATGCCAATTGGTTCCTGGATAAGCAAAGAGAGGAAATGACTTTTATTACTCGAGTTTTATTCACTGATAAAGCAGGTGTCAGTAATGGAGTAATCAACTCTCATAATCTCCACATATGGGCCGAAAAAAATCCCCATGGGATATTGCAAACCAAACACCAATGGAAATTCAACGTGAATGTTTGGGCTGGTATCATAGGAAACCATCTTATAAGACCATTCATTCTACATGACCGATTGAATGGAGAACGTTATTTGGAGTTCATTCAGAAAGATTTGAATGGACTTTTGGAACATGTTCCATTGCAAACCCGAAGATATGTGGTTTATGCAAGATGGCGCTCATCCTCATTTTAGTTAGATTGTGCGGGACCATCTGAACCAGATTTTCCCCAATAGATGGATTGGTAGAGGTGAGCCATATTCGTGGCCACCGCGGTCTCCGGATGTAAATCCATTGGATTTCTTTCTGTGGGGGCATCTGAAAAGCCTCGTTCACGCTACACCTATTCACACCAGAGATGCCTTGTTGAATAGAATTACATTACATTGTGAAACCATACGAAACGACATGCTATTTCAAGTGCAGTTGCTCCGACTAAGAAAATGTATTGTGAGAGACGGGGGTCATATCGAGCAGTTTTTGTAGCGGATTTTGCATTTCTGTTTGCTTGAGGCTTGCGATTGATTATTTACACCATGAGTTTTGTAAGGTAAATGTGTTTGCATGATAAAAATTCGTTTTGAACATTTCTATTTTCATTACAAATTAATCGTTTCGAATAATGGTAGACATCTCAGGTTGGTATCGTCGAACAAAAATGCATTTTAATCAAAAATCGTTGCTCCGATCGATTTTCCACACGAGTAGGGGAGACCGGTATCAATTGTAACAAAAATTGGTTTTGATTTTTTCCTCAATACAGTAACCACCAACTTGTGAAAATAAAAACATCCAAGGGTTACTTCAAGCTTTTGGAATAACGTGACATAGTCAGATTTGGTGTAATTCAATTAACTTTAGCTTCAGAAATATATTTTTTGTCAAAAACCAAATTTACTATTGACACCATCTTGGTGTCAATAATAACACTTGAAGTGTCAATTGTAACAGGGGTATAAAAACACGTGAAGGTCATATGAAATTATGTAAGAATGAAATTTGATGTTAAGCCCTTGATATATCATTGTGACGCAACTCATATTTTATTTTAAATGAGGTTAAATGATATTCTTATATTATAATTTATTAAAACACAATACAAAAAATGTCATTTCAAACACAAAATGAAAACTATATGTATATTGAATGCAAACAACGAAAACTGAAAGTAAAAGTTCGGGAAAAATATGTGACACAAAATTAATTTGAATCTGAGGACTCGCAATTATTACAAACAAATAAAGGATCGTTCTTAGCACAAGAAGAATGAGCCCAGCCTTGACACTTCCTGCACTGCAGCCAGTCCTCTTTACTGCTGCAGTAAGGACCACAGCATATTAAACATATAGTGTCATCTTCAGATGACTCTTCCGATGATTTTTCGACAATCTTTCGCTTCTTTGCGACGTTTTTTATTTTCCCAGTTTTTTTAGATGCCATAACGTTTTTTTTAGCGGAAGACACTTTTCTGTTGTTGTATAGTTCTTCCAATAGTTGCTTCTCAGGTGTGTCCGTTATAATTGCAGTTTTCCCTTTTCGTCTGGATGTAGTGCCTTTTGGTTTGCTGAAATCAGCTTTTGGCAAAGGACGAACTTGCTCCGGAGTATAGGCTTTCATAGGAGGCGCTGGAAGTATATCTTTACTATTTGGCGGCCGAATTGGTGTTGAAGGAGCTGCCGATGTGCTGGGTTGGGGGTTGTCAACGGTTTCTTCGACATTTGATCTAGACGTGTCTTTTTCCACCAAACTTGCTCCAACGGGTCTATCAGTGACACTACAAGGTGCAAATTCATCTTCAGTGGAGATATTCCTATTCAAAGGCCATATTCCTGAGCATTTGAAACCTGCAGTGATATTTCTGGGAGTTACAGCTAGTGGTAAAGCGTCTCGCACTATTGATGGTATATTGTAAATAGTCATTCGTTTGCCCGGGTTTATCTTCATCCACTGATCACATTCATTATTGAAAATTTTTTTAAAAGGCCCATAAACTCCGCGGTCCAGCGGTTGCAATTTATGGGACGTATGCGGTGGAAATGTAAGTAATGTTATGTAGTTTTCTTTGCAAAAATCTATAACGGGAATAGACAGATGCGAGCCATGGTTATCAAAAATAAGCAGGACTCTATTTGTTGTATTTGGTTTCACGTAATGTGCGAAATGTTTCATGAAAATCAGGAATTCTCTTTCTTGCATCCAACCGCTCTTGTTCCCAGATCCGATGCATCCAGGTGGTCCATCTCTTATGAAATTTTCATGATATCTCTTCAAGGGAAAATGAACATGGGTGGTATACTGTTCCCTAGTGCATTTACGGCTACACATATCGTAACTAACGTTCCTCTTTCTTGCGAAGTTATTGCACCCACCTGTTTCACACCTTTTGTTGCTATGATTTTATTAGGTTTTTGAACCGTAGTGCACCCGGTTTCATCTACGTTGTATATATTGTTCGGCCCAAAATTGTATCTTTGTAAGACATCAGCCAGATTGTCAAAAAATTTATTGACATTTTCTTGATTGAAATTCATAGCTCTTGCTAAACTGGTTGATTCAGGAGTGCGTATGGACAGATCCGGATTACGCTTTAAAATGCTGTAAGCCAATCCTCACTCGCAATTTCAGTCCTTTCCCACCCCTGTGGAATTTTACACACATTTTTTTTGGCAAACTGGTAAGCTAATTTGCGTAAATCCTTTGGTGTAAGTCCAAAATACAGTTTGGAACAAATTGTGCAGTACTTGCCCAATTGCTGTTCCTGTTCGTAAGTAAAAACTCTCTTATGCGGATGATAACCAACTTGTGGGTTTTTATTATACTTCTTAGCAATAACAAATCGCCTGAGAGAAATATGGCACATTCCATATTTTTTTGCTGTTGTCCTGACTTTTGCATTTCCATTAATCACATCATAAGCAGCCTGCTCGTACAACTCTTGAGGAATTTCACCTCTAGTGGTCTTCTTGACTCTGGGTTTCACCATCTTTTCACACTGTAACAATAAAAGATCTAAATAAATACTAATATTACCGCAACTGGTGTCAATTGTAACATGTTACGATCGACACCCTCGAATCTGTTACAATCGACACCAACAGCTCCCTAACCGTTAGACAATCATTCCACTCAACATAACCTTCAAATTTGGTAATCAAATCACTGTGAATATTATCGCCGAAACAGCCTGATTTCAGTGTAATAATTGTTTTTGGGGTAGCCTCAAGAATAAACTTGCTATCACCACTCAATTATGGAATGCAATACTTACATTTTAGGTCAAAGATCACATTCGCACGTTCCACAGGCTAACACACTATTGTTGACAAATTGATAGTACTTCATCCTGAGTAGCTTGTAGTAAGCTATTTTACCAGGACATACATTTTCATTTTTCTCGACAGATGGCGGGATATATATCAAAGTTACAATTGACACCTGTTACAATTGATACCGGTCTCCTCTACTTTTATTCAGAAAATTGTACAGTAACCTTGTTTTGTTAGAACATACTGACAAATTCCAGTCATTTCAAAGTTTTGGGGCGCGGACCATCGGGGGTAGTCCGTTCCTGACTTTGTAGCAAAACAACTGACTCCTGCATGAAAGCTCATCGAAGGAATTTATTTGTTTAGTCAATCATTACAATTTAGATGATTTTGAATATTCACTTTGAAAGTTATCAAAGAAAAACATTTTTCATTTTCTAACTTTGAGGGCCCGTAACTTGGTAACGAAGGCTTTTAGGAACAAAAGTTATATGAAGTACTGGTGATATTTTGACCTCATCTATACATTCCCCAGAGGAGAAGAGGAAGTCCAGGGACACCCTGTATGCGTTATTTACGATGAAAGATGCTCATATTCAAAATGTGGATAACATACTTCCAACTATTTCTCGATTATTTGTATTTTTCAAGCTGTCACGGCAAGTATCATCATTTACACGATGAAAACTATGTCATGAAACTGATTGACACTCTACTTATTGCAATCTGCTATGAAGTTTTCAGACATGAAATATTGCAACATCTACTCACTATAAATAAAAAGTGACACTGGAAATAGAAAAGAATGTTTTATTTATCGGTGCCGTTTCGTAATGATTCTATATCTGAAATTAGTAAGTCAATACGTTAAATCATTAAAGGCCAATTATTGCGGAAAATGACGTGATAATTGGCAAATCTCGACGAAGTTTTCAGCATCGATGCCATACTAATAGAGCCTTATTGTACATAATCGAATGTGATTCTCAATTAGATCCCAGTCATCCTGAATGTAATATTTTAATGTTCAGCAGATGCGTAGAAATGCTTCTGATGTGCCAATTTTTATTCATCACTAGTTATGTTCACATTTGAATTTCATGAGTTGCCATATTTTTTCCATGCTTTATTTCTGATATAGGGCGATGTGCTATGCTCCAGAGAGAGAATGCACATCCCTTCTGAATCTTCAAGTCCCGTAACGTAGAGGATTTTGGGCAGATTTCAAAAAAATACTGCTTATTGTGGACATCTTCTCTGCTTACTGAAATACAGTTCGACCCAAATGATAGAAGACACATCTTGGTTCGATATTATGTCTCATACGAATTGATATGATGTATTAATACCTCACACAGGTCATATCAACCCCAATTGTCGCTCTCTTCCTCCCATTTTTAAATATTTTCGAAATACATTGTTTGATCTCCCCCCAATATTTAGATAAATAAAGACACATCATCTCCTTGTTTTAATTAAACGGATTTATTTAGCTTACCTTGTATTGTCTTGTGTGGGTCAAATCTAGTAACAGAAATTTACCCCCTTTAGACCGATTTTTCTGAAATTTAGTACACACCTTTAGTTTTGATGGAAATACAATTATATGTATTCAGTATCATTGTAAATCCAAGATGACCGCCGCCTCAGAATGGCGGATTATACATTTTTTTACAACCCCCCGATATGGATATCAAATGAAAGGGTTCGACTGTAGAATACAGAACACCACGAAAAAATTCCAAATCCAAGATGGCGTCCGAAAAAATGGCGAACCATAGAGTTTAGACAGGCCAATACATTAAAACTGAAATCTAGGTATCTAATCAACTCAGAATCGTGATTCGAACATGAATCTCCTACCCAAGTCAAGATTTCGTGTGACTGTGTGGCGTTAGAGTGGCTAAAAATGATACGTCGTTAACGGTCTTTGGAAGGATTATGTATTTAGGAGTTACATTGCAACAACTTTCAGGAAAGAAACCTTTGATAATGAGGCACTAAATGAACTAAATAGAATGAGAAATATCAAGTAACTAAATAAAAAACAAAAACTTGAAAATAAAATATTTTTTTTAAGTTAACGGTTTTATTGTAAATAATAATGATGCAGATGATGTACTAAAAGCTAAATATTAGTAATAACAGAACTTTACAGTTGTTTCTGAATAATATTCTAGGTCTTGCTAAATTTACGAATCCCATTTCAGAATGCAATAACTACCATGACAAAAACATCAACAGATTTATTTTCAAAAAAATCAAGGTGTTCAAAGGATTCAATAGAAACTGCTCGATTACATTTCATACTGATAGAAAACAAAAAGGGAGCAAATTTGAACTAATAGAAAAATTAAAGAAAAATATCGAATTCACAGCAAAAAACCAACAAAGAATTGCTCTTAAAACAATAGAAATAACCGATTTCAGTGTCATGAAACCGGTGGCATACTCTGCTGATACATCCGACAATTATTTTTTAGACCAAGGTATGTCGTCAATGACAAAAAATTGAATGTCCTTAACTCAAATGTCTTTACTTCATGCTCTCTATGCCTTGAAAATACCAAGGACCATGATCAAACTGATGAAAATGTAGTATTACTACCAATAGATCTCGTTCTGCTGTAGCTCGGAATGAAAATATTTCTTTTGCCCACCAAAATATTCAATGTATCAGTAATAAGATAGTTCTTCTAAACAATACGTTTAAGGAAGATAACATATGTGATTTTCTGATTATTACGGAACACCGGCAAAAGGCTGAACAATGAGAAAGTATTAAGTTAAGCAATTTTGATCTTTGTGCCTCATACTCTAGAGATACCAAGATCCATGGAGGAGTTTCTATCTATAAACATGATAATTTCGTGGGAATCATTCATAAGCTAAATATGACTAGTTTTTGTAAAGAAGGTGTTATAGAAGTATGCGGCATCAAATTACTAAGTAGAAATATGATTTGTATATCAATTTACAGACCACCTGATGGTGACTACAGTGAATTCCTGCTTTTACTCAGCGGAATTCTCGCAGAAATTGATGATGAGACTACATCGATAATCATTGGCGGAGACTTCAATATCAATTTTCTAGTACATAGCACTAACCTTACTCTTTTAGAGGACCTGCTATGTTCCTATGACATTGAAATCGGTTTGAGAATGCCAACAAGGGTTACGGTAAACTCAATGACATGTATCGATAACTTTTTTATCAAGACAAGCCACCCCTATAGTGTGGCAATAGTAGACCTTCATCTTTCAGATCATTATTCACAATTTTCCAAAATTACCTCTGCTCTGCAACACGAAGTCAGTAATGGTAAGAAAAATAGTTTTTCTTATCGTCGTGACCTATGCAATGAAAATATTGTAAGATTTCGTAATTACTTATCACAAGAAGACTGGGTAGACGTATATGCTCAGAGTTGCCCCAACTTAGCATATGATGCATTTAGTAAAACTCTTACATATAATTTTGAAATATCATTACCAAAAAAAAAATTACCTTAGGGCGACCAAAAAAATGATTTCACAGAAAATAATGATGACTCGTGAAATAAGGGAGTTGAAAAATAAGGTCTCGTTGTTTAATACATTAGCTAGGAATGATAATAGATATCAGGAAGAATGTAAGAAATTCAATAAAGAATACAGAGAGAAGTTGCAATCGCTGAATAGACAACATCATGATGATTTGATATCAAACTCATCCAACAAATCCAAAACAACCTGGGCCATAATTAAGGAGTTACCAAAAAATAAAACTATGAAACATCGTTATAACAGTCAATTATGTTCAATATTCAGATGAAATGTTAGATGAAAAATTGAATCTACATTTTACAAGGACTATATCTGAAAACTTCTCTGTTGACACGAATTTTTTCGAGAGTAACGTCACCTTAAATAACTCAAGCTTTTTTATGTTTCCAATTACTGAATGTGAACTCGCACAAATGATTAACAGATTGAACAACTCTAACTCCGCCGGGATCGATAAAATCTCCAACAAAATACTGAAAAATTGCTCTGGTGAATTATGTGGTGTACTGACTTTTTTAATTAATCTCTCAACCTCATAAGGCATTTTTCCGACCAATCTTAAACTTGCTAGGGTATCTCCTATTCTTAAAAAAAAGGTGACCCAAACAATATGGATAACTATAGAGCAATTAGTATTCTTTCAAGTATCTCTAAACTCTATGAAATTATCAAAAAAGAACATTTTTTTGATGAGGACACTCAATAACTGGCTGAGAATTTTCGCGAAACATAAAAAGGCTGTATATTGTGTTTTTGTTTTTTTGCCCAGATAGTACTCGGAGTGCAGGTCGAGTAGGTTATGGTACTTTAGGTGTTCACGTTCATCAATATTTTTTTACTTCCAGGGGGAGAAAAACCCCAAAATATGGAAAACAATATTCTGACACCTCCCCAAAAAACATTCAGGCGTTATTAAAATAAAATAGTGCATGCTAGGAAACCCTTGGTGCAAAATTTCAACTCGCATTGCCCACATTTACAATTTCAAACCTCACAATGACCAGATTTAATTCAATTCAATGGGAAGTGATTAAAATTTCACAATTTTGGCCATCATCAATATGTAAATGATTTCAAACCGCAGTTTTAAATTTCGACTGAAATTCTGCCGAACGGCAATATTTATTCGTGGGGATTCAAAAGTAAAAGCCGAATTGTGTCCGAACCGGATAAAAAATTATTTCGATGGCACGGTCGTTTTTTACTGTGACAGATAACTAAACACTGACTGGTTTTCTACGCCAAAAACAAACCGTTTCTTCTGACTCTACCATCCACCACCCACCAAATTTCTGCAAATTGATCAAGGACACATGCCTGACATTGCACAGGAATTTCCGGCAATACTTTTTCAACTTATTATTTGTACCTGATTTCAAATTAATACTTAATACTGAAACTAGTGGTTCTCCATAAAATATATAACACAAATCTATTTTTTGGAGAGTCATGTAAGGATTGGGTTAGGAAGAATACAAGTGACAGATACTCACAAGAATCGGTATAAATTAAATGAACCTGAGGCTTCGCATGCGCATATTCTTCTCATTTGTTAATAACAATATCGAAAGAAATATCGTAATAGCCCAGAGCCGGCAAACCTACGTCATTTTAGCAAAGCTGAAATTTTGAGTATGAGTAGTGTGATATGTATTCAAAAATGTATGCATACTTGTTAGCTTGGAAGCGGGGCCCTTCCACAGGTAGCAGGTACAAATGTACATAAAAAACTTTCTCACTTACGTTGTAGTATGGTCATGCATTTGACAATTAATATCGTCCAGTTAGGCGAGCGGTCTAAAGCGCGAGGTCTAAGCTCTGGATCTCAAAAGTTAGTGAGAGTTCGAAACCCCACGCCTGACAATTTTTTTTCCCATCGAAATTGAGATTTTTTTTTATTTGAATATTTATCCCAATACATATCTTCTCTCTATTTCAAAGTGAAAAATAAAAAAAAATCGTCAGGCGTGGGGATTCGAAACCTAGCTAACTTTTGAGTTCCAGAGCTTTCTCGCGCCTTAAACCGCTTGGCTAACTGGACGATAATAATTGTCAAACGCATTACCATACTTCAACGTGAGTAAGAAAGTTTTTTATATACTTTTGTACCTGCTACCTGTAATATGGCCCCGCTTTCAAGCTAGCAAGTACGCATACGTTCTCAACTACATATCACATTATTCATACTTGAAATTTCATCTTTGCTAAAATGTTGTAGGTTTGCCGGCCTCGGGATCTTACTCTATAAGGAAAAAGAACTGTTCTCAAATAGCATTTGATCAACACAAATAAAACCATCTCATATGAAAAGTGGATAAAGGGCAAAACAAACTATGAATTCATTGAAATACATCGATGGTGATTTAAATAAGTTTTCTATTTGTTTGTTCACCTTAGTGGAGAACTTTATATATTTTTCCAATCCTACAATTTTTTCAATTTGCCAACAGCCACCATTTCGAAACTACGAGACCGATTTGATATGTCTTTGAACTCATTCGAGGTATTGACATGAGGTAGTTTTCTGCCAAATCACGTTCTAGTCGATTGAAGTATGTGGCCTCCAGTTCAACTAGAGGGTGTTTCCAAAAATAATGCGTTGCTTGAAAGGGTATGTATATGAATTTTCTCTTAAAGTCACCCGTTTTTTCCAATAATTATACATTAAAATTTATAACTAGTAACCCCGCACTCAATGATACATTCATTGCCGCCGCCACTAAGCGCCAGTCTAGTGTTTAGTATTCACGTAATAACTTGAGGGGGTAAGTTGGATTTTTGTCGCGATAGCTTCATTTTCCATTAAGAAATGTATAACGATATGCTGGATTCTCATTGTGATGGTAATACAGCTGTAAGACTATGTTGAACTGTATCCAGAAAGACGACAACTGAATGCCCAAGGTTTTGCGGGTGCGCCAAAGGCTGTTAGATATTGTAATATGGTACCGAAAAAGACTAACTGATCTTCTACTCATACTCGATAAGGAAAAAACTATTGTTGCAGATTATCCAACAGTATAAGTAGGTATAATATTTTTTTTATTCCACAGCCGCCGTTTCAAAACTACTGTACCGATTTGGCCCATCTTTGAACTTTTCCGAGGCATTGATGGAAAAATATTTTTGTGCCGAATTCGGTTGAAAAATGTTGCCTCCACTTTGATGACAACTTTCTTTTTATCCCATATGTATATATATATATATATATATATATATATATATATATAATATATATATTCGATTGAAATCCAACTAAAGATGAATAGAGAACTATGATAAAAATACACTGTGTGACGAAAAGAAAGGTAAATTATTGAACTCATGTCACTAGGTTGATATCAAATAATAATAACTTTCCCAATACCGGATAGGCCATTTCATTCTTCACTTCGGATGAATAATGTCAAGAACATCAAAATAGTTATTAGTACTAACAAAAAACTTATTTAATTTTTTCAGAAACATCATTTAGAATCCAAAAAGTGCGTATTGGTGCGAATATAATTATTTTACACCTCTTTGTTATGGACCTCTTCATTTCTCTGGTTTTTGCTTTACCTGGAAGTTGTAATTATTTGTTTTTGTGTTCGAAAAAAGAGTATTCTGAATAAAACCGAAATATTATCACAAATTCTCACATTTTGTGATATAATTGAGCTAACAATTGGTATCTGCAAAAGGAGTTTGTGTATCTGGGGAAAATAAATGTGTTCTCCCGAATGAATGTATATATATATATATATATATATATATAAATATATATGTAAAATCCAAAATTATAGATGCGACATCTATAATTTTTCTTCTATATATATAATATATATATATATAAAAATATAAAATATTTTTCCTTTACTAAGCAAGAGAAAAAAAAATCGCTTATACACGGTTCCCAAAATTTGGACGAATTTGACAAAACAAACTGATTTTATCAATTGTGTATATATTATTCATCTTTGTTTCTCTGTAAACTTTTGGATTCGCTGCTCAGGAGCTGGATAGCTCCTGATGACTATTTTCGAATCCTGGTGCATGACATTTGTCCAATTTTTTCACTTATTCAAAGCTTTACATTATACGCAGATTTATTGTCCGAATTGTTTGAAATAACTTCTCTAGAGCTTCTGTGATAAGCGGGATTCATTAGAGTTAGTTGAATTACCTTTGGTAGCTAGCAATGTCAAAAATTGGTCTTTTCTCTGGCCGGGTGATATCTGTTGGTTCTATCACCGTTTTTTTTATTTTTGCCGTAATTATCCAGCATCTTATATAACATAGTCCTCTCTTTTTTTCTCTCTCTCTCTCTGCCAAGTACCTATTTCCCGTTCTTTTTGCGTCAGAACGAAACGCAAAATGTTACAATCAAATTCGATCTTAAAATTTTGCTGTCATCGCGCACCCAAAAAAATAATAACTCGCAAAATTTAATTTTAATTGAAAAGACTCACAGAAAATACATACATCAACTTCAAAACTAGGTTTTGTAGTGTTTCACAGAAACAATACAGATCTGATTTTTCTTCTAAAAATTAAATCCATCATGGGCGCCACTTGTTTTACACGAGTTGAAATCGACACTATCACAAAGAGTTTGTTCAATTAAGTTCAATCCCGACTAGGAGTAACTTCATCTATAGTCTCCTTCCTCTATACTGCAGATTCAGACTATTGGAAAAAATGTCTTGAAATTCCCATTTTCGTCTTCTAAACATTGATGAACCTAAAGTAAATATGACGGAAAATTTACCTCCTCCAAAATGGGTGTCGACCTGGAAGGTCGTCCTGTTTATCGATCTGTTCATTTCTATATAAGTTATATTTCAAAATGCACTTCGTCTAAAATTACTATGAAGAAAATGTGCCGGTCTTAATTATATTTAACATAACCTGAAATATTGATTTTCTACTTATTAGATTTCTAAAGTGAAACATTTGTCATAAATAAACAGTTGTGTTCTCCACGAAGTCATTTTGTCCCGCTGATCCTATTATTATTCTTAACAACAACAAAATTGATAAGAAATACAGTGACATTTTCAACAGTATAACGAGTATCGTATGTTCCAGCAAATAACAAAACCAATGTACAATGAATATGTAAACCAAAAGACTTGAAGTCAAAATGAAATCAATAGCACCATTAAAATTCCTTTTTATTGATAATGCAGGTAACCTCAGGCAATTTACGAACTAACAGTGCGATTGAAAGCTGTTATTTTAATTATGTATTATTGTTGATTAGTTGCATTGTCGATATGCATGTTTTGACATTATCGTAATCTACAAGGACATACGAAGGATTTTGGGGCAGTTATTTTTATACTATGTGCAATAGTTCGAAATTTTCAGCAACGTTCAAATTGAAATAAACAAAACACACCTGAAGAAGCTATTGTATAGCTAAAAACTTGATGAGTTTTGTAAACACAATTTAAAGTGTTTTTTGTATTCTCATCAGTATCGAACGTCGGTTCAAAACTAATAATATGAATTATTTTTCTATATTTGAAGTATCATTTCTTTATGACTGTACTGGGAATTAGGAGCATTCTATACTTACTTGACCAGACGGGAATAAATTATTACTTTTTTATCTCCATACGTGCATCGCGCATGCTTTATTACTCAAATGTTTGCTATGAAATCGTTGTCGTGTTACTTGGAAAAAGAAACATTCTCAATAGAAAATAAAAAATATATTGCAATTTTAATACTTTTATGTACCTACCGGGTTATTCACTATAAATTACCCACCCCATATCATCGTTATTATTGCCTATAGAAAAAAAGTTAAGTGTAAAAGTGTAAAAGTTTTGTGGTTATGATTGAATTTTGATAAAACGCTATCAAACATACAGTAGCGTGCTGATTTCAGGTAATATATATATATATATATATATATTTTAAATGGGTTACCCTGTATATTATTGAATTTTTGGAATGATCTTTTTTCCTAATTTTAAAAATATATCATATGTTACCCCTATCATATACCGTTTTGATTTATTGAACGTCGAATTAGACTAGTTGTTACTGTTAATACCTATCCTATGAAAGTTAACATTTTTAAAGTATGCTATGAAAATTACAACTATATTATGTTTGTTTAGTGACATTTCTTCAATAGAATGATCAAAATGGTTTACAATGAGAAAAAAAGTTCAAATATATACTTGTTATATACAAAACAGCAAAAATAAACGTACAACAAAAAGTGCATATAGGGTGTTGTATCCAAATCGTCCAAAACTGTCAGTAAATACATTCAAAAATATTTACGAAAAGGTGAATCGTACCTTCAGTTACAGTAGAAAAAAGCTCGTAGTTCAATAATACCAGGAAGAACACCTAGATATACTGCTTCATTTCGAAGGTTTTTTTTTTTTTTTTTATGTTCTGGTTCCCACGAAAAGGGATATCCTGTAATGTTCAGAGAACATCGGGGGAACCTAGGGAAAGAAGGTAGGAGTTGGTAAGCCTATCCATATTAATTCGCAAATAGACTTTTTTGAATCATTATTTTTTAGAAAATTCTGAATGTAGTTTAAAAAATGTGATCGATCAATTAGGGAATGCTTTTCCAAAATCCAACATACTTTGAAAAAGAACTACAAACCATATAAAATTTTACCCGTACAAGTTTTAACAGAGACTCATAAGAGGAAAAGGCTGGAATGTTACCAACAGATGATCCAAAATTTGAATGAAGATCCCGATTATTTAACTAATAGATTATGGACTGATGAGTCATCCTTTTTTACGGCAGGAGTTTTCAATAGCAGAAACTTGCTTTAGATGATATATGAATTGAATCGCAAAATAGGAAAAAATATAATTTACTATTACAGGAACATTCCTTGCGCCATAATTTTTTTCTGTTCGCTGAGCTGAGTCAGTGTCAGTTTTTCAGTCAAAATATATTTTCTAATATCATAATAAATACATCAATCAACAACAAATGGTCACAACTAATTTGGAAATAAATCAGTGCTCAAACGGAATCACATTAACATTGCCATTATTATAATATTATAAAAAGATCAGAGCGTGACCGCCTCTCCTATTTGCTTTGTCGGACATTCGCTTCTGACAAGAGCCTTCCCAAAGGATTTTGACATGTGACCCGTAAACAGAAGTCAAGTGATAAGAATCACAATTTTAAAAACACTCGAAAATAATAACATATATACTTATTACTACTATAATAATTAATGCACTGAAATTGAAAATTTTGAACTTTTAGCTATTCACACCGCTGGAAAAGAAACCGAAAAAATCTATTAGGTGGTTATTGAGTTATTCATGTATAGTACAGATCAAAGTTTCACGATTTCGGTAATTTTGAATGGGAAACAAGAAACCTGGTATTTGCGTTTCTGTATTATAACCATCAACCTGCAAACGGTAAACGTAGACTCGATCGACATATGTCATGCACAATGAAAATTGCATCGGCCAATAAAATTGGGGTCGTACCGAAAGGAAGACTAAATAGGCGTGGTTGTAGTAATATCCCTACCGCTGGGCATAAGTACACACTGTAATTTAATTATGAAACGGTGCTAAATAACTTCAATCAACACTATGCCAAGAGCGAAGAAGGGGATATAAAAAGCAGTTTCGTTGGGTTTGCTTATTGAATTTTTCCGTAGGGAAAGAAACTGGGAAATGATAAATAAAATGCGGTGAAATTGAATCAGGATGTGGGTAAATATCATTCAATAAATGATAGATTTTTTTGGAAGCTAGACATCATGTAGAATCATGTTAGATATTTAGAAAAAACCCATTTATAACGCTCCTTCCCATGAAATATAATATTACGAACGCTTTCCCGCGTGAAAAACATTTGTAAACCAAAAAATTATCTTGTCCAAGAAGCGACAGTTTTCAAGTAAAGTAAATATGCATATGGGAATTTCATTTTCGAGGGAGGTTGACGGCAAAATATTCATCTTACTATGAATTGAAACCAATTTAATTTTATAAAATAACATTACCTACATTTTCAATTTTCTTATCATAAATGCAAATTTTATCAGTTTTTCTCAATTAAGTATGACTTGTTTAAAAAAACACATTATAACAAAGTTTTGTCAATAACATTTCATCCAGAAGGACAAGAAATTGAACATCCTTTTTGAAACAAATCGCCAAAAGAATGATCAATCCCTGAAGAAAACTTATATTTGAAAACAAAATAGAGGATGCTCAAGAAATAAAATCCATAAACCCCCAAGCAATAAAAAAAAATCTGGAAAATAGTATGACTTTTTTTTTATCCGCGATTGATATCAAGGAATTTTTTGTCCGAGGGTAATCGAATATAGATTGCTGAAATAAACAAAGGAAGATTTTTTCTTTAGTTCTTCTCGATAGTGCCATCTTACTAAAATGCTATGCAAAGTTTGATGATTTTTTTTTAATAAGCTGATGTCTTACATAGAGGACTTTCCAGAATATTGATTAAAAAAATTGTTTTAAAAAATATGTTTGCTCGCCAGAAGTGTCTTTCAAATTCAAAACCAAACCGCGATTTCGAAGCTAAATAATAATCTCATTTTAATTGTATGTTCTTGTTTTTTGTACTTCAGAGTCTTGAGAATGAAACAATAAAGTTCCGAAACGTCGACAGTTTAAAAATTGGTTTTCTTCAACCTTTCGACCGAATTCCCGCAAATCCAAAGATTGAAAATTAAATCATAATTTTAGGTGATCTCCAATGGCAATCAGAAAATAATTCCATATTTTGGCAAATAAAGACTGTGATACTCATCGGTATAAGAGTTTTTTTAGTTTTCAAATTTTATTTTTCACGCAAAATGGAGAAGTAGGTAGAAATCTGATATTCCTCAAATGCTAAACGATGCGAATGCTATCTTTGTGGTCTTCCACCACACAGTTCATTTAAATCGAATTTCAAGTACTTTTTCGCTATCGTAAAATTTATGCATGGAAGCGTATTCGGATATTTTTGTTTCGAAGAGAAATTATGTCAACTATTTTTCCCGACAAAATTTAATAGGAGATTTCTAGTGCTTACAAGATAACTACTCGTTTAGGTCAACTATATGTATCAAACATATAGGAAAATGCTAATTTTCCAACACGATATATACTTACCTGATAAAAAATAAAACAAAATTGGTCCGCGCTCCATAAAATGCCTTCTTTGGGTATTAAAAAGAGTAGGCAGGATGCCACTTTAGCGGACTGGTCATAAGAATGCTTTAGCGTACTGGGGTTTGTTCATTCAACTTATACTTATAGTTAATATTCTAGAATGATTTCAGGAGACTCAGTAAACTATAGATTATTTGAAATTTTGTAGTGACAGCACAAAAACGAAATATTATTTTGGAATACTTATTTCAGGAACAATAAACACTAATATTTTAAGTACCTATCCCAAACGTGTCATTGATAAACAATCGCTTGCTACATTTTTGCACAGGTTCCTTACACTATAACCGTATGGATGGTAATTGGGAATGTATATCGTAATGCAAGAGTTCTTCTCCTTTTATTTATTCTGAAGGAGTAATAATGAAAATCAAAAAATATATTTATGCGTGCATATATGTCTGTCCGATCTTTGCTGGAATTTGCACCTAGGCCGATGGAAATTTCGTATATTTTTTTTTCCATAAATTATTCAAACCCTCTTGTCCTTTTTTTGTCTTTTAAATCAAGAAAAATACACTTGAAAGAAATTCAATGATATTCAGAATATTACATATGGAAAAACATCAAAAAAACTTTATTTTCTGAATGTCTATTAGCATTTTCTGTTATTTATATGATGGACAAAATTTCACGACTAGTGTATTCAGAAAAAATCTGAGTACGACGAGAAAATAATGTGTGGCGTATACGTTGTTTATTTGGGAATCTAATACAAAAAATGTATGCAACACGTGCACAAATGGCTTCAGCGAACATTATCTTCATATTCCGGACTCGGCTAAAGCCTCATTTTGCGTAGATACTTGGTACATAAACTACTATTCTGAGATTAGAAGAAGGTACTCTTTTTGTTGTGCTGTGTCTTGTTTTCTGTGACGTTCCGTTGATTTTCACAAAATGTGGCTTGGGAGATTATAGGAAAGTTCGGGTTCCCTCGTGGTAATTTTGATATAGGTATCCATCAAATCAAGTGTCTCATTCGGTTTTGATGATTTAATTAATGAATTTTTATTTTAATTGGAACAACAGTCAAGTTAGGAATATGTTTCAGACAAACGGGTAGAGGTCAAAAATAAACCCCCAGCTTCCCCCAATCACAGGTAGGGATCTCTAACGAGCTCAACATCCATGAATTCGGGACTGCCATCTTAACGTCCCCTACGATGAATGGCATATCTATCGTCATATCTCGTGCCCATTGATATGACGCCTGAAACTGCGAATATGCTACTACGCTGCAGTTTTTCGGCGCATTTTTCACGCGTACCTTCCTTGGCAAGTGCTCACCCATCCATGTACTAAAGGCGACCGGTGTTGCTTGGCTTAGATATCGAGCATGTCCACATTGACCGATTAAGATCTATTCTATACACTTGCAGAGGCCTTTGAATAATCCTCATGAATAGTTGTTGGGGAATCAAAACATATAGCTGAGAGGTATGATAGTAAAGCAGGATTTAGTTTTTGTTCGTTAAATAATAAAATAAAATAATATTTGGGATGTCGTTTCCCAGAAAAAAAATTAAACATTTTCTTTTCATTCATAATTCCTCAACTTGAATGAATAGTTTTCTGAAAATAAACAATTAAATTATGTATGAACTAGTTTTTTAGATCAGAGGTCCTACCAATACCGGTATATGGGAGAAACCGAATAATGTTTTTTTCAGTTAATACAAATGTGTGTGGGAGCATAGAAAAGGGGAAAATGTGATCCATATAGGTTTGATGATCATTTGTGCCTAATCATAAATTATTTGAAAACAGGATTGGTCGACATATCTATCACTACAAGGGGAGGGGGCATCCAGAGGAATCTGCGGCATGAAAATGAATTTGCGATTTTCAGGTATAGTACATCCATTCTCAGATTAATAAAGTTATCTTAGACTCAAAAGATAGGATTCGTTCAAAATCGTACATATTATAATGTTGGATTATGAAGAAATCCGGAAAGAGAAATAATATGATTCCCCCTATAAAGTATATAGTAGACCAAATTGAGTGAGAACTATTCCCGCGTAAAAACCAGTCCCTAACTTCGCTGACCGCTTATAGCGTGAATTATCGTAAACCACTACGGATTATACTTTATCGGGTTTGGGGTATAGATAATAGAATCTATTAGTGGAACAGTGGTGTGGAGTGTTTCTGGGCAGAGGCAGCTATGTATGGTGAACAACTGTAAAAAAAAAATTGTGCAGTTGTCGAAATTACCATCCACATAAAATTTCTGGCTCAAGAAAATCTGCTTTGAATTTGTACAACAACCAATGAAAGTGTTTACTACTAATCATTTATTATTTAATGGGACGCATAGTTTGGAATGTTATATATAAAAAAAAGCTTGAAAACTCGACATTCTAGAAAGTTTGGAGATCAATATTGAATAAAAAGTCGGAATACTTGCTTACATCAATTTAAATGATAATTATTTGTTGAATATGTTTCACCGAAGATTAAACAGTAGAAGTGAATGTCCTTTGCTTGCTATTTTGATGTGATTTTTGAATGATATCTCGTACATGTAACAAAGTCCAAAGTCTGGAAAACTTTTTTCAATGTTCAAAAATGACAAATGACGAAGTGAAAATACCCAGTTTTCTTTACGTGAAAAAGTGACTGCGGAGTGTTTATCAAAGCAATTTTTTGATAAATCCGAATTTATTCCAGATCAGTGATTCTCATGAACATGAGTAACAATTAGTGCAAAAAAAATAATAATATTCTCATATTTGAAACTAAGAAAAAGTAGTCCAATGAATAATTCTATTTTCTGTGACAAATTAAATTTTTATTCAGAAAAAGGTTTCTCAGATGTGGAAATCACAAATGTGTTGGGTTGTAAAAGGATCACCATTTTATTTTTCAACTCCAATGTTTCACTTACGTTGGGAAGTTTACGCAATTCATAGAAAAGGGGTTTCCACTCAACGGAAAGAACTTCCAAATATGAAGCCATATCTCTGTTTCACGGCTAAGAAACCATTTCAGCGAACATTAGCAATCAGCAACTACTTCATGAATCATTCTTGAATGTGAAACTGCGGTATGGCTTTGGATTTGAAAGAAATTTACGTTGGAATTGTGGAAAATTCCCAATGTAAGACATTTGCTTCGCTAGAAAACTTCAATGAGAAACAAAATAAATTAATTCCACATCCGGAAGAGTTTTCTCGAATTCCAAATTTTATTTTTCATACAAAATGGAGAAGCAGAAATCCCTAATTGTCCTTCGAATTCAACACAGTCTCCATAAAAAACAATTATACAAATGTTCGAACAGATTTAGGCAAACAAAATCTAATTTTTCAACAATCCAAAAAAGATCTTGAGAAAACAAGGATATGTCGTAGATCATTATCAGGAAAGAAAAGTAGAGAAGTGCCCACCTTGGACTCAATTACCAAGAAATTATCCGACTATCCTGAATATATACCTTCCAAGCACAGGGTGATATCAAAAAAGGGTTACAATATTTTTTGGTAAGATACAAAAAAATATAATTATTATTAACTTCTAGACAGTTTCTTATCACCCAATAGACCTACAAAAAAATGTTATAAGTGAAAATCCCCTATAAATCCTCTAATAATATTTTTCCAGACAGTTTAGGAAAATTTGTTTTTAAACAAAAATAGGCAAAGGTACATTTGAAGTGAAAGAATGAAACTCCGCCAATGGTCGGCATTTTCGACCAAAGCTCGAATCATATTAGGATTCATTAGGGGTGGATAATGAACCCCATCCTCATCCAACTAAGAATGGATATACTATAGGTAGGTATTCACGGAAAGTGAATCTGGCCTCTTTCTCCTACGGAGTTTAATGAAAAAATCTATCCGAAAAACAGATCAATATATTGATTTTTGAGTTATAAGTATTCAAAAAACTATCTTGTGTTGAAAAGGGAAACATTCTCAATTAAATATTGATAGAAAGATTTTTCTGTGAATTGAAAAATCCACGATTAAAAGAAGTTATTTTTTGTGAATGTCTAGCAGAAAATAACTACTTCCCCGGCTGAAGCCACGCTGGACATTGAACTACATCTGATAGATATTCTGAAAAGGCCCTGTTAATATTTTCAACAAATCTATCTTGTGTTCTTTTGAATATTTCCAGTTTTGTGAATAAAATGCCCCTCCCCAAATATCAACTATATATGCATGCAATTTTTTGTATCTATTACTTCCCAAAACATGATTATTCATAAAATAAATTTTATAATCAGCTATCGTGAGCAATGAGAAAAAGTAAAAAATAAAATAAACCTTCTTAGTCTCAATAACTGAGCTCCTAAACTAATGTAAGTAACTAATTTTGAGTCGGCGCCAAACAAACAAGCAAATGAATTAGGTAAGGCGTAAAATGATGGCATCGAGTTGGGCGGTGACATTCTGATAATTTTTTTGGAGTAATTTAATGATTTTCGTTGATTGTTCGTTTGGCGCCGACTCAAAATTAGTTACTTACATTAGTTTAGGAGCTTAGTTATTGAGACTAAGAAGGTTCATTTTATTTTTTACTTTTCAGTTCCGTATTTCGTCGGTTTAATTTTTTGTTAAAAAGTTTTTATTTTTCAATTTTTTGTAGCCGAAATCTACTAATTACCACCCACTTGTTTTTTGATAACTTCCAAAATACTTACTTACCCACCTCACTTCAACCATTACCAGTTAAATAATATGATTATCTACTTTTACTATTTGTTCTAATATAAATTATGTTTGTTGTTCTGGTTAGTTTATTTCATTACTTTGTATATCATTCCATCCACTCATAGGATATAATGATTGTGACGGATGTATAAAACAAAAATAATGACAGTAGCGATCTGTCATTGTCAACTAAGTACATATGTGTGTGCCAATGTTCACGAGTAAAATATCAATTATCCCCTATTTTTCTACCCGTAAGGATAGATAATTTCATTCGAAATCCAAATATGAGGTATATATACCATAAAAACAAAAAAATGGATTTATCTTTTAAATTCAAATGGGACCAACTTCGAAGTACACCCTATCCATGAAAAAAAAATTATCGGAATCGGACGTCTCAGTAAAAAGTTATGCGTGATCATACATTAAAAAAAAAAAAAAAATATACGTGTCGACTAGAGAACCTCCTCCTTTTTGGTTTCGTCGGTTAATATAATATTGCACGACTAAAACAACAATTTTTCAAAAGGATTTCATAAAAGGCTTTCAAAGTTCATTGGAAACATGTGAAAATTAAAAATATAAAAGAATTAAATCGCTATTCTGCCTAAAACATGAAAGGTGTGTTATTACCCATTCTTCAGTGAGTTTTGTATTGCAGCGAAATAAGCATCAATTGTCCTTTTACTGAAACTGCTTCGAGAGCACCAACAGAACACAACAGAAGTGGACTGAAAATATTGATTCGTGAAACCGTGAATGGTAATGCAAAAAACGGATGGGTCAAACTATAATATAAATGCCTGTCGGCATCAGGTCTCTGATCTAGTTACCGCTTCTTCAAATACCTACCTAGATTCTATTGTGGTGAGGTTTCTCTCCACTATTCTAAATATCAGACAAGACATTGGAATGTGATCAGACGATTGTGGATGTATAAACTATTGTTTTATTTACAAATGCATTACAATTTTAAATCAATTAAAAAATAAGAGTATTATTGGCAAAAATATATTCAAAAATTGAAAGCTGTCTATTTTTTCAACCGGTTTTCAAAATAGAACTGGAAAACGAACAATCTCATAAAAGGTCATTTTTTATGCTTCCTCCGACACCTCAACATGGAATGTATTCAACATTTGCCACCTACTAAGAAAAGAATAAATACATTGCAAATAAGGCATAGGTACAGGAAGTGCTGTTTATGTTTAATTATTTTGCAGAGAAACACTAATTTCTCAATTATACGATCGTTATTTACTTTCGATTAAGTTTTTGAATTTATTTGGGTTATTAGAATTAGGTACATATAGAGGTTGAATTTTTGATGGAGTCTTATATTTTTCAATATATTGTATAATTTAATTTTCATTTTATTTTTTTCTTTGTTCAGTTTTATTTATCTATGGATATAAATGATTTTGTTCCACGTTTTACTTTCTGAAATGGGAATGTTTGTTTTTGTTTGGGTTTATGTGATAATTTCTAGAAACCATTTAGGGAAATAATATTTAGCCTTCGTCCTGAGCAAGAGCAGCACAAAATTTCCCCTAGAAAGTGAAAAAAACTTGCGACGGACCTGAAGTCGAAGAGTATGAAATTTGAAAACCAGACAGTACGTTAGATTATTGTGTCTCTTATTTGCGTGGCAATGTATCTGCTCAACCACTGATTACTATTTTGAAATGATTTTTTCGCGAAATGTATATTGAACCGTTTATAATTAGGTTGATCCCACAGAAAAAACATGCGAGTCTACATAATTCTCCATTGGATTGAGCATTGATAATTTTCCAGTAACTTACCCTGTCATACTGGTGAGCGGCACCAAAGGGCGACGTAAAGGGTCCAGTTCGGGGCACGGGGTGAGCTGACACTGGTGGCGCTGCTCCGGCCCTTTGATATAAATACGGATAATACGCTTGGTACATAACTTCAGAACAACTCATTATATACATATACACATCGCTAAACTGTCCACACGCACTACAGATCCGAATTCACTTGACTTTTACCGAGACGGGGCAGTAATCCGACGGGAAATATCACAGACACTGGGCTATGCGCGCTCCAAAAGGATTGTCACTAATGGAAATTCATTCAAAAGTCGCTACGCTCAAGACATGATAGGTTTATTGACGATTCTGATCAAATGTTTATAAACGGACTGGTCTTTACTACATTACGTCACAATAGTAAAATCACAGCACACTCTCCAACCTCTATACCGGTATCAAACTAACTTGCGTTCAGGAGCAGAAATTCCTCGCCCCTGCAAACGATTTTGGCTCCGCCTTTCGATGCCCCTTCCACTGCTAGAGCGGGACACGCCTCGTATGAGTGATTATAACATTCCTTGAAAAAGAGCCAATGCGCTTTCAGCTGAAAACCGTATAGGCCAATGTTTTAGCAGCGTTTAGCTTGGTATGTTGACCGCGTAAGCAGGTTTTATATCAAATAATAGTTACGTGAGGGGTATGGAAGCCATACGAATCATTTTAGTTGAGTGATTTCCACTTTGGCTCTTCATTATTTCGAACAGACTGTTTAGTTTGTTTTGTGTTCATTTGGCGGAGTAGGCATGCATTGTATACATAAAGGATGGATTGTCGGAAAAAATGAATGTTGAATATCTATGATTTATTACAGTAATAATACCTCCATACTTTCACAATATAGACATAGGAATCCATCTTCACATTGAATGAATATTATAGATGCTGTATCTTAGTATTTCAACTGAAACCCCACCATAAGGAAAAAATCAAAGGAACGGTGATAGGTATTTTGATTCTGTGAAATCAACAAAATATTTTAAATGGAACAGAACTTTAAATGTCAACATGTTCCAGATATATTGAACGATATACCGGGTTTTTCTCAAAAGTGACTAACCCCTCTAACTTTTTTGTTTCTACAGATAAACAAGTGAAATTAAGTGTGTAGGTATAGTACATAAATCTTATTTTTTTTGACCTTTTCAATTGTTTTCTATCACTTCAGGATTGACCGGAAATGACCCTTACTTTCTTATTTCAAATGGGACACCCAGTATATTTTTACTTATTTCAATAGAAAATCACTTGTGAGTACAAGACACCCCAATTGTCCCTTTTTGGCATTCATCATCCCGAAATTTTCAATTTTTAATTCTCAATCTAGAGTGTCATGAATGAGTTAAACCTGTTAATTTTGGATCAAGTTGCCAGGGAAAAATAGTTTCGATCAAGTTTTACTTTTTATTTGTTTTACTGGTTCATTTAAAGTCTACAAAATCGTAATTATGATGTTTAATCAATTTTTTCAAATAGAACAAAGGTGCCTCATTACCATATCTAAAATGGGCATTCTATTACCAACAATTTGATACCACACAATCGATATTTTAAATAAACGTTTAATAACATACCTCCTAATAACATTAGAATTGAATTAATTGTTGGAAAAGAGTTGTTGAAATAACAAAAAATAAGAAACCCAGGAGGTCCACTAGTAGATATTATTGGTGAAATTGGCAAATTTCGATATTGACGATGTTCACATTCACACATTTGTGGCTTTCACACAAATGTTTGCTATTTAACAAATTCAGCAAACTAAATGCAACAATCAGACTGTTTTTTGCAGTGGAGTAATTCATTTACTTTTTTCAAATGAATTAACATAATATTTTAGTGAAATTAACATTGTAATATTGTCGATTCCTTTACTAGTTTTCGTCATTTATAAACTGACAAAAGTAATTTGTAAACCTCATGCTGTTGGAATCTCATTATCTTTATGTTGTTGTTGAAATAAAATTTTGTCGATTCTTTTCTTTTAGTTTTTCATACTACACAGAAAAAAAATTATTGTATTTCTTGTCAAAACATAAATAATATTTTTTTCAAATGACGTCAATAAGTTTCACTATCAAAATTTTTTTTTAAAATTTAATAAATCAAGAATATATAACATTAGAATATTTTAATGCTTCTATTATAAAAAAAAATACTCTATTATAATAAATAACAGTTGACTGTCGATAAAATAAAATAAGCATCATTATGTGAAGAAATGTACAAATAATCATGACGTAACATATAATCCTTTGGTGGATTAATATAAAAAAATACTGTATTATAATAAATAACATTGCCGCGTGAAGGTAAAGAGCAGTAAGTGCAAGAATAAATATTTTGAGTTTGCCAATTTATATATTTTTTTTACCGTACTTCGGCGAAGCCCAAAAATATGGTTATGTGTTTGACCTGTATGTATGTACACAGGTCAAACAGATAACCGTCCTTTTGGCTATGCCGCAGTCGGGTAAAAAAATATATAAATTGGCAAACTCAAAATCATTTTTCTTGCACTTACTACTCTTTACCCTCACGCGGCAGAAGAGTTGAATGCCGAGAAAATAGAATTTACCACAGGTACCGAGTGATGAAATGTAATATCACCGAAACAAAATGTTCGCCTAAATTAACAATGCAAGTCACTATTCCAAAATAATTTCATATTTCGGCACAATACAATGAAAGTTCTGTTTATATGGCAAACTCAAATCATATGCAACCAAATGCTTCAAATTTTTAAGACTTATCAACTTGTAATTGAATCTTTCTGATTCTTCTACTATTTAAGATTGAGATTTGTCATCAAAGCATTTTGTAAACCAACACTCACACAAAAATATTGAGTTATTGGTGGCATGAGCACAAATTGCAAATATTTTACAAAATATAGGGCACATGTATTGACTCATTTCAGCCTGAAAGTACTTACTTTTAGTAAACTTCAAGTTCAGTAATTTGGTATCCAATAAAATTTGCAACTCTTCTTGATAAAGTTCATTATTTATATTTTTCAAAAAGCTTTTGCCATATATTGGTTCCAATGACAGGTTAATATTCCTCCAGATATTCCACATATGCGTTTGTTGTCTTGCCGAGAGAGTTTTGCAAAAAGTTTTGAAGTTTTTCAAACTATGAATCAAATGTTTGAAATAAGCATGTTTAGATTCAAATCTCATACTCCATAAACCAACAAGCGGACCCATTTTCCTAATTATATCTGGATAATGTATCATCAAATGATGTTTGGGAATAAGATGGTGATTCATAGGAGATAAAAATAATTCATGATGATTTTCAATCAATACTTGCAACTTTGATGCCAAGCCAGAACTACTCACAGAACAGAATACAATACTTGTGATTTCTATTGGAATCAATATAACTTTATACTTCTCAGACTGTTCAACTGAATATATGTTGATTATATCATATATCAATAATGGGAAAAAATTTATGAGACACCAAGTCTGAGCTGCACGCTGTCCAATCAAATTTCCAGACTTATCCAAAGACACAGGACTCGGCTGATTTGAACTATCTTCTATTCCAAAATCAAAGGACTTCAGTCTATCATTGAAATGTTCAATTGTAATCAAATGTTCAGATATCATAAATTTCAAGAAACGCTTTAATTCTAACTGTATGACACCCTCTAACATATCATGTATTATATCAACGGATGGAATTTCACAAAGTTTAAAAAACTGAAGTCAAGTAGCTACGAGTTTTGATGCCGTAACTATTTTCTGGACTTTCACAAGAATGGGCTTCATATAAAGCAGTTGTTCTGAGAAGTGTCTTATCCTCCTTACACAATGATTTGGTCATATTTTTATCTGCTATACAAATTCGACAAAAGTGATTGGCAATGAAAGACTCTGTATACCATTCCAAATAGTTGATTTCCCCCTAAATTATCGTGACTTATAGCAACTACAGTTCCTTCAATATTACGATCAAGTTTTTTTACAAAAACTCCCTCAGCTTCAAGAATCTTAATGTCATCACCAATTATTTTGAGAATACTATTGAATCCAAACATTTTTGCATCACTAGAGTAAAATAACGCAACCACTGAATTGAATTCTGGTGGAATATTTCTGTTGATCATGTAAATGCTATTTCATTGCTTTTATAGAGCTTATTATTTCTGATTCACGTCCCATCCGAAATTTCCTTGATAAAAGAGGATTTTGAACATTATCTTCATAAAAATTGTAAAACTGAACTATTAAATGTTAAAAAATTCAATGTGTCTAGTATTGGAACATATGAAAACGTACAAGTTACTGGAACTTGAATAAAGGAATTAGAAATGTCAATTTTTTCATTTCGACTGTAATTTCCATTCCTAATTTGTAATAACGAACTGATTTATATAAAATAGGTATTGTTTCTTAACAATTTCTGCCAAAACTGACAAATTTTATTTAATGTCATAAAAATTGTTTTTATTACTTTTTAAAGCCTCCTTATTTTTTTCACTAACAACGATGCTGGTTGATGGCCGTCACAATAAACTATTAGAGCGTTTGGATAGATTATGATGATATTTATTCAAAATATCGACTGTGAGGTATCAAATTGTTCGTAACAAGTTGCCCATTTTAGATATTATAATGAGCCACCTTTGCTCTATTAGAAAAAGTTGAGTAAACATCATAATTACGATTTTGTAAACTTCAAATGAACTAGTAAAACAAATGAAAATTAAAACTAGATCGAAACTATTTTTCTCTGGCAACTACATCCAAAATTAATGTTTAAACCCATTCATGACACTCTAGATTGGAAATTTAAAATTGAAAATATTAGGATGATAAATATCAAAAAGTGACAATTGGGGAGTCATTGTACTCACAATGTGATTTTCTATTGAAATAAGTAAAAATATACCCATTTAAAATAAGAAAGTAAGGTATTTCCGGTAAAGCTGAAGTGATAGAAAATAATTGAAGAGGTCAAAAAATTTATATTTAGGTATGTACTATACATGCACACAGAATTTCACTTGTTTATCTCTAGAAACAAAAAAGTTATAGGGGTGAGCCACTTTTGAGAAACACCCGGTATAATATATTCGGTGAACAAAATTTATGGAAAAAAACCATTTAGATTCGTTTTGTCTAATTCGTGATTTTCAAATATACCAGTAATGAAAATTTCAACTGATGGAACTCGATGTTGAATAATAATCACGTCTTCTCCTCCACAAAGAACATTCTAATGGGTATCCATAGAGTGATGTATTCAGAGTGTCCCATATAAAACTCCGCGGGCAAATATCTGGAAAATGAAAGAGGATATCCATATTTCGTGAAAGCAGATGATTTCGATGTCAAAGGGTCCTCTTATTTACGTAGAGATCCATCACTAGACGTCATTCGTTAGGCGGCGACACCGACCCAATTTTTTTAAGTGGAACCCTAGATTTTTTAATGTTTTTTTGGATTCTGCATCAAATTCTGACTTCAACGATATAGCACACTCATAGTTTCCCTTGACTACTGATGATTTTTTTTTATTGCATATTATAGAGAGGACCATGAATGTGTCAAAATAAAAAGCAATAATACGAGTTTAATTATTAATTGTACTATTTCCTGTTCAATGTCATCTTTGTGTGTTACTGTACCTATAATAGCAGCAATACAAACTAAACCAATGTTTCCAATTAACAAAAAATTTTTCATTATACCTATTCTTTGAAAACACCTTAATTTCGTTGTCTTTGCAATAAAGTAAATGGGCTGAATGTATGTATTGTTAGTTGGTAAATTTTCCATTGCTTTGCTCTAGTTAAATTTTACATGTTGCCTATAATTGTTATGAAAATAAAAATGTTTCAAGTTTAATTTCGTACATATGTATTATTTTATGTCATATTTATTTTTATATCGTTTTCAAAGAAGTATAATAAAAATTATGGTCCAGAAATGATTTTCGTGCTTGCATGGAAAAATCCTTATTTCCAGACTTTAATGAAATATACTCAGACTTAATGAAATATACCTACTATTACTCTGATTACGAAACAATTGAACTGATAACATGAATTATTTTAGTTAGTTTTCAAATTGCCTCGCCTCACGTTTACACATATTGTTTATTTTTGAGACACAAACATTTGTGATACTATTTTTGAATCATCTACATTTCCTGGACGTCACATATCAACTAAGTCTTTGATATATCCCCACAAAAAAACAAAGTCATATCTGCACTTCGAGATGGTCATGGCTTTGGACCTTTATTTCGAATCCAATCCTCATTCAAAGTTTCATCCAAATATTGGGTAACTATTCCAATATTATGCGGAGGTGCCCCGTCTTGTTGAAACCACATATTGAGTAGAGTTTTTATTGGTAAATTATCCAAGAGATTTGGCAACACCTATTGGAGGAAAAGCAAGTACCTCTAGCCACTGAGTATTCCTTCGAAAAAAAAGAGGTGCTATCAAATAACCATCAATGAATCCGTATACCAAACATTTACCCCCCCACAGAAATTGAATTGAATGCAATGAGGGTTCACGTCAGACCAGTAGTGACAATTATGTTTGTTTATTATACCGTTGTTATGGAAACGGATTAAATCACTCTATAATATTTCATTAACCGACGAAACCAAAAAGGAGGAGGTTCTCTAGTCGACGCGTATATTTTATTTTTTTATTTTATTTTTTTATGTATGATCACGCATAACTTTTTACTGAGACGTCCGATTCCGATAATTCTTTTCACGGTGGATAGGGTGTACTTCGAAGGTAGTCCCATTTGAATTTAAAAGATGAAATCCACCCCTAAGGGTAGCATTATTGATCACTCACCCTCTGAATTCTGGTCCGTTAACCGATTCTATCAGGCATAACTTTGTACTGGATTCTTCGATTTGGATGATTCTTTTTTAAATAGATAGGGTATACCTTATATTTGGATTTAGAATGGAATTATCCACCCTTACGGGTGGAAAATAGGGGATAATTGATTTTTCACTTGTGAACATTGGCACACACATACGTAGTTGACAATGACAGATCGCTACTGTCATTATTTTTGTTCCACATCCGTCAAAATAATTATATTCTATGAGAGGATGGAATGATATACAAAGTAATGAAATAAACTAACCAGAACAATAAAAATAATTTATATCACAACAAATACCTAGTAAAAGTAGATAACCATATTATTTAACTGGTAATAGTTGAAGTAAGGTGGGTAAGTAAGTATTTTGGAAGTAATCAAAAAACAAGTGGGTAGTAATCAGTAGATTTTAGCCACAAAAAATTGAAAAATAAAAAATAAAATTAAACCGACGAAATACGGAACTGAAAAGTAAAAAATAAGATAAACCTTCTCTCAGTCTCAGTAACTAAGCTCCTAAACGAATGTAAGTAACTAATTTTGAGTCGGCGACAAACGAACAATCAACGAACATCAATATATTACTTCAAAAAAATTATCAGAATGTCACCGCGCAACTCGATGCCATCATTTTACGCCTTACCTAATTTATTTGTTTGTTTGTTTGGCGCCGACTCAAAATTAGTTACATTAGTTTAGGAGGTTAGTTACTGAGACTAAGAAGGTTTATTTTTTAGAAACTGATCATCATGAATAGGCATTGTAGAAAACATAACATTTCCTAGTTGGTTTTGATATAAATATCCCTGTAGATATATAGGTACCCACTTTGAGGATTCTCATTGTATAAAATATAGATAGAGAGGTGAAATTGAAGTTACAGTTGTCAGTCAGTTATTGAAAGTTTTATGTGTATTTGTGCCATATTTTGAGCTGTTTTGCAGCATTAAAGATTTCCAATCTCCTTTCAAATACGTGCATCATTTGAGATAAAAGAACTTGTGATTCGTGGTTGAGCGGGTAGCTTTTCTATCGAGTCAGTGACAGGCATGGACAACCATGCAATCTCCTATCAGCATCTAAATATGGGAATAGATTTCAGTTATGAACAATAAACAATAAACATTATTACCTGGCTGTAGTCCTTGAACCAGATGTATTTTGTAGGGATGGAATTTGTTTTTTGACAAAATACGTTGTATTGACGATTTGAAATATCACAATCTATTGTACTTCTCATCTGTAGCTGTTTTTTTTTTGTTCGCTTCCGTTCATTGAAACATTCATTTTGTGCAAGAATTTTGGCTATATAAGCTTGTGAATATTTTGTCTAAAGATAATCTTCTGTTGGAATACCGATTAGCGTACTTTTCTGCATTCGGAATATTGCACCATCTTTAAATTCTACGAAAAACCAACACAAAATTGAATGCAGTTTCGTAAAATCTGACGAATTTTCTGACAGATCGATGAATAAGTAGGTACTCGTATTATTGCATTTTATTTTGTCACATTCATGGCCCTCTTTATAATGTGCAATAAAATCGACGTTTTTCCTCAGTACTCAAGGGAAACTAACTATGAGAGTGATATATCGCTCAATTCAGAATTTGATGCAGAATCTGAAAAAGCATTGAAAAATATGGAATGTCATCAAAAAAAATTGCGACGGTGTCGCGACAACGGCTTAACGGATGACGCCTAGTCAAGGATCTCTACGTGAATAAGACATCGAAATCATCTGCTTTCACGAAATATGGATACATCCTCTTTCCTTTCCCAATATATATATATATATATATATATATATATATATATATATATATATATATATAGAAAGAGGAGAGGAGTCTTTGCTGACTAGTTAGGAAAAAGTCTGAGAAATTCTTTGGGACAGCAGCAAACGCAAATGTACTCTTATAACATTATATTTCCAATATTTCGACAATAATATTGTCATCATCAGCTACAAAGGTGAAACTACTATAGTATGTTGATAATTATAAAAATAAACTTTACTTACAATGTTAGTGAGAATGGTCGTTTTTCGGTGAAATACAAAAATATGTAAAATGTTGATATTTTAGGTTATGTTAAATTCCAACCTCGATGCTGTTATTTTCCCTCACTTTTCACATTCATAACCAAAGAAAGTTCACCACAATGGTTTTCGGCTTTTAATAAATTTACCAGTAATGTTTTGTGTTGCTCCATGTTTTTACATGTTT
The DNA here is from genome assembly GCA_018342105.1 of Gonioctena quinquepunctata. Taxonomy (NCBI): domain Eukaryota; kingdom Metazoa; phylum Arthropoda; class Insecta; order Coleoptera; family Chrysomelidae; genus Gonioctena; species Gonioctena quinquepunctata. The sequence continues at coordinate 977,154 of JAFIRS010000045.1, forward strand.
TAATGCTGTCTTTTACATCTTTTTGTATTTCACCGAAAAACGACCATTCTCACTAACATTGTAAGTAAAGTTTATTTTTATAATTATCAACATTATAAGTTATTATTATCTTTATAATATTTGAAATATATATATAACTAATTTGAAATATAATGACAATAAACTCGGCAATCCATCAAAACTTATTCATGGGCATGGGTTCATTTATATTTCTAATTAATCTATATAATTATATATATATACATATATATATATATATATATATACGGCTTGATTTTCTAGGGTATTTTGATTCGTGGATTTGACTTATAAATGAATCAACGCTTTTGTACTTCTGTCTTATTTCTACGTTTCGTCGGGGAAACCCTCGTCTTCGTCAGGATTAAACATTGTTAGTCTACAAGGTGAAAGTAAGTAATTAGTGAAATTAGGTAGGTGAACAAGGTTTTACATATGTAATCACACAACAAAAGCGTTAATTCATTTATATTAGTCAGATCCACGAACCAAAATACCCAAGAAAATCAAGCCGAAAATATACTCTCAGGTTCAAGAAACTACAAATCATCAATATATATATATTGCCATTTTATATTTCCTTTTTATATAATATTATTATTATGATTGGGTGTGTGAGAATCTACCTATATCTACATGAAAACAGAAGAAATATATTTAAATGAGGTTCTCTATGTTTCACTATTCCGATATATATATATATATATATATATATATATATATATATATATATATATATATATATATATATCGGAATAGTAAAACATAGAGAACCTTATTTAAATATATTTTTTCTGTTTTCATGTAGATGAAACATAGAGAACCTTATTTAAATATATTTCTTCTGTTTTCATGTAGATATAGGTAGATTCTCACACACCTAATCATAATAATAATATTATATAAAAAGGAAATATAAAATGGCAATTTCACTAAACTATCGAATAATATATGAAAAAGATCAGTTGAAATATGGAACAAATGAAACTAGGAAATGGTTGAAAGATGAAAAAACTAATTAAACAGAAATATACATATACAGATGAGTTGTCATTTGTAGATTTGATTTAATATCTGATAAATCATAGAATGTATGGTATAATTGTTAATTTTCTATAAGATCTTGAGCACTATTTCTTTGTAAGTATGTTTATGATGTTAGCCTGGAAAATATATTTGAAGAAATTGTCTGAATTGGTGATTCTGATATATATCTTATACATATCGGAAAGGAAATTACATTGTCTACTACTCAAATAAGTGTGACTTAATTGTGCTATTTTTTTATATCCTTGTTTGGAAAAAAAATCCCTTCAGAACGTGTGTCATTGCTGTGCTGAATTATATTGGATTGCTTTATTATTTTTGTATAAAAATGTAACTGAGCTTTACGTATACAGAGTGATTCAAAAGTACTTTGACAAACTTTAGGAAGTGATTCCTCACAATATTCTAATATGAATTGTCCAAGTAAATATATGTACGAAAACGCTTCGTTTCCAAGAATCAGGGTGTTAAAGTTTTATTTTTATTTTCGTTTTTTTTTTAATAATTTTCGAAATACTGACCTTAATTAAACGAAAATTGGTATTGAGAGGTTTTTTGAGGTGTCGAATTCACAACTGATATTATTGCTCTTACTCGTAGGGAGCGCCACCTACATGTCTTTTCCTTTTTAGAAGATTCATAACTTTTTTGAAAAATCAATTCCTCTATCATATCTACGTGAAGAAGCTACCCCTGTTACAAGTCGCTATAAGCAACCGTTTTCTAGATATTTGGACTTGAAAATTTCGAGTCGATTATTTGATAATCGATGCGTGTTGAAGTTATTACCATTATTTTGCATTTTTCACAAGAATGCTTAGGGATTGAATTTGACGTTTAAGTAATTTTGGTTTTTTGTAGGGGGCGTCACTTATTCTATTTATTTTTATTCGTTTGAAATAGTTATTTTTGTATCAAGGGTCCAAAATCTGTATTTGTTTTAATGAAATTTGCAAGAAATTTCAACATTTTATTTCAGGAAATTTTCGATTTGTAGAATAAAATAAAGGAAACTAAATTGTATTCAAATACATTGTTCGAAGTGTCCTCCTTCAGCGAAGGTACAGGCATTCAGTCTTCTAGTCATTGAATCTCGTACCCGCTCAAAAATTATTGATGCATTTCTTATTGTTTCACAGGCGTCTACTATTCGGTGTCTTAGATCTTTTTCGTTCGCTACTGGAGTTTTATAAACTAGTGACTTCAAATGTTCCCAAAAATAAAAATCTAGCGGGTTTAAATCTGGGGACCTTGGTGCCCACGCCTGGTTAGGTTCTTCTACACCCCTACCGATCCATCGATTTGGATACACAGTGTTAAGGAATTCCCTACCTACAACGCCAAAATGGGCCGGAGCCCCATCATGCATAAACCACATGCGGATACGAATTTCTAATGGTACATTCAGAAGCAGTCCCGGCAATATATTTTCTAAAAAGTCTCTGTAAGTTGCGCCATTCAGTCGGAACGGAAGAAAGAAAGGACCTATCAAGTAATTATCAATTATTGCCGCCCAAACATTTACAGAAAATTGATACTGATAATGTGTTTCACTAACTGCGTGCGGATTTTCCAGAGCCCAAACATGGTTGTTATGAAAGTTTGTGATAGCATTCCGGGAGTACATATCTTAAAAATTGAGGATTTTCAGCCAATTTTCTCAAAACCACTGACACATACTTAGTAATGCGTTGGGGAAAGTCTCGTGGCAAAAGAGCTCGTACCCTTTCAATATGGTATGGATAGAATTGTTGATCGTGGATAATTTTCCAAACTTTGGACTGAGTAGAATTGAGAGCTTCAGCAATTATTCTTGTACTTGTTTCTGGATTCTCCTCGAAAGCGTTCAAAACCGCTTCTTCCAATTCTGGGGTTCAGACTGCTCGTGGTCTCCCAATAATATCAGCTGCCCTCTTAAAGCTATCTGTTTCTGTCAAACGACGGTAAATGTTGGAGCTGAAGGCAGTACTCGATTAGGAAAATGCTCCTGGTAAATACGTCTTGCTTCGCGTGCATTGCCATCCGCAAGGCCATAAACGAAATGCATATCGGCTAAATGAGCATTATTGTTTAAATAATCCATTTTTTCAAAATTAGTGTTTTAAAACTCACAGAAACTTCAACAAAACAACAAAACATCTGTCACATAATATGTAATTACCAAAACTACTTACTTAAACGTCAAATTCATTTCCTAAGCATTCTTGTGAGAAATGCAAAATAATGGAAATAGCTTCAACACGCATCGATTATCAAATAATCGACTTGAAATTTTCAAGTCCTAATATTTAGAAAACGGTTGCTTATAGCGACTTGTATCAGAGGTGGCTTTTTCACGTAGATATGATAGAGGAATTGATTTGTTTACTGAAAAATGTGCTAGAAGTACGCTCAAAAAAGTTATAAATTTTCAAAAAAGAGAAAGCTGTGTAGGTGGCGCTCCCCATGGGTAAGAGCAATGATAACATCAGGTTCAAATTTGACACCACAAAAAACCTCTCAATACCAATTTTTGTTTAATTAAGGTCACTATTTCGAAAGTTATTTAAAAAAAAACGAAAATAAAAATAAAATTTTAACACCCTGTATCGTTTCCGGACATATATTTATGTGAACAATTCATAGCAGAATATTGTGAGAAATCCCCTCCTGAAGTTTGTCAAAGTACTTTTGAATCACCCTGTATACCTAGTTGTCTGATAAATATGATTCCCCGTATAAAGAATATAGTGGATCAAATTGAGTGGAAACTCTTGGCCGCGTAAAAACCAGTTGATGACTCAACTGGCTGGCCGCTCATTGCAATAAATTACCGAAATACACTACGGATTACTTTAACGTGTTTGAGGTTGAATCTATTAGTAGAATAGTGGTGTGGTGTGTGTTTGGGCAGAGGCAGCCAAGTATGGTAAACAACTACAAGAAAAATTTTGTGCATTAGACGAAAGTACCAGCCACATTATAGTCTATTATATTCTATTTGGTAGGGGTGTCAATACACTGCGACCTATAAGGTCTATTGGGTCCCCCTCTGCTGCCTAGCCGTTTAGGATGTCTCAACGACTAGAGCAGTTCCTCCAGTCCTATGGCTTAAAAAAAATTCAGAATGTCGGATGGCTTAAGGTCAGGTAGATCTCCCTCTTCTATTTGATGTTCCCCAAGATATCGGATTCTGCAGGATGATGCATTCTGAGAGAATGAGGATAGAGGTTTCGTACTCTTCCTCGCAGAACCTTTATACTTCTACTTCTACTAATCCGAATTTCTCAAGGTGCCCTCTCAACCGGCAATACCCTGTAAGAATTCCTGTTAATATACTGAATATTTTTACTCTTTGGAGCATATTTTTACTCTGGTGGAGTCATTTGATCTCTTCTGGTTGTAGTTTCCCAGAAGTATCTTGGCCTGCCTCATTCCTTGTGATTTTATCCAGTATTGGGATGTTTTGTTATGTACTTCTTTTTCAAGTTCGTCCAGTATTGTGCTGGTACTTATTCAGCAAAAGGGTTCAGGTCCCAGAAATGGTGTTTCAGCCCCTTACCAGCCACATTAAACTTCTGGATCAAGCAAATATGTTCTTAATTTGTACAACAACCAATGAAAGTGTTTAATACTGATCATTTATTATTTAATGGGCCACATAGGTTCAAAATAGCAGGTAGATTCTGTTGACGAATTTGAAATATTATATATATAAAAAAACTTGTAAACTCGACCTTCTGAAAAGTTTGGAGATCAATATTGAACAAGAAGTCAGAATGATTGCTCTGATTAATTTAAATAATTATTATCTGTTGAATTTGTTTCACCAAAGATTGAGAATAAGAAGTGAATGTCCTTTCTTTGCTATTTTGATGTGATTTTCGAATCATATCTCATACATTTTCAAAAATGTAACAAAAATTCGGAAAACTCATTTTTAATGTTCAATAATGACAATTGTGACGAATACAAAGAATGGTACATTGACGATGTGGAAAAACCTAGTTTTCTTCACGCACACAAAAGGAATCTTGAGAAAACAAAGATATGTGGTAGATCATTCTCTGGAAAGAAAACGAAAAGATCGAAAATTTTAGAAAGTTGATGAGGCCAGTAGAGTAGGGCCCACCTTGGACTCAATTATTGAGAAATTATCCTTCCGTGCCCAAAGTGATATCAAAAAACGGTTACAATATTTTTGCTTAGATACAAAAAAATATAATTATTATTAAGTTTCGGGCCGTTTCTTATTATCACCCGCTTATGGTCGGCGTTTTCGATCAAAGCGCAAATCCTATAATATTTTATCAGGGGTGAATGATAAACCCCATGCTCATCCATCTGAGAATGGATATACCATAATAAGAACTCACTCTTTGAATAATATTTTTAATTGTATACGATTTTCTGTAGAGTTTAAAAAAATTTCACACAACCGTAATTCACAGAGGAGATTTGCATATAGACGTGATTCAACCAACGAATGATATAAAATTTTCAACTGACCTACATTCATTATAGATTTGAGATATTTGAGTTATATAGAACTTATCGTAATGTTTGACTTTTGCTTTCTATGAGCTTGTCCCAAGAAATATATGAGAGCCTATTAAAACCCCTAAATATTCAATGTTATGTGTTGGTTTGATGTTAATATTTGCCCCATAATTACTGATATGTAATTTTTCGGAAATAGGGTATACATTTATATACAAGGAGAAAAGAACAAAAAAGGTATTTTCCAAAGTTATTGTGAGGGGTTTTTGATTGAAGAAATCAGTTATTATTCTACCAAAATAATTTTCATTTGTTTTTCAGTTTTTTCCAGGAGCTACTAGAATAAAAAATAAGGGTATAATCAGCAAAACTGGTTATTTTACCCGAAGTATCCATGGTTAGTGAGCCGTTGATATATATGGAAAGTGAAGAGGTCCCAGGATTGTGTCCTGAGACACACTATATTTTTCTCGACTCTCTAAAAAGAATTTATTTTAACAATTTGTCTTCTATTTTTCAGGTAGCTTGGCAATGGTTCGAAGGCAATTTTCCTAATTCCTAGGTCTTCCAAGGTCTCCAACAATTGCTTATCGCTAACATTGTCGATGGCCTTGGCGAGATCCTTAAAAAACCATTTGTTTGTATGATAATGTCTCTTGCCAATCAGGTAATTGCTTCAGTTATGCATTTGGCATCTCTGAAACCGAATCGAGAATTTGTGCTTTTCTAAACATTCTATAAATTATACTTTGAGGATTTTTCGAAAATTTTTGTTGGATATCTTATACGTTGAGTTATCTGTCTATGGTTGCATGTTTCATTCTTTTCTCCCTTTTTGAAGGGTGGTGTAACCACTGCTTATTCAAATACATCTGGGCAAATTTCATGTTCATATATTACATGAAATTTGCCCACATGTATTTAAAGATGTCCCCACAGGAAAAAATCCAACTGTTGAGGTCTGGTGACCTAGGGGGCCATGGTTGAGGCCCTGCCCGACCTATCCAACGGTTGCCGAAAGTTTGATCTGAAAATTCTCGCGCTTGGATGCTAAAATGTGCCACGGCACCGTCATGCATAAACCACATTTCATTTCGTAGTCTACGGCACATCTTCCAGTAAAATAGGCAAACCGTCTTCAAGAAAATGACGATATCTCTCTCCGTTTAATCTTCCCGGAATAAAGAATGGACCTATAAAATAATCTCCAAGGATTCCTGCCCACACGTTAAGAGCGAACTGTTCTTGGAAATGGGATTCCTATTAGACTAGGAGGAATCGGCGCATGAGTACCGAAAACTATTCCACCTCAATTTTTTTATGCGATCCTCTTCAAATTGCCCTACTGCTGATATAAATGCATGTTGCCATGGGGCAACCCCGTGCCATATTGTTTAAACAGAAATTGTTTAAACAATTGCAAGGAATTGTTATTTTTCAACCGGACAAATCTTTCTTATATTCTTTATTGAAATACAAATTAAAAAGGTCCCATGACTTTTTACGATAAAGTCAATATTTTTAGAGATATGAATTTTTAAAGGTTCGAAAAATCTCAAATTTGGGTACTTTTGACCCATGAAAAATATATAAAAAAAAATATAAATAACTTTTTTTTTCATTCTTTATACAATAGTTAAGAATATTCTTGATAGATATTTAAAAAAATTTCATTGTTTATACCTGTTTTTTTATTGTTAATTTCGCGCGCTCACAAGTATGCGTCGCTTACCTTTAAGTATCGCCGTCTCTCTCTGACTCATGCGCTGCATCGGCCTCTCTGTGTCCTGAATTATACATACATAGAAAAAAAGAAATTCTACGCGGACGAGAGTTTTCGGGAAAAACATTTTAGGGAATATAGAAATTTGGACAGGTCAACGTCTGTCGGGTCAGCTAGTGCTCTATATAATCAACAACTTTGTCACAAGAACAAACAAAGATCTTGAGGTTTTATACAAAGAGTAACCTTGAAAAAAATTGAAAACAAAAAGAAAGGAATCTTTTTATATACATATCCATATAAGTATTTTTTATTTTATTATTTTTCAATTCATTTGAATGTTTTTTCAAAACATTCAAGTGCGTACCAAAATCTTTTTATTATTTGTATATATTTGTGATTCCAAAAAATGTTCAAATACCATTATATCTTATTATTGTTAATATAAATGCATAAATTACTATGATAATAACAAAAAAGTAATATAAACTGATAAAAAAGTAATTTTAATTACATGTTCCGGTTCATGCTTAAATAACTTTTGTAAAATTGATACCAGAAATTTGTTGAAAACAACTTGTAGACAATTTCATTATTAATAACATTGTTCTCTCTAACAATCTTGATAAAGTTGATAGTTTTTAAGATAAATGATAAATAATAATTCAGGACACAGAGAGGCCGATGCAGCGCATGAGTCAGAGAGAGACGGCGATACTTAAACGTAAGCGACGCATACTTGTGAGCGCGCGAAATTAACAATAAAAAAACAGGTATAAACAATGAAATTTTTTTAAATATCTACTAAGAATATTATTAACTATTGTATAAAGAAAAAAAAATTTATTTATATTCTAATTTTTTTTAAATATATTTTTCATGGGTCAAAAGTACCCAAATTTGAGATTTTTCGAACTTATAAAAATTCATATCTCCAAAAATATTAACTTTATCGTGAAAAAATATGGGACCTTTTTAATTTGTATTTCAATAAAGAATATTTAAAAAAATTGTCCGGTTGAAAAATAACAATTCCTTGCAATTGTTTAAACAATTTCGGTTTAAACAATATGGCACGGAGTTGCCCCATGGCAACATGCATTTATATCATCAGTAGGGTAATTTGAAGAGGATCGCATCAAAAAATTGAGGTGGAATAGTTTTCGGTACTCATGCGCCGATTCCTCCTAGGCTATATATTGCATGGGATTTTCTTCTGACCACAAATGATTGTTGTGAAAATTGCGTATAGCGTTGCGTGAGAAATTTGCTTCATAAATGCTTCATAAAATGATTTTCAAATGAAGGATTTTGAATAAGGCATTGGAGAAACCAACGATAGAAGTTGATACGTAACGGAAAGTCACGAGGGAGGTGCCTGAACTCTTTGAATATGATAGGGAGACAACAAATTATCAATTAAAATTTTCCATACCAGAACATGAGAAATGTTTAACGTCAGCGCTATTTTTCTGGAGCTTGTTTCCGGGTGTTCTCCTACCAGATTACCAGATTGAGAACTGCTTTCTCGGTTTCTGGGGTTCTTACCGTCCGATGTGCGCCCGACAGATGACTAGCTTTCTCAAAACTTCCTGTTTCCCTTAACCGATTGTGAATTCCTAATACAAACGTCTAGCCCCATATGCATTTCCGTTAGCAAGTCCGTATGTAAAATGTATGTCAGCATACATCTGTAATTACAAATTTTGCAAAAATATTCGAAACCATTTTGAAATCACGCATTGAAAAATATCTAACAAAATATAACATTTTATCAAAAAATCAATTCGGATTTCAAAAGGGCAAGTCAACTGAAGATACAATAACACTGCTTACCAACAAAATCGGTAAATATGTAGACGAAAAATTACCATCACTATGTATATTCGTGGACCTGAAGAAAGCATTCGATACTGTCAGCCATAACCAGCTTCTAGAGGTATTTGAGAGTATTGGATTCAGAGGAATATCCCACCAACTCCTCTATAGTTATCTCCATGAAAGGAATCAATGTGTTAAAATCGAAGACACTCTCAGTGAATCTCGAATAGTCCAATATGGTGTACCCCAGGGGACAGTTTTGGGTCCGATCCTCTCCAACATCTACTTAAATGATCTCTGCACTAGACGTGGAAGGGGACATAATAAGCTTTGCAGATGACACAGTAGTTATTTACAAATCGGAAACATGGAGCTCTCTAAAAGAAAAAGTAGAAAAAAATTTCAAAGCTATAATTCAATGGTTCGAAAGTAAACTACTGACTATTAATATGGACAAAACATTTTACATTACTTTTACATCCTATGCTATTCATTTACCAAGTTTCAAATCACTACTTATAAAATATGAAAACGTAAATCTCACTATCTCACCAGTAAATAATATAAAGTATCTTGCCATATATATAGACGCTCACTCGAAATGGGACGCACATATTAATTATTTGGTAAACAAATTACGTAGTGTAACATACAGACTGAAATACATGACACCCTAACTAGATATAGCTCAGATGCGCATACTCTACTATACTTTGTTTGAAACCCACCTCTCCTATGGGATAGTTGCCTGGGGAGCAGCAAATGCCTCTCACATAAAAAATCTTACTTTTACATCCTATGCTATTCATTTACCAAGTTTCAAATCACTACTTATAAAATATGAAAACGTAAATCTCACTATCTCACCAGTAAATAATATAAAGTATCTTGCCATATATATAGACGCTCACTCGAAATGGGACGCACATATTAATTATTTGGTAAACAAATTACGTAGTGTAACATACAGACTGAAATACATGACACCCTAACTAGATATAGCTCAGATGCGCATACTCTACTATACTTTGTTTGAAACCCACCTCTCCTATGGGATGCCTGGGGAGCAGCAAATGCCTCTCACATAAAAAATCTAGAACAAATACAAAAATTAACTTTGAAAATAATCACAAATAAAAAAGAACTTACCCTACAGAAGCGCTATATAAAGAAACATTGATTCTAGACGTAAGACAACTCTACTTTTCCAAAACGGTTATAAGGCAACACAAAAATAAACATGAACTTAAAAAATTGGACACCGTTATGCAACTCGCCATAAAATGAATTCATCCTATGTGCCAAAATCACAGAAGAACACTTTACAAAAGTGTTATACTTATTTAGCTCCTCGGCTGTATAATATCATTCCAGCAGATACCAAAGCTATCATTAGTAATAATTTATTCAAAAATAAGCTCAAAGTTTGGATTTTAGGTTTGCCAAGAGTACAGATACACCAATATGTCGATATGAAAAATACATATTACTACAGTGTAAACATATTAGTGGAAGATGTACTTACATGTTAGTTGGAATTGTGTAACCTGTAATTCAATCCTCCATTGTTTGTTTTATTGATATGTGATTGATGTTTGATGCAAATACCTATTACAATTTGTTTTATTTCTAAAATAGGATGTTCTTCTTATATTATTTATAAATGATCCTTAATGTGATATCTACATAAAATTATTTTCGTGCCTTTCTGCTCACACTGAAATAAACTTTATTTTCACAATTTTATTTTTTTATTATAATTAATTTTTTTTTTTTTTTTTTATATTATCTATAAGTGATTTTAATATGATATCTATATACAAGTCTTCTGATGCTCTTTTGCTCATACTGAAAAAAAAATATCTTTACAATTTTATTTATTATAATCTATGGTATATTAATATGTTACAACCCACGCACAGGTTCATCCTTATGTTGGAATTCTATATTTATTTATCGTTAACTAAAATTATTGTATATTTCAAATTGAATGGTAAATAAAATATTATTATTATTATTATACTCTGCATTGGTAGAGTTTACGATTTTGTAACAAATAATCCCAATTATAATAAATAATACCATTTAACTATACGTCAAGATATTATTTTTGACATGACAGCACAAAAAAATATTGGAATAAACTTACTAGCCTACTGGATACTTTTATTTTCAAAGAGTTCACGAATCAATGAGAAGAAGATTGGATGCATCTATTAATTTATATCAAAATTTCTCGAAAACGGCTGCTTGTAGCGACTTTTGAAAACCATACTTTTTTACGTAAAAATGATAGAGGAATCGATTTTGCTTCTAGAAAATGTGATACATACATGCACGACGAAGTTGTGACTCCCCAAAAGAGACAAAGACCTGTAGGCGGCGCCCCCTACAATTAAGGGCCAAACTAAGATTAAATTTGAATTTCTTATATTAAAAAATCCCCAAATACCAATTTTCCTCCAAATATCAACATTATTTCAAAAATTATTTACGAAAAAACAAAATAAAAATATATTTTCAACACCTTGTATATCAAAAATAAAGGCCTTGCGAACCCATGGTTATATGAACTTTTCACCTTTTAAATAACTGAGAATCGTCCTGTGAAATATCGGACACTTATGACATAACACCCTGTATATATATATATATATATATATATATATATATATATATATATATATATAGATAGAATCGTTTATAATCACCATTTCAAGTAGAAGATAACTATTATTATTATAACCAAACTATACCACAGGATAAAAATGAGAAAAGTGCTTCTTCAAGCATATGTAAAAAAAATACCTGATTTCCCAAAAAAAGTGGAATAAATTGAAACATAATTATTTTATGTTTTTTTTTTAACCACAAAAAATTAACGAAATCGATTGTACAGTGTCACCGAGAAAGAGCATCATTTGATGATTTTTTGCAATTATCGATTTGAGTGAAATTGACAAGAGCCTTTGCTTGGAAAATAATTTGAATTACACATTCAAAATGAATCGCGCGATTTGGTGGACGAATATCACAAAAATTACACTTTTCCAAAAATAAGATAATTTTTTTTCACAAAAAATAACTTCATTTTTATCGTGGATTTTTCAATTCACAAAAAAATATTTCTATTCAATATCCAATTGAGAATGTTTCGAGATAATTTTATTTTAACAATTTTCAAAATTTCGATGCATAATGTCATATTCGTGATTTGCAATTATTATTCAAGCAGAATTTCTTGGCAAAGTCAAATTTTACTCAAATTCATAATTGAAAAAAAAACATGATGAACACTTTTTACAGTGACACTGTACATATACAATGTCATAGATAATGTGCGTAACGTGTCAATAATATTTTCAATGAATGAATTAAATAAAATTTTACTTTGGGAACAGTTTTTGCTTCAAAAATAGGTTAGTTTGTAAGGATAAAGAATTGATTGCTTTCTCAATTTCAACTCGGTATAACTGGAGAATTTTAGAATTTTCTTAAATTCTAACAATTTTCAACACAATTTCACGCAATATGAATGAAACCTTATCTGTGCTACATTCGTGGCATGCATAGAGTTTTTTTCGCCAGAAGAAAAGTCATCCGTCTTTTTGCAAAGTTTAATTTTTTCATTTCAATGAGGAAAGCTGATTATAAAATTTAATTTTTCCATATTGTATGAAAATCAATTGGGTGAAAGTAGTAAAAATGTATAAAATAAGAAAGGGAACGGTAGAGTGTTTAAAATTATTGGTGGGGTTTGAAAATAATAAAAATAGTAATAATGGAAAGCAATGAACTCGTTTTTAGAAATTTCCATGAAAAATCAGTTTCTGCCTTTGATTTGTCATCTAATAAAAAAATTCCATATGGTGCCACTTTGATTGTGACCACTAACGTATAAATAGTACATACGGTGTATACCACAAATAGATCTATGAATTTAATTTAATGAGCAGTACGACTCGCAACCATTCATTTGATTGTGTTCTTTCATTTCCACCCGGAAGTCCAATTTCTATTACCAACCGATGTTGGTGAAATTCAATTAACAACTTTTCTTGATGAAATTGCTTGGAACCTTCGATAACCCCACTTGATTTTTGAAATTGTTAATATTTCATTAACATCCCCTTTATTAAAGAGATTTGACTCATACTTTGCTTTTTCAGATTAAGCAAAGTGAGAGCTTGATTCTGAATTTAAATGATTTTTTTGTCAGTTACACCCTTTCATGAGCACATACTAGGGTGAAAATGTGTAAATGCGAAAAATGGACATCCTTTTTCATCACGCATTGCTTCTTCTCAATCTGAGAAATAAAAAAATATTGGTCAATCGCTTTTATACGGAGAGTTCTAGAAATACATTTTTACAATTCAGTACTGAAGGTACTTTGTTTTCATGATAGCTTGTTGGGAATGTGAATACATGAAGAAATTAAAAATTTCAATAAAATGGCCAATTTTGAACCCTGTCGACGATATTATAATTTATTTGTATCAAGTTGTTCCAAATGAATAGTTATGACTTATCACTGTTCATTAAATTTCAGATAGACTTTCTATTATAATTAAAGCAATATACATTTCGGAAATACACGAATAATAGAGTGAAGGAAACACTGTACGTTGAATATGTGAAATATTTAAATAACAAACACAACAATCTCAGGTACAAAAGAAAATTAATATGATTTTCTATAACACAAAGAAAAAGAACTAAAATATTTCTTTCAATTTGTTCAAGAGTGTTTAAAGAACTTTTTTTTTGTAGAAGGTGAAACATTGTACGTTAAATAGTATGTGAAATATATGAATAATAAAACTCAAAAATCTCAGGTACAAATGAAAAAAATATTATTTTCTATATTACAAAAACTTAATGAAAAAGGAACTAAAATATGTGTATCAAATAGTTTATGGGTGTTAGAACTTTTTTTTTTTTTCCAAAGGTTTTTAAATTCTTTGGTCATTTCCAAAGTTCTGCAAGTCTTCTTGGGTACTCCAAATTAATATGTAATACAATGCAAACGTCATTAAAATGCCTCGTTTCTCCATTACGTTTTCATATTTTCTGGAAAAAAATAATAATTTATGCGTACCTAATACATGATTCTCATGAATATCCATTTGAAAATGTCAAAGTAACAAATGGCTATTTTTGGTTTCCATCATTTGAATCGTGTTATACGAATGTTATTTTCTGTTCTGGAAATATTTTATTTTACCTATTTTAATTTATTTACTTCCACAGAATATGACTATACAAGGTGTTAGTGAACGAGTGCGACAGATTTCAGGGGGTGATTCTGCAAGAAAAAATGATGACAGTTTGCTACATAACTTCTGTCCACAAATGCTTCGTTTTCCGAGATACGAGGTGTTAGAGTTTTTCTCAAAAACTGATTATTTATTTATTGCTCTGAAACCGGACGAGATGGGCAAATAAAATTTGATGAGTTTCAAGGGGTAGTTATTGCGCATTTTTTGACAGGCAATTAAGGATTTTATGTTCATCATTGGCGCGCATACGGGTAAGGTTCTCAATTTTTTTAAAGGAAAAAATGGTACGCCAGTGTGTTATTTCAAAATTTTCAATTCTTTGTTCAATTTGTGACAAAAAATCTATCCTGCGTTTTTTTCGTATGGGGCCCCGTTTTTATGCAATTTGCTGATTTGTCATTACTTTAATACATTACCTAGTAGCGATGCTAGTAGGCTACTGTCAACATTCTGTTGAATACAAATATTTCATCGAAATGTCAAATTAGCGTTTCTTCATTTACAAGCTTTCAGTTTGGTATAACATTAATGATAATAAGTAATTATTTTTCTTCTATCGAAAAAAATGGAAAATTATACAATTGCGGAATTGTCAGACATGCATTTTGTCTATGGACGAAGTAATAGAAATGGTCGGCAAGGTAGACGATTTAAGAAACAAACGGCTGGCTTTGGACGCACCGAAAAGTACGAACTGTGCAACTAGAAGAAGCAGTTCTCGAGTTAATTGTGGAGTCACCTGTCACAAGTACTCAAAAAATTGCCAACATACTAAATGTAAGCAACTTCATAGTGTAACGTAAATAAACTTAACTTGGTTTTACTAATTTATTTCACACTTAATCTACAACTTAATTTATATTACGCCACTGTATAGCTCGATCGTATGGGCTCGTTCAGACTGTGCGTGCCATCTTGAGGGCTACCTATTTATCTCCATCACAGAATTCCCGATCTTTCGAATTCCGGCAGTTGGCGACCAGCATGTTCCAATCGTTTCCAATATCGACCGTTGCTCTCCGCGGCAGAGCGACTGGACTGTTCTCGAACATCTACGGGGATGACCTCATCGCTGTCGACGGCAACGCGCGAGGCGACAGGTCCGGCCTAGGTTCGTTACATTGCCCCCTTCTTAAAAACATTTCGTCCCGGAATTTCATCCTTGGAGTGTGACGATATCTGCATGACTCCCCATATCTGCACCGTGAAGTTCGATGGAAGTAACACTCCACGGTCTTCATGATCGGTCGTGGAAGAGGGTTACAGCAAACCAAAATCTTGACGCTGCTGGATCTGAATATCGCCTCCAGCATACTTCTTATGACTCTCCAGTCCAACCCATCAATACCACAGGACAATTTTGGAATTGCTAGATCCACCAGATTCTGGTCCACCATAGTATCTCTTAGTTTGGTGATACTCTTCCAGACATCTTCATAGGACGGTTTATCTTGGGAATGCCTCTTGGTAACTAGGTAGTAGATGTTTCTCTGGCCTTTCTTCAACTGTAGCACCCACCAACTTCTGGATTCTGCTCCGCAGTGTTTGGAGTTGACCAAATTTCTTGGAGAACACTACGGCGATGCCCTGGACATTCGAAGATCTTCTGCCACACAGTGCGCTGGTGCGTAGTCAGCAGGCACCTCGAAAGGTCTCGTGACTCCTCTCTAGTAACCCTTGTAGAACTTTCTGCCCGTTTGAATACAAGGACATAAACTTCTCGAACGTCATATCATCCTCCGGTGGCTTGAGGGTGCGAACTTGGTCATGGTTTCCAGCGTAAGGGGCCAACCTGTTGAAATGGACGACCCTTGGTTTCCCTCGGGGTGGCTTATGGATTCGGTACACAAGGTCGTTTATCCTTTTCACGATTTTATACGGGCCTTCCCACGAGTTCCGCAACTTTGGTGATAGTCCACGACGACGTTTGGGGTTGTACAGCCAAACCAAGTCATCAACCTTAAATCCTCCAGTGTCGGCCTTGATGTCATAGGTCTTCTTCATTTTATCGCTGGCACTCTGGATGTTCAACCGGACTCGTTCGTGGATGCGTCCATTCTCTGCCGAAGTTTGCTGACGTAGTCCTCTCCGCAGTGTCTTGTCCTGGCGGTATCCCAAACTTCAGGTCACAAGGCAGTCGCAGTTCTCGGCCCATTATAATACTAGCAGGAGTTTGACCGGTTGACTCGTGTACTGCGGATCGATAGGCCATCAGGAACAAATGAAGATACTGGTCCCAGTCTCTTTGATGGTCAGAGACAACCTTGGACAAGTGGCGGTTGATCGTCCTGTTCATCCGTTCCACCATTCCATCGGACTGCGGATGTAGGGCCGTGGTTCTTGTCTTGCGGATGTTCAGCAGTAGACATATTTCTTGGAAAAGGTTGGATTCGAAATTTCTGCCTTGATCCGGGTGCAGCTCCATTGGAATACCGAATCGACATATCCACTCTTTCACCAAGACGTCGGCGACGGTGATGGCTTCCTGGTTGGGCAGGGCATAGGCTTCCGCCCACTTACTGAAGTAGTCCATTGCCACAAGGATGTATTTATTCCCGTGGTCGGATACGGGAAACGGGCCGGCGATGTCAATGGCGATTCTCTCGAACGGGCTGCCTACGTTGTACTGACGCATCGGAGCCTTGGGTCGTATTCGAGGTCCATTGCTAGCAGCGCATATGGCGCACTTTCTGCACCAGTCCTGGACGTCAGCTTGACAATTGGCCCAGTAAAACCGTTGCCTCACTTCCTGCAGGGTCTTCGTCACTCCCAGATGTCCTCCATTGACTCCATCATGGATTTCCCGCAGCACTTCCTCTCTTCTGTTCCTGGGAACAATTATTTGGCGTCTGTCTTCCCCACCAATCTCGGCCTCCAACACACGTTTCAGGATCCCATTGTCCAGAATAAGAGAGTTCCATTGTGCCCAATAGGACTTAACAGCCGGCGAGTAACCTGCGACTTCCTGCCATGATGGTCTTCGATTGCCCTTCTTCCAGCTGACGACTAAGCCAAGGTCGGGGTCTTTCTCTTGGTCTTTCCGGATCTTGCTGTCATTCCAGTTGTCATCCATTGCCGCGGTTCTACAAAGTGTTGCTTCTTTCTCTTCTGCTCGTCGGCAATGTGAGCAATCATCTGGACATGGTCTTCGCGACAAGGCATCTGCATTCTTATGGCTAGTTCCGGCTCGATGTTCGATCTCGAAATCGAATTCTTGGAGTCTCTCGATCCAACGTGCTACTTGACCCTCAGGATTTTGAACTGTAAGAGCCATTTGAGAGCTGCATGGTCAGTTCTCAACAGGAATCTTCTTCCATACGTACTTGTAAAGTGCTCCACTCCCTTTACAACAGCTAACAGCTCTCGCCTGGTGACACAGTAATTGCGCTCTGGTTTGCTGAGCGTCTTGCTGAAATAACCAATGACCTTCTCCTGTCCCTCCTGGATCTGGGGATAGGACAGCTCAAGTCCCACGTTGCTGGCGTCCGTATCCAAAATGAATTTCCTTTGGGTAGGGATAGCTCAGTATGGTGCGTTGATCAAAGCTCCTTTCAGCTTCCTGAATGAATCTTGACATTCTTCGGACCACTGGAACTTTGTTTGGCCTTCCGTGAGCCTGGTCAGTGGTTTAGCGATGTTGGCGAATCCCAGCACATATCGGCGATAGTATGTGCATAAACCAAGGAAACTTCGAAGTTGGTGAATGTCTTTTGGGATGGGCCAATCCTTAACAGCTTTGATCTTCTGGTCATCTACTGCTACTCCTTCCCAGAGACAACGTGGCCGAGGTATCGTACTTCTTTTTGGAACAGATGGCATTTCTTAGGGCTCAGCTTCAATCCGGAGTTCTCAATCGCAGGAATACTTCCTCCAAGTTTTTCACGTGGTCCTCGAACGATCTGCCGACCACAATTATGTCGTCGAGATACACTAGACACGTGTTCCATGAGAGTCCTTTTCAGCACTGTCTCCATCAATCTTTCGAATGTGGCGGGCATTACAGAGCCGAATGGCATAACGTGAACCTGCCACAATCCGAGCCGATGGTAAAGCAGTCTTTTCTCGATCTTCCTAGGCGAGTTCTACTTCCAGTATCCACTCTTCAGATCAAGGGTCGAAAATCGTGGAACCAACCAACGTTCTAGGGTGTCATCTATTCTCGGGAGAGGGTAACTGTCCTTCTTCTGACATTAAGTTGGCGATAGTCACCAAAAGCGTGTCGATCCATCCTTTTCTTCACCAGTACGACTGGAAGGACCAGGGACTGTCAGATGGTTCGATAATCTTCTTTTCCCATATCGCTGACTATTTTGTCAGCCTCTTCCTTCTTGGCAAGAGGAAGTCTTCTTGCTGATTGCCGGATCGGTCGGCACCCCAGTATCAATCTTGTGCTGGACCACATGTTCGACCCCTTTTCCTTGTCCGGTATCGAAGATGTCTTGGTACTTTTGACTAAATCTCTCAGTTTGGGCTGTTGAGCTGGTTTTATGTCTTTGGAAGAGATGGCGACTAATTTTTCTAGTTCTGTGGGCGTTGTTGGGTTGGCTAATTGTACCTCGTACGCCCGGATCACAGATGAAACTGACGAGCAGTGCCCCAAAATTGTTCCTTTCTTCAAGGTCACTGGGAAATAATTGACATTCATGACCCTTACGGCACAAATTTGTCAGCCGCAACAAGGTCTTCCCTAGTGCAATCCCTCGTCCAATTTTCTCATCTGAGTTTGGGCTCGAACATCACCACGTCTCCACTGCTCGCACTCCCGTCCAGGCGAGCCTCCAGAATGTTTCAGCCCTCTCAGGTACGCTTACATCTTCAGCCAACAGCACACGGATCAACTCCTCCTCCTCCATGAAGCACCAGCTTTTCTCCGTTGACACGTAGGACGCCGTCTTTGAAATCAATTCAAACCCTCTGAATTCATGATGTCCATTCCGATGATTGCATCGTCTTCGATGTCCCTACAAGTGCCTGATGTTTCACTTTAGTGCTGCCCAAAATTATTTCAATCGGTAGCTCGCCATATACAGTGCTGGCTCCCTGTTGCTGTGCGTAGCTTCCAAGTTGTCGGTTCAATCCGTTCCGGTGTTCTGGCAAAGGAAGGCCGAGAATGTCCTAGTCGCACCTGTATCTAGCAGCATGGTGCAAGGCTCGTTATTGATGAGACCGTCTACGAAGACACCTTTGTTCTGTCGTTGAAGGATAGCGACATATGCGTTGTTAACCGGGGCTTGCCGGACACATACCGACGATTGTTCCTTCTCGTCGACCTTCTTTAGTTTTCCTGCATCGGAGTCGATGAATGTTGGACATTTGCTACGCACATGTCCAATTTTGCCACAATTCCAGCATCTTATCTGTCTTTTCTCAGGCAAAACTTCCTTCATCACTTTTCTTATGGCAGCTTCCAAGTCAGCATGCTCCTGTGAGTCTTCTTCAATTCTTCGATCTTTACTTTGGTTTTTGCAGGATTGCTTTGCTGCCTCAAATTCCAAAGCGTGTGCCAGTGCGTCTACGAGATGTGTTGGACGAGCTAGTGTCAACGCTTGTCTGGTTTCTTGGTCACGGAGTCCATCCAAGAATGCCTGAACCGCTAATCGCTCCATTACATTCTCCGGTGTGGCTGGATATGCGAGACGAACCAAGCGTGCAATGTCAGCTTCGAATTCTTGTAAGGATTCGCCCGATTTCTGGCAGCGATTTTTCAGTTGGGAGTGGTATACGTGTTCCAAATGGGCGTGGCCATATCGTAATTCTAGATGTTTAATCAGCTGATCATAGTCCTCCTGTTCTTGGGCGGTGAGAGTTTGTAGAATATTTGTCGCTTCTCCACGTTATGCAAGTGTCAGTGCTACAGCTCTTTCCCCTGCATTCCATCCGTTTGCTTTGGCCGCTGCTTCAAACTGCCGGCGGTAATTTGCCCATAGAGTTTTTCCGTCGAACTGAGGCGGCTTCATGGAAAGCTTTCCTATTTCTGAAATGACCTTGACACTTTTATCCCCTTGAACTTTATCCACGTTCAAACTCAAGTCCAGCATTGCATTTTCGTTAACCATCTCTTGGGGCGCTTAATTTGTTTTTCCAGCTTCTGCGTTCTTTATTTTGTCCATTTCTGCCTCGATTCCGTCTTTGATTTCATCGCTGATTATTTCCTTTATCTTGTCCATCTCTGCCTCGACGGTTCCCATTCTTTTTTCCAGACGATTCGCCACACCACAGAGTTCTTTTTTTAAGCCTTCTGTGTTTTCTAGGAGCTTATCTTCCAGGCTTCTTGAATTTTCTAGCAGCTTATCTTCCAGGCTTCTTGAATTTTCTTCAAGCTTCTCTTCCAGATTTATAGAATTTTCTTGAAGCTTCTCTTCCAGGCTTCTTGAATTTTCTTGAAGCTTCTCTTCCAGATTTCTAGAATTTTCTTGAAGCTTCTCTTCCAGATTTCTAGAATTTTCTTGAAGCTTCTCTTCCAGATTTCTAGAATTTCGGTGCAAATCTTCCAGATTTCTAGAATTTCGTTGCAGCTCTTCTTTCAAGGATTCTATTATCGGACTCAAATCACCTCCGGGAACTTCGAATAAAAATGTTTCGGGGTCCTCACCTTCTTGTATAAGTCCTTCTGCAAGTCTTTCCTGGAGTACTTGCTTTTTACCCGTTGTTTCCAGTTCCCTTTCCTCCAATTCCTGTTTCAATTCCGCTACCTTCAAGTCCGCAAGGCGCACTTTTCTTGAACACATTTTGTCTTTGACGAGGTATCAGTCTGTTTCACACGAAAAGTTTATCAGTTTGTTAAAAATTCACTTCGCGAATTCTTTTCCACGGGCCACCAGTCTATTGTCTGTTTCACGCGAAGAGTGTATCAGTTTATATTCCCACGCACAATTGTCCCCTTCGCGAAAACCGGGCCACTGTCTATTTTCTGTTCCACGCGAACAGTGTATCAGTTTATATTCCCACGCACAATTGTCCACTTCGCGAAAACCGGGCCACTGTCTATTTTGGGCGTACAAAAAGGTCTATCAATTTATTTTTCTGACTATCCACTCCACGATCACTTGTTTATTTTCAAAATCTCACTTCCGGCACCAATTGTACCGTAAATAAACTTAACTTGGTTTTACTAATTTATTTCACACTTAATCTACAACTTAATTTATATTACGCCACTGTATAGCTCGATCGTATGGGCTCGTTCAGACTGTGCGTGCCATCTTGAGGGCTACCTATTTATCTCCGTCACAGAATTCCCGATCTTTCGAATTCCGGCAGTTGGCGACCAGCACGTTCCAATCGTTTCCAATATCGACCGTTGCTCTCCGCGGCAGAGCGACTGGACTGTTCTCGAACATCTCCGGGAATGACCTCATCGCTGTCGACGGCAACGCGCGAGGCGACAGGTCCGGCCTAGGTTCGTTACAATAGTATTTAAAATTTTCAAAGAACAGCAATTGTATCCGTTTCATATTCAACGTGTGCAAGCTCTACTACCTAGAGACTTTTTTAAGCGTCTAGTTTTTCGCCATTGGATTCTTCAACAAATCGCTTAAATTTATAATTTTTCAAATGGCGTTCTGTTTACTGACGAGGCTAATTTTGGACGACACTGTATACGAAATTTCCATAACAATCACCTCTGGGCTGAAGAAAATCCACATGGAATCTTTGAAGCTCATTTTCAGCGTCAGTTTTCAGTAAATGTATGGCTTGGGGTACTTGATCATTTAATCGGTCCATATTTCCTCCCACAACGACTAACAGCGACCCTTACCTGTTCTTCTTGAAGAAATTCCTCTACAGCGGAGAAAACACTTCTTGCTGATGCATCATGGTGCACTAGTCCATTTTAGGCATTATTGTACGTAATCACCTAGATACAGTATATCCAAATCGTTGGATAGGTAGGGGAGGTACGGAACATTGGCCTGCTCGATCTCGGGATTGAAATCCTCTGGATTTTTGCATCTGGGGTTTTCTTAAGTCATTAGTTTATTCCACTCCCGTCGAAAATGTTGAAGATCTGAGGAATCGAATTATGGCCGGCTGTGAGACAATAAGAAATACACTAGGAATATTTGCGCGAATACGACAATCAATGAGGCGAAGAGTTGAATCTTGAATCACGTCTGAGGGAGGTCATTTTGAACATTTCTTGTAGCTTTGCGCCTATTTATTTATACGTGTTATTTTCTGTTATTGTTCTGGTTTAACGTTATTGTATTAGATAGTTCTTGATAATGTGTGAAAAAATGAAAAATACGTGTTAAGATGTTTTTTTTGCATAAAAACGGCGCCCCATACGAAAAAAAGGCAGTCGAGATTTTTTGTCACAAATTGAACAAGGCATTCAAAAATGATTTACAATTTGGAATATCTCAGTGGCGTACCATTTTTTTCTTCAAAAAAATTTAGGTCATTACCCGTATGTGCGCCAATGATGAAGATAAAATTTTTAATTGCATGTCAAAAAATGCGCGATAACTATCTCTTGAAACTTACCAAATTTCATTTGCATATCTCGACCGGTTTCAGAGCAATAAGTAAATCTCGAAATAAATAGTCAGTTTTTAAGAAAAACTTCAACACCCCGTATCTCGGAAAACGAAGCATTTGCGGACACAAGTTATATAGCAAACTGTCATCGTTTTTTCTTGCAGAATCACCCCCTGAAGTTTTTTGCACTTATTCACTAACACCCTGTATAATGATCACTTATGAAATGCAAACAGTTTTAAAACGGACATTTAGCAGAAATGACATTTTTTATATGACTATACGAATGCCAATGATATTTTTCCGATCAATATCTCCACCAGTCTATGGTATCTGAAGAAGTATGACTAATAGCTTTGGTAGCTTATTGTTTTAAATTGACATTTCCTTCCCAAACAATCAAAAACTGCGGAAGGATTATGCCTGTGGTAATAAGCATGCAGTTCGTATTTTCTAAGCGTTTTCATACGATACTTTCAAATAGAACATGTAAACATCGACAAATGACTGTATTGGCTTATATTATGATATGAACTCATCTTCAATTGCACTCTTTCACAACACTGATCACGATTCTCACTCAAACACGGTGTCTTGTTGTTGCAGCAAATGAACTGCACGGCGAGACGGTTACACATCTAACCCGGTGATTGCATACTGAAAGGGGGATTCCCCGAGCGTCAGATGATTCCACTGGTTAGAAAATAAAACAATCTTAGAAATTCTCAATGCAACTATGAAGAGTTCACAATATTTCTGTTTTAGTACACTTGCATTGTGATTTCCAAGGGAAGCATGGTTAATTCACATGGTAGATACATTTAGAGTGTTTATACTAGGGGCGCCTAATCGAAAGTCCATCAATTTTCAATATTGAAATTAGTTATTGCAAAAGGCGCAAGAAGCAATTTCTGTGGAAGAGTCAAAAATGTATGGGCACGGAACTATAACCCTTTACCAGTCGTTACAAGTATGTTTTTATGGTAAATGGAAAGTTTCCGCCTTGTTCATAGTTTTCAGCAGTATTTTCACAACTCGATGAGAAAAATGGCCTAAGATGCTGCTAATTATGGAAGATCACATTTCTCTTGTAATTCCCTACGAAAACATGTGAAAATTCCAACACTACTGTAATATTACAATGTGATATTCTTACCAATGTAATATCACATTGTGTTATCCTTATCAATGTAATATTACAATGTGATATTCTTATCAATGTAATATTACAATGTGATATTCCCATTAGAATTCACAATTCATTGGTAAATTTCCAAGAAATTTTATTTTACTCCTCAGGTCTTGTAATTTCAAAGGGGAGTGGGTAAATTGGTTGTGTTTTCAAATTGTGAGTTAACAAAGTGGCCGGTGAAAACACATAAAAATGGTGATCTTACAATACGTTAAAAAAACTAGTTTCTGTAAGTTCTCATTGTGATTTTACATTTTGTGTGGTATTTTACAAAAAAAAGAGTTTTATTAGTGACGTATCTTGTGAATTCTACAGGTTATATGAAATTTCACAATATTTCTGAGAAAACACAATTTTTTTCTCAACGTGCTTGTTATTGTTGGCAATTTTTGTTTACAGTTATAGGACTGTAAACTTTTCAGTCAATATCTATGCAAATTCACAATGTGATCCAAATATTTTTTTCAGTGCATTCCTACAGAATACATTTGGTACAAGATCTACGAATAGGTAATAATTAATTTGTTTTTAAACCATAATCTTTTCCTATATTATTAGGAGATTGAACTCCATTGCATGGTTGACCGTCCTTGTGATGATGAGCAGTTTCAGAACAGAATATTATGGAGTGATGAAAGCCCTTTCCATAACACCCTGTATATCATCATATACCTGAGAAATATCAAAAAACCATCCTAAAAAATGTTTGATCGAATCACTTTTTGTCATACATACTACTGAAAGGACTTCTAACAATATACCATGAATGATTTGCACGCCGTCAAAGGGATAGTTTATACTTGTCGAGATTTGAAAAAATATTCTAAATCACATTATTTTTTTTGCCAAGTTTACTCTTAGTATGAGTGCAACTGAAAGGCTTCTCAATAATATACCAAAGATGATTGATTTACAAGCTGTCAAAGGGGTAGTTTAGAACTGTCGACATTTTGAAAAATAGTCAAAGATCACCCTCTAAAATATTTGGCTGAGTTGATTTTTGGTATACGTTCTACCGAAACGCTTACCATGTTTTTGAGTTATGTAAGGAGTAGTATACTGTTTGAGTCCCTAAAAAAAATGTCAAAAGTATTGAGCAAATATGTTTTTAGGTATTTATGATAATGAGGGTTTTATAATAATATACCAAGATGTGACCGATTTGTAGGCCTACCAAGGGATAGTTTATAGCAATCGCAAATTGCTAGGAAGTGGAATAACATCATAATATAAAATATATTACAGGAAACATGTAAGTATAATTTTTTTTCATCTGTAGATTATATGGATCACAATGACCTGGTCAAATCGATTGATTTCTTAAAAGACAACTAAATACTGGAGTGGCAACTCAGAACTGGAGTGGCAAAGCCAGAAATAACACTTATACTAGACAATATCTGGTTGACGGCATTCTGTAAATTTCACACAGTCGAATATCTGTACCCTTCCACTGGCAGCAAAGCTATTTTCTTCTTCTTTCTATTGAAAACTATTAACTCGGTTGGATCCGTCTTTGAGGATCACTTTGGCCTGAAGTATTCAAGAAAAATCGGAAAATAGTTATTTTCTATGTTTTAAGTCAATAACCCCATTAGAGGACTTTCATTCCAACGACGGGTTCCAAAAATACATATTTATTCTAAACTACCCCTCAGAGGACCTCCAGAACACTCATATCTTACCAAAAATCAACTTGGCTAGACATTTTTGTTTGGATTTTTTTTGAAGTTTTGACTTAGTAAATTAATCATAAAATCAATAGAGTGCCTTTTGATTTGAACATTTTTGAGGGTGGGTTTTGCAACTAATATAAACTACCTCTTCGACGACCTGCAAATCAACAATCTCTTAGTTCATCCTTATAGCCTTCCAGTAACATGTATAGCAAATCTCAACTTTACTAATAATTTTCGGAGGTGCGTTTTAATTTTTTATGACAACTCATATCAAATTTCCCTTGGTATATCATTCCAGAGTTTTCAATTTTTTGTGTTCGACCATTTTCTCTCAAATTGAATCCCCATTGCCGAATAAGCCATTCATTATTCTCGTTTTGGTTTAAATTCGAAAAACACTCGACGCCACTGGTCATTTGGCCGCTAGATTAAAACGGCCGCAAGACATTGGCCGTTAACTTCACACCGGTAAAATGCAGCAGTAGGTACAGCTGAAATGTGTGCCTGTTGGTATCACTGTCAATGATTGGCAATGTGAAACGTGGAAGCGAGTTCTTGTTTTCGTTAAAATCAATTCACTTCTTTGACTATTCTTCAAGAACTCCTCATTGAACAGAGGTTCAAATATTTTTGGCAGATCTTACAGGCAGTGGACTGATGAAAAAATGAAAACCCTATAATATTCCTATTTATAAGCTCAATAAACTAAAGGAATTTTTGTATTTGGCTATATTTTAGTTAGTAGATAAATCAGGAACCATGGTAATAAGAGTTGTTCAGCGTTACTGAAGAAAGAAAACGAACATGAGAACGGTGTACACATCAGTTCAGATACTGACGCCTGGATGACAGAACGGATCATTTGATGGAAGAGGCAAGACAAGTTTAATAAAATCAGTGTTTGTTTTTTCCCCTAAACCTAGTAAATCCGAGTTCTTGTAGGGAAAGGTTAAGAATGAACTAACCCTAGGCATCCTTCATATCCATCTCTTTTCGTATATCGTTATACCTACAATACAATATACCAAAAATCAACTTGTCTAGGTAAACAGTCTTGAAAATGGATTGAATTTTTCAGACGACCTGCAGATCATTCATCTCTTACGAAAAATCAAATTGGCTAAAAATTTTTATGGTGGTTTAGAACATCTTTTGAAATTTTGACTCTGTAAATTAATCATAAAATTAATAGTATGGCTTTTGATGGCCTTTGACTAAACATTTTTGAGGGTGGGTTTCAATTTTTTATTTGAGTCTAGTCAAATATTTCTTGGTATATCATTCCAGAGTTTTCCATTTTTTGTGTTCGACCATTTTCTGTCAAATTGAATACCCATTGCTATTCCAAATCCTCTTCGCCATTCATTATCCACGATTTGGTTGAAAATTCGAAGATCTTTCGTATTTAACACCCGACGCCACTGGTATTTGGCCACTAGATAAAAACGCCGCTAGAAAATGGCCGCTAACTTCACACCGATAAAATGCAGAAGCAGGTACAGCTGAAATGTGTGCCTATTGGTATAACGTGGGAGAGTTCTTTGTTTTCGCTGAAAATCAGTTAACTCAGTTCTTTGAATATTGTCATGTTTCAAAAACTGAACTGAGGTTTGAATATTTTTTGCGCATCATACATAGACTAGTCGAGAAGTGAGTTTCCTGCGAAAAATTGTTCCAAGTCTCCAAGAAATATGAGCAGTAACTCATTCGATTCGGAATGCAATTCAGAAGAAGTAATTTTTTTTGTTTTTTCCGCTGACGAAAATTGCAATTGTTATTAACAAAAACAATAACAAAAAAGAGTGGTTCAGGTTTTTGGAATAACTCAAAAACTATAAGAGAGAACAAAAATGGGAAGAGAGATTCTCAAAGAAGAGGAAACTTCCAATGAAAAAGTCTGGATTGCCGGAACATCATCTCCATTACTCATAATTTTAATTTAACGCTGAAAATAGGGCTCCGCGCGACATGCGCGCGCTGTCTCTAAGGAGAGTACACCACACAAAATATTTTTTTTATAGTATCAAATATCAATTTAAAAATTTTAATAAAATACGTTATGTTTTTAACACTCGAAAAAACAAGTTAGGCTTTGTTGGTCCTTATTTTTCAGACCTCGTTTTTATAAAAAACGGCATAAATTTTAAAAATAACTCTAAAAATGTTTCGCTCTTTGGAGCCCTTCTAATATATATTCTTAACAAGATCACGTTATAAAAGTATTTAAAAGTTGTTTATTTTGTTTATTATAATTTTTTAAAGTTTTCAAAAAATGAATTGGTAAATTATTTTTTATCGATATGTTTTGCTATTGCTGTTTTTGCATCAAACGAAGGTATTTAATTAGATTCGAAAAAATGTTTAAGAAATTTGTTTATAAATTGTTTATAAACAAATTGATCAGTTTAATATTAAAAAAAAAACTGCGATTTTGTTGTCTAGAGAATATAATCATTTTACAGAAAAAAACCTGAATTTTTTTGTTGTTTACAATCTTTTTTTTTCATTTCCATTATTTAAATAATTAGTTAAGATTTTACTTTTTCTTTAAAAATCATAATTGACATTTCTCAATATAATAAAAAATTATTAAACATTTCATTGTTAATTAAATTAACAGTCTGTTATAAACAAAATCCAAATCTCATTATATTTTTTTCTGAAACTATTAAAAATTACAAAAACAACCATATGTAACAAAGTATCGAAAAAAAATTGTTTATAGTTCTTATAGATTTTTCTAAAATTATGATAGGTGTATAATTTTTTATAAAAATAGTTGAAAATAATGAATTATTTCCCAAAAAAACTGTATAGCTTGAGTATTCATTAACAAATATGTGATTAAACACCGCTAGAATACATGATGAAGTTGACATTATTTAAATAAATCCGAGTATTTCATGAACAATTAATATTAATGACTGAAACCAAAATTTTTTTATAATTCAAATACTAGCCTATAAACTCGTTTTGGAGTACAAAAGGGCTGACTTTCATAGTTCAAAAGATATAAGCACTGTAAGAAGTAGATGACGGATTTTTTTTATAAAGAAATGCACACAAACGGGAAACCATGATAGATACAGACTTGGTGAGAAATTTATCTAAGAAATCAACTAATGCTCTATAAAATAATCCCCAGAGTTAATAACTGTATCTTCAATGGTTCAAAAGTTACAGCAAGTACAAAAATCAAGTGGCTGCTGCAACTTCTATATACCGTAATTTTAGAAAAATCTATAAAAAATATTAAAAAAAAATTATCGACACTTTGTTTTTGTAATTATTTAATAGTTTCTGAAAGAAAATATAATGAGATTTGGAATTTATTTATAACAAATTGTTAATTAATGAACAATAATTTTTTTAATATTTTATTTTTATTTTTTGTTATTCTATTGAAAAATGCCAATTATGATATGTAAAGAAAAATAAAATTCTCAACTAATTATTCAAATAATGGAAATATAAAAAAAAGATTATAAACAAGACATCTTTTTAAGAATTCTTTTTTTGTAAAATCACTATATTTTCTAGACAACAAAAATGCAAAAAAAAAATATTAAACTAATCTAGCTAATTTGTTTATGAACAATTTATAAACAAATATCCTAACAAAATTTTTTGGAATGTAATTGAATGCTTTCGTTTGATACAAAAAGAACAATCGCAAAACATATGGATAAACAATTATTTTTTTTAATTTTTCATTTTTTGTTAAATTTAAAAACTATAATAAACCAAATAAACAACTTTCAAAAACTTTTATGAAGTATCATTTTAAGTATATAAATAAGAGGGGCTCCAAGGAGCGAAACTTTTTTAGAGCTATATTTAAACATTTATGGCGTTTTTCATGGAAACCGAGGTTCGAAAAATAAGGACTAATTAACAAATGCCAAACTTTACTTAATTTTTTTATCTGCGTGTCCTTGTTCTTTCAAGTGTTAAAAACAGACTATAATTTATTCAAATTTCTAAATTGATATTTAATACTATAAAAAAATATTTTGAGTGGTGTAGGTACTCTCTTTAGAGACGGCGCGGCGTGCTCTATTTTCAGCGTATAATTAAAATTATAAATAATGGAGATAGAGTTCCGGGAGTTCATACTTTTTTATTGGAAATTTCCTCTTCTTCAAGAGGCTCTCTTTCTGTTTTCAGTATCGCTTATAGTTTTTGAGTTATTCTCAAAAAACTGAACCCCCTTTTTCTGTTATTGTTTTTTGTTAATAACAATCGCAATTTTTGTCAGCAGAAAAAACAAAAAAACTTCTTTCTCAGATTTGCATCCCGAATCGAATGAGCTACTGTTCATATTTCTTGGAGACATGGAACTATTTTTCGCAGGAAACTCACTTCCAGACTAGACTAAGTAAGTGGACTGAAGAAAAAATAAAACCCTCAGAACCCTACAACATTCCATTTGTAAGCACAATAAACTAGGGGAAGTTTTTATATTTGTCCATCTTTTAGTTAGTAGATAAATCAGGAGCAGTGGTAATGAGAGTCGTTCTGCATTAACTGAAGAAAACATGAAACATGAAAAAGGTTAAACAGTTCAGCTACTGATGACTAGATGGCAGAACGGATCATCCGATGGAAGAGGCAAGACACGTTTAATCATTGTACGTCCACTTCCAGAGGAATGTGATGGTAATAAAGAAACTACATGATAGATGTCCCTCAGAGCATCTCTTATGTTCAATGCCGCTGTTAATTATTCAAATGCCCAATTTTATCATGACACTTTTTGATTCCCTCATTACATCTTATGAATGTTTCCTGCAGTTAGAAATAGATTACCAGCACTTGATCTTGTGAAAATAAAAGAATATCACCTGAATAAATGGATGGAGAAATTCAAAAATAGAATATTGTAAACTAAGGTGGGAAGGGTATTATGATATGACGCTGGTCTAGGATGAAAGCCAATGTTCACTCTAAGAGTGCGTTTATGTTGGTGCTGCCATAAACTACAAGAGCGACGATACTAGCGAAGCGGAGAAAATGAATTCATAATTTTTTATGTAGGTGTTCATAATGGAGCGGCACGTTGAGACACGCTTCAGTAGCTGAGTACGATAAGAGCGGTCATAATTGATCTGAATATTTTCTTTGCTTTATCAAAGGTGGTGGTTGACAAAGGTGGTGGTTGACAGTTTAATTAGTGAAGTATTTGTCAGGACCATCTTGTGGAACAAAAAAAATATTTAGTTTTGATCATTCTGAAATACTAACCCAGCAAACATGAATGTTCAGTAAACTGGTGGGCCTCGGCTGGAACTGTTGGCACAATGATGGCACCGGTAGAAAAACGGGGCCAGTGCACGAAAATAAAAGGCAATTACGTTATGGTATTTTGTGCTTTAAAATGTGTTGGGCCTTCACATCCACGCCATTTACCTGCCCTTAGGGTATTTGTATACAGAGCTGGGCCATTTCAGGAGTTCAGCATTTTCGCCACTAAGACCTGGCATCTGTGCTGTTTTCGATAGGGCGCTGAGCAGTATGAGCCACGAGCCCGCGAAGAGAGTAGAGGACTTCTAGGTGGATAATGCGGGGACTATGGTAGAGGCTAGAGGCACCATTTGCATTGTTATTGTTTTTTGTGGTTGTTATATATGTAGTGAAGCGGAAAGCGGTGATTTTCGTTGTCAGTTTTGCCGTTGATATTGTTTAAAATAATCAGTTCAATTGTGTTATTATGTTCACATATGGAAGAATTAAAGGAGTAGGTGAGTAAACATATGAATAAACGCATTAAGACATTCGTAATGTCTACTCCACTGAAACGAAAAAGCAAGCGTCATATGAATAGGTTGGTTAAAAAGAGTACCCAGATTACTGTAAACACAATAATGATGAATTAATAGCTAGGGAAAATATTGTATCAACAGCCCATCAATTAGAAGTTCAAAATGAATCGCGACTCATCAAAACATCCTTTGATACTGGGAGTACTGGGACACAATTTGAGGATTACATTGAAGCTTCATGTTTACACGAACAGGAGCTTCTAGTTTGTTCCGATTCACAGGATGCTTCAGATTCAAAACATGATGATTCAATGTCCTCTAATTATACCTAGTTCTGATATTAATTACGATATGTTGGAAGGGTTTTCAAGAATATAGCACACCGGTGAATGATATTCAAATTCTGGAGCCTTTTCCAGGACAGGCTGTTGTTGGCTCTAGAGAGTTCTTGAGCGGATGGGCTTTGCAAAATAATGTTACCCATAGTTATTAAAATGGTTCAAAACTGAACCTAATGTGAAAGATCTTCCTATCGATGCTCGGACATTACTCAGTACACCATCAAAAGGTTGTTTGACAGTAATGGTGGAGGATACTTTTTGTTACTTTGGACTGAAGAGTGGAATTTACAAAATACAAAGATGACAGAACAAAGTACAAAGATGACAGAAAGCAGTGTAACATTGACTTCAATGTAGATGTTTTGCCTATTCATAAAAGCAGCAAAGAGTCATTCTGGCCTATTCTATATATATTCCCTGTGGCAATATTCTCTGGGCCATGCAAACCCCCTTTGTACCTCTATTTTAATGATTTTGTGTTGGAATTAAAAAGTTACTTAGATGATGGAATTGTGTTTCAGAATAGTGTAATTAGCATCGCTTGTCGATCATTTAGTTGTGATACTCCCAGCCAGAGCATATATCAAGAATACAAAAAGTCATAATGTGTCTGACATAATGTGTCTGACAAAAATATTCTTTTTTTCTTTTTTATATAATATGTATAATACGAAGGCGTATAAGGGCCAACAACAAAATATTTTTTTAAATATTAGGAATTGTCACTTCAAAGTGACAATTGTCACTTCGAAGTGACAATTGTCACTTCGAAGTGACAATTTGTCACTTCAAAGTGACAATTGTCAGTTCAAAGTGACAATTGTCACTTTGAAGTGACAATTCCTAATATTTAAAAAAATATTTTGTTGTTGGCCCTTATACGCCTTCGTAGTATAATATTTTATTAACAGTAGATTTTGTTTGATTTCAGTAGATTTCGTTTGATTTCAGTAAGAAAAAACCAATGGCCCAGAATGCGACATTTAGTGGAGTTGAGAACACCATAAAGGTTTGGCATTTCAAGGAGGGAGGGCCAATAAAGAAAATCCTAAGGAGTCTCAAGATTAGGAATCAATTTTTTTTATTAAATTGACCTACTTGTTTTATGTTTGTTTATTCATAGAAGAATATTTAATTTTTGTTTATATCATTTCATTTTATATGTTATTTTAATGTTCGTTACC
Organism: Gonioctena quinquepunctata; assembly: GCA_018342105.1. Classification (NCBI taxonomy): domain Eukaryota; kingdom Metazoa; phylum Arthropoda; class Insecta; order Coleoptera; family Chrysomelidae; genus Gonioctena; species Gonioctena quinquepunctata. Next base: position 1,010,163 of record JAFIRS010000045.1, read on the forward strand.
TATTCATCTATATATTTTATATATAAATATATCCAAAAAGTCTAACAAATGGATTGTTTTTAATAATTTCACTGAAATGCAACCATCGTAGTGAGTTGGTGCATGTCATGAAAAATGGTTGGTCAGCATTGCTCTATCTCTCTAAGTATTCCAGGTATAAAAAAAATTGTTTTGATATGGATGAATAGTAGACCATCCATATCTTGAATAAATATAGCAATATGTTTTGGTATAGAGCTGTTTGAAATTAAATAATGAGCACAAATAAGAAATTGTGACCTATTTGAAACAAAATATATTTTACAGTTAATTTAGAACAACCCCATGTAATAGAATTCCTCAACTTCTCACTTACCTAGGCATTACCAGTAAAGTAGTAGTCATTTCATGTTACTATTTTTGAGTTACTGAAAAATATATTTCTTGGTGCAAATGCATTTGATACAACTTTATGAATAAAAAATGTTTATCTGAATTTTTAATAGCAACTCATTGTAAATTCTTTTATTATAATTGATTTGCAACAATCTTTTTCAGGAACAGAAATAATGACTCAAAATTATTCACTGAGTTTCCTAGACTAATTACTGTATCTAGAGGGTATCTAAGATTTGCAAAAAAGTTTTGTTATATCTAGGGGCTATTTAAAATAAAATGGAAATAACACTTTTCTGGAAAGGCCACAATTTTCGCGTTTGTGCTCGTTATTAAATTCTGAACAACTTTTTCCTATACTATTTTGCTAGCCATAATATGGGTATTTATAAATGTATTAACACCGGTTATATAATGGGTTACAAATGGGCCAGTATTGTGTTGAGAAGTGTTCCAGTATATCACCGCCGTCTAGAAGTGCCTGGGTAAACAATAAAACAATTGAAGTATTCCCGATTTTTGTATATAATGACCACCATCTTGCCGATCATTCCCCATCATAAATGGGCCAGCAGTGGTCAGAAAGTGCCAGCAGAGGCCCTGTTGTGTTCCACTAACATATTGATTGATTACCGGAAGGTAAGCATCTCGCGTTTACAGCGCCATTTAGTTGATGTTTGCTGGGGAATTTCGTTATGTTAATTTTCAAAAGAGAGATTTTTTGTTATGGTTACTTTGCAACTCAATTTATTATTCTAAAATACATTTTGCTATGAAACATGTTTTTTGTTTACTTGTTGATAATGTATTATGGATTATTTGTTAGAGAAAAAAAAATGGCGGCTCCAAGATGGCGGACGATAATTGCGTTTATGATCCGATTCGATTCAAAATTGGTATGTTGGGGTTTTCGGGGTCGAAGATTATGAATTTTTTGTCAAAATGGCGGCTCCAAGATGGCGGACGATCTCTTTGATTATGGTCCGATTCTATTCAAAATTGGTATGTGGAGGTTTTCGGGGTCGGAGATTATGAATTGTCCGTCAAAATTCCTGGATTCAAAATGGCGGCTCCAATATGGTGACGAGTTTTGTGATTATGGACAAATTCTATTCAAAATTGGTATGTCGAGGTTTTTGGGGTCGGAGATTGGGGTATACTCTCTTTACTTTCCATTGATATTTTTTGTGATTGAAAATTATGTACTCTGCATGTGTTATTAGGAGAGAAAACCAATTGTGCAGCAAATGTCTCATCCAAGCTAAACGAAGAGTTACCCTTTTCTGTTTAAAAACGATTCTGATACGGGTTGTTTGGAAATAAAATTATAAATTTGGACTTTTTATGCGATTATTAGAGATCTGACCCTTGTAGTAATAGTGTTCCATCGTCTGTTATACCCATTATAATTTGATCATTACCAAAATAATATCATTCAGATATATAGGGTGTCCCACTTCTCATGGAGGCACCACATATCTTCCATTATAGGACTCCCTGGGATATCCTTTGTCGGGACATGATACATACTAGGGACGTCCCAAAGACATCTACTTTCCACCGAAAAGGACATCCAAGGATGTACCAATTCCCGAAAATTGACATCAAAGGGACACCCTGAAGTTGTTCCACAATTAAAGTAGTAGGAAATCCCATCTCCTGGACGTCCTCAAATATCCTTTTCTGTCAATCATTTAATTCGAAAATTTTCATGGAAAATATGTAAAAAATGAAATCCAAAGATTCTCAACACAAAACGAGTTTAATTCAGAAATTAATGTTATATTGTGTTGAAATATGATAAATAAAAAAACGACAAACAAAAACTCATTCTTTATATAAATTAATATGATAAATAACTGAAAAAAGACTAGGTGAATCAGTTAAAAATTTGTTCACATATTAGGGCTTTATGCATTTGTTGCAGGCAATGCATTATCTTTTTCTCTGTGGGTTCTCTCCTTGGTCCTCCTGAAAACTTCCGCAAAGCCCCCTCAATCTGTTTTTAATTGCCAATGGCTTCAGAGGATCCTGTAACAAAGGTGATTGCAGGTGGAATTGAATTGACAATGAAAAAAATGACTGATACAGATATCATGTTGAAGCTCTTTATAATAATAGATAAAAAATACTCAACAAGTATTATCGCTGCATGTGTTATGTTGTGTTTCAAGGCCCATTCAGTTAACTTTGAATTTATGTTTATATCTTTTTCATGAAAGTTCTCAACGGGGTAATTTTTAACTGGGTCTTCTCGTAATGTAGGGATGAATTCTCCAAGAGAAGAAGAATCAGACAAATTTTCAGAACTTGAATTACATTGATCAACTTCAGGATTTTTATCTGAACTTGTAGAAGGTAATGTTATATGATTAACATCATTTACAGCCATTAATCGACTAGTAGAAGGCCCATTACAAGCCTCTCAGGATTTTTCATTTTCTCTTCCAAGTTTTCTTGCCTTTTTATAATATTTACTCAGTGTATTTTTTCTCTCAAGCCTTGAAGATACCGTTATATTATTATGTACCTATAATAGATTAATGAATATAATATAAACATAATATTCAGAATCGATTAACCATATTATTGGAACAATCGCTATTTTGATCATTGTTTTAGCAACCTCAACTTATCATTTCAATTTTTCAACTATGATATACATCACACTGTAACTGATAAAATGCTTCAAATGCTCACAGAGATCGTCAAACACAATGAAGATGCCGCTTATCGTTTTACATCGAACAATGGAAATTTAGAAAAGTGAGAACTTAGGTAAACATTATTGACAGATCACCAAAGAATTCAAACAAAACCAGAGAAATCGAAATGCAATTGTGTTTGGGATTTGTGTATAATTTGTATCATTTTTGAGAATTTAGATTAAGGGTATATTATGCACAAATAATTTTTTGCTTGCGAAATGACCACTTCCCAGAAATTTCTGAGATGAATTTCCATTTTCTTCATAATTATTTTCCAGAAGAAAAACGAACATTTTCAAAACAAAATATCAACTTTGAATTTTCAATCAACATTTTGATAGGTTTTGACGATTCTTATATATGATAATGGATATCAGAAATCCCCTGAATGTACCATGCATGTCCTTGTACCGTGGTACATAAAAAAGACATACCTAGGACATTTCTGTGTTTTTAGGGATGTACTCAAAAGAGCTGATTACGGGTTTATCTTAAATGATGTATAACGCACTCTAGAAGCGCTGGAGCAACCAACATTTCCAAAATACAATTTTAGGATGTAAGATAAGCTGTGAAACTCTCTGTATTCGTAATCACAACAACAAATTCACTATCTGTAAACTTACTTATATGTACATCTTTCCAAAAAAAAATATAATGCACCCTAGAAGCTATGGAACAACCTACATTCCCGAAAAATAATATAAGAAGGCGAGATTGGCTGGAAAACTCTTCGGAGGACAACAAATTTACTCCTGGGAAAAAATCCGTTTTGGAGAATCCAAATATTTCACTTTTTATGGAAGCACACAATATCTAGGGGAATACCATACCTGTTTAGAGAGCTTAGACACCATTCAGATTTCAATATGAGAATAAATCTGGATACACTCCAATATATCTATGACAACATACAAATTAAAATTGAACGTTGCGATCATGATAACTATCATACGAACCCGATTTTAGTTGAAGAAAAACTGATAGTGATATTGTGTGTGTTAAGTATATTCTTAGTTTATGGTTTAATTTTATTAATCATTAATTAAAATACTCTGTGACGTGTTTTTCTAGGGTCAGAAGTGATAACCTTCAAACCCATTTTCGCCCCTAGAAATTCACGTTATTTATGACGCCAGAATACTATGCAGGTAATATCATTGTCTAAAGATACAAATATTTTCCTTTCTCAATTTCAAATCTCGGGTGTCAGATTTTATAGTTGTTTACTCCACGTACTAGGGTAGCAACAGATGGAGATACGGTACGTTCAGGGGTCTGGTATTTTGACACTTTTTGAATTCTTCAAAAGACTGTAGGCTTTAAGTACACTTTTTGGAAACTGGACACCGGTTGAATTTATGTCTCTCAGATAGACAGACAGACAGACAGAAATGCCTCTACTAACTCTGAGCTACTGAATAATTTGCATGAAATGGGTGGGGTTTTCCACAGTAAACACAGCGTGTAATAAGTATTGAATTAGCTAGTATAATCAATTCTGGGTTATTGCATTTTTACAACAATTTTCATATACAAATGAGTTTACTCAAATATATTACATAATCATATTTGCACAGCTAATAATGCGGAATTTTCACCCAACTTATTCCTAAATAGATAGGTTGTTCGTAAATCAGTATTACTTCAACATTGAAAAAATTGTCCCGCTCGAAGGTTTTACATCTGAGTTTTAACATCAATTTTGTGGTGAAGTTTTTATGATTTAATTATCCAAGGAAGCTCTAGGTTGCTGTTTGAAGATTCTTGGTTCGGATTTGGCAGATAGATCCAGGTATTCTGGTTTTAAAGTACTTTTCGAATCATTATGAGATTGGAATTTGACAGCCAAGACTTGACCATTCATCTGACTTTTATTCGTGCTGACACCAAGAAAAATTTCATATACTTAATGTTTTCAATAAAGTTGCGATAACTTCAAGAAAGGAGCAAGATACTTAAAACAATGTGAAAAGTTAATCAAATATAAATGGATGATTGAAAATTATGATGATTTGAAGTCTATTAAAGGAATTCAAATTCAACTGTCAAACTTCAAGAGAAATTCTATCATTATTAAGAGAGTACCCAAAGCAGCAAGAATATCTGCAGCATTATCTTCAGAGTTATTGACGAGTGTATTAAAACTAACACAATAGCAGCTTGGGTAAATTTGTTTATGTTTGCTTATAGAACTTTCAACATTCCTCATGGTATTCATAAACATAATCAATCTCTTGCTTTTTTGATAAAGAAAAATATCAATAACCCATCTAATTTAATCACCTCTTATACGCCATTCAAGAATAATTTCTCAAATATCCAAAATTTCAGATGGAGATATTTCCTCGGCCATTCGAATAATGAGCTCAAGTGACACTGTTGCTAATTTTGACTCTTCAACACTTTTAGAACTGCAATCAAAACACCTCGTTGCTTCTAACTAATGCAATATTTCTGCTCCAGACGATGAAGCCCTTCAAGTTACAGAGTCTGATGTAATGAAAACAATCAAATCATTCCGTGTCGGATCTTCTGGTGGATTGGATTCTCTCAGGCCATCTCACATTCAAGACTTGTTGAGCCACAGTTCAGGATTTTCGAAAGATTACATCCTTATGTAACTTTATGCTAGCAGGTAAAGTTCATCCAGACAGCTGTCCTATTTTGTATGGAGCTACACTTTGTGCTGTGAAGAAGAAAACTGGTGGAATCCGACCAATCGCAATTGGATTATTTTATCGTCGTTTGGTTGCTAAACTTGGATGCTCAGACGAACGGGATCGACTGGGCAAACTATTTCGTCCTGTTCAATTTGGTTTCGGTACACCTGGCGGTTGTGAAGCTGTTACTCATGCTGCTCGACAATTCATCAATTATCACCCAAACCCATCATCCAAAATATTTTTGAAATTAGACTTCAAGAACGCTTTTAATTCGATCCACCGCAACATCTTATTAGACCAAATCAAGAATATGATCCCCAATATCTTCCCCTTTCTTAACCAGTGTTACCAAAATGAAACTTTTCTGTCTTTCGGTGATAGCCTGATCATGTCTGAAAGAGGAGTTCAACAGGGAGATCCTCTGGGCCCAGCGTTATTTTGTTTAGCAATCGAAAAATTAACCGAATCTTTGGATTGTGATTTTAATTGTTAGTATTTGGATGATGGCTCTATCGGAGGAGATATCGATTCCATGTTTGATAACTTATGCATTGTCATTTCCACTTCCAAGGCTGTAGGTTTGGAATTGAATTTTAATAAATGCGAAATGTTTTTTTTGAGTACTTTGAAACCAGACGAATTGTTGAAGTTCACCTCCCTTGTACCAGAATCACGTTCCAGGAAAAACCCAACTGGATTCTGCTTGGCGCTCCGCTATCTGATGAAGCACTTTCTGTATGCCCCATAGAAAAACTGAATGCTCTGTCACTCATTGCTTCTAGAATGAGTGATATTCCAACACACATTGCATTTTTCATTCTGAAAAACTGTTTGGCAATTCCAAAGTTAACATATATTATGAGATGCAGCCCGACATGGCACAGTGGAGAGCAACTCCTGGAATTCGATTCTATTTTGCGAAAAACATTGGAAGGAATAACGAATAATAATATGCAAGACAATACTTGGCGTCAAGCAACATTACCTGTCGACAAAGAAGGCCTAGGAATACGCTTGGCTTCCTCTCTTAAACTTCCAACCTATTTGTCATCTTCCAGTAGTGTTTCTCAATAAGTTTATATGATCTTCCGATTCATTCTCAAACGTACCCAACCATCTCCTTGTGGAAGGAGAGCAGGAGTGGATTTCCAAAACCAATTCTAAATTACCTGAACTAATGAAAAAGTTCCAAAAAGCTTGGGATCGCCCACTCATTGATATGGTTGCTAAGGATTTGCTTGTTTCAGCTATGTCCGCAAAAGAAAAGGCTCGAATCAAAGCAGTTACTTCCCACCATTCAGGAGCTTGGCTTAATGCTTTACCTGCCGCTTCACTTGGGTCTCTTTTAGATAATGAATCTTTCAGAATTTCCATAGGACTACGACTAGGTTCTTCTAGTTGTGTCCCTCACACGTGCAAATGTGGTGCTCTTGTAGATGAGAAAGGAACCCATGGTTTGAGCTGTAAATTCAGCGCAGGACGTCAACCCCGTCATCACGCAGTCAAATGATTTACTGAAACGTGCATTAACAACAGCCAATATCCCTTCGATCTTAAACCCTTATTACACTGTGCCTTTTTCGTGCCTATTTGTCTGCCTGACTGCCGGTGGCTGAAATTTTAAACAAATACGCATGCGCGCGTGGCTATTTCGGTGATTGTTTTAGGCGTGAAAATAAATAGGACTGGTTCTATTTTTTCCGCCTGAATCTAGGGGATTTCAAGGACATTTGTGGAAATGTCAGGTTTGTCAAAACAATAATTATCTATTGGACTTGACATAACCAACAAACAAATGAAATTAATCGCATAGTTTTCCTTTTGTTCAGTATGACAGAAAAGAAGAAAAAATCTTGTACCAGGTAAGGAAGAAGTTGAAACAAATAGTCCAGGTTTACTAAATTACTCAATCATTTAAGGTAAATGTCAATTTTCCTTAGGTTTGCAGCTCTGAAATTAGCGCCTGAAACAATCACCAAAAAGGCATGGTGTAATAGTGCCAGTTATTGGGGGAAATTTAGCCAACAAATAGCCATGAAAATGAGCACAAAAATAGGCACGAAAAAGGCATAGTGTAATAAGGGTTTTAGAGCCTACAGGTGTCAGCAGAGACGATGGTAACCGCCCCGACGGCATGACACTTATTCCATGGAAGTTCGGAAAACCAGCTGTTTGGAATTTTACCTGCGTTGACACGGTTGCCACTTCACACGTAGTTGCTTCCTCCAAGTGTCCCGGAGCAGCCGCAGTAAATGGGGAGAAAATTAAAAGTAAAAAATATCAAAATTTACAACAACTTTATATTTTTTATCCTGTTGCCGTTGAGACTTTTGGAGTATTCGATCCCAATGCGTTTGAATTCATTGAAGATATAGAAAGAAGAATAACAGAAGTGACCAATGATAGGAGAGCAACTTCATTTTTGATCCAAAGAATCAGTATTGCGATCCAGAGGGGTAATGCCGCTTCTGCTTTGGGAACTATTCCTTCATCACGTCAACTGAATGAATTATTTTTAAATCCTCAAAGGACGATTTTTCCTATGGAGAGTTCATATAAATCCCTTGGTTCAGTTCTTGATGATGACTTGTCAAAATCAACACGACCTTCCATATCTCCATGTAATTCTTCATCGAACAGCGTCATCTCCCTTTCACACAGATCCAGTGCCAGTAAAAATCATCGTATCAGAGAGCACAGCTCTGTTAGTTTTTTTTTTTTTTTTAAGTTCTGGTTCCCAGAAAAGGGATTATCCTGTAATGTTCAGAAAACATGGTGGGAACCTAGGGAAAGAAGGGAAGGAGTGGGTGTTCTTCTTAAATATTCTGAAGGTGGTATGCCTCGGGAACACCTCCTAGGCAATGAGTTCCAAAGCCTCGCTGTTCGTTGGATGAACGAGTCTTTGGAAAGTGATGTTCTGCAGGTTTCCAAAGTGACCACGAAGGGGTGTGATGACTGAACTTGACGGGTTAATCTCGAAGAGACTGCCAAAGCAGGAACGATTGTTGATATTTCAGAAGAGCATCGCCCATGAAAATATCTATAAAATAGAGACAAATCGCCAACTTTTCTACGGTGTTCCAGACAAGTGAGCGAGTTTGTAAGCGAGGCATCACCGACGAGACGAATTGCCCTTTTTTGGACAGAATCCAATAGCCTCAGGATATGTTTAGGTGCCGCACTCCAAATATGGGAACAGTATTCCAGGACAGGTCGGATCTGTGCCTTATAGATCATAAGCAGCTGACTGGGGGTGAAATAGCTCTTGGCACGAAACAGAAACCAAGTTTTGGGATGCACTTTTGGCAATGGACCTCACGTGATTTTCCCAGGAAAGGTTATTGCTGATAGTAATACCAAGCAACGATATGGATGGCTTCAGTGGTATGGTTACTCCTGACAAAGTTATGTTAGGCACAGTGAGATCGGCTTTTCTAGAGAAAAGACATGCTTGTGTTTTGTTTGCATTGAATTCTACCAAGTTATTAGATCCCCATTCGAGAATTGTTGCCAAGTCCATATTTATATTATTAACATTTCTTCCTCGTTCATTTCTGGTTTCACGGGCTGATATAGGGGCCCTGGAAGAGAAAGCGGTATGGAGGGTACTATCATCGGCAAAGCTGTGTACTGGACATGAAGTTGCTTTCAACAGGTCGTTGATGTGAAGTAGAAATAGTGTTGGTGCGAGAATGGATCCTTGCGGAACACCAGCATTTATGAGTAGAGTGTCAGATGAAACTCCATCGACCACTACATGGAGAGACCTGTTTGAGAGAAAACTAGCAAGCAGAGAACACAGCTGAGGGGGCAAGCCATAAGACGGAAGCTTGGCGAGGAGTCCCTGGTGCCAAACTCGATCGAACGCCTTGAAGATATCTAATGCCACAGCTAAAGTTTCTCCATGCTTTTCAATAGATAGCTGCCATATATGTGAGACGCAAGCGAGCAGGTCACCAGTTGATCTCTGATGGCGGAAGCCATATTGCCTATCGTTGACAATTCCTGAGTCTTCCAGATATTTCATGAGCTCGATGTTGATGGCTTTTTCCATGACCTTTGAAATAATAGATAGCAGTGCGATAGGTCTGTAGTTGCTAGGTAGGGCCTTTTTGCCTTTTTTAGGGACTGGCTGTACTCTTGCAATTTTCCAATTGGACGGAAATACCCCCAAATTGTAAGAGTGGTTGAACAACTTGCAAAGAACAGGTGTTAGTTAGTTATAACACCATCAAGTCCCTAGTACACGGAAATGCCAAAATACCTGGTCTGAATGGTCTGAAAAACATTGGAAATACCTGTTTCATGAACAGCATTATACAATGTTTATCGAACACCAAATGGTTGCTCGAGTATCTGAGAGAAGACGAGTATATGAGGGATATCAACACAAGCATATCAAATATGAAGGGTGCTTTGATAAAACAATTCGTGTTAGTGATAAAAGATCTTTGGTCGGAAGATTCGTCTGATAAGGTGGTAAATACTGTTGCCTTCAAAAGCCAGATACAAAAATTTGCACCTCGTTTCATGGAGTACGCTCAACAGGACGCTCAAGAATTTCTCAGATATTTACTGGAAGGTCTTCATGAAGATGTAAACAGAGTGACAGAAAAGTCCAAACCTACCTTGAAAGAAATCGATGAAATATATATATATATATATACATACATTTAGAAATAACAACTGAAAATTGGTATGAACAGTGGGGAATAACGGGGATCTTCAGTCAGCACAAGTGTTGAACTATGAAAAACTCTTTAATACGTTGGACCGAGCTTTCGTTTCAATTTTTAAACTTCTTCAGGGTCCTAAAATATGTAAATTACATTATTGAGAAAAAAAAATACTTAAAATGAAGGAAGTACTTACAGTAATCTGAGTGGTTGATTAATAAACATTAACTTAAAAAAAAAACGTAAAATATGTAAATATTTGTCGGAATGGTGTTATATCTTTGACGTTTCGAGTGACATTGAAGGATTTGAAGTGACAACCTATGATTAATCGTCAAAAAAATATAAAATATGTAGTGGGTGTGTTGATTTTTTATTATATTCTTTGAGAATCCATTTGTAAAAGATAACTGTAGATTTTGCTAAGATTTTCGATATCGGTTTTTTTGTTCATATTTTGATTGGATTTATTAATTTCAATCATTTCAAGAAATAATCTTTTTGATAAATTTTTTTCTGAATGTAAAACTTGTGCATCCTCGAATGATATTTTATGGCCTGTTTCAATAGCATGTTGAGCTAATGCACATGATTTCTTGTTGAGTCTTATATCACTTCTGTGAGAGATAATACGATTATTCAAAGTTCTTGAAATTGTACCAATATAGTTTAAATCACAGTTGTTATATGGTATGCTGTAGACAACATTTGATTTCTTCAAATCTGGTGTGGGATCTTTCAACCTCGTATTTAAATTTCCAATAGTCTTGATATTTTTTTGTGAAATTTTTATGTTACTTTCATTCTTGAATAATTTAATTATATTTGATGATAGAATTCCTATATTAGGAATTGAAAAATAAATTATCCTTTCATTATTATTTTTGAGTTTTGATTATTTGTGTATCATTATTAATTTGTCTATCAGAGTGGGTATTGGAAATAATTCTGTTAAGAAGTTTTTTGGAGTAAGAATTATCTAGAAAATAATAATGAAAGGATAATTTATTTTTCAATTCCTAATATAGGAATTCTATCATCAAATATAAGATAAATTATTCAAGAATGAAAGTAACATAAAAATTTCACAAAAAAATATCAAGACTATTGGAAATTTGAATACGAGGTTGAAAGATCCCACACCAGATTTGAATAAATCAAATGTAGTCTACAGCATACCATGTAACAACTGTGATTTGAACTATATTGGTACAAGTTCAAGAACTTTGAATAATCGTATTATCTCTCACAGAAGTGATATAAGACTCAACAAGAAATCATGTGCATTAGCGCAACATGCTATTGAAACAGGCCATAAAATATCATTCGAGGAAGCACAAGTTTTACATTAAGAAAAAAATTTATCAAAAAGATTATTTCTTGAAATGATTGAAATTAATAAATCCAATCAAAATATGAACAAAAAAACAGATATCGAAAATCTTAGCAAAATCTACAGTTATCTTTTACAAATGGATTAAAACTGATGATTCTCAAAGAATATGATAAAAAATTAACACACCCACTACTTATTTTATATTTTTTTGACGATTAATTGTCACTTCAAATCCTTCAATGTCACTCGAAACGTCAAAGATATAACACCATTCCGACAAATATTTACATATTTTACGTTTTTTTTTTAAGTTAATGTTTATTAATCAACCACTCAGATTACTGTAAGTACTTCCTTCATTTTAAGTATTTTTTTTCTCAATAATGTAATTTACATATTTTAGGACCCTGAAGAAGTTTCAAAATTGAAACGAAAGCTCGGTCCAACGTGTTAAAGAGTTTTTATAGTTAACACTTGTGTGACTGAAGATCCCCGTTATTCCCCACTGTTTATATATATATATATATATATATATATATATATATATATATATATATATATATATGTGGAAAGCATCAAATTATAGATAGTGACACCTATAATCTGTGCGGTGAAGCATATATATATATATATATATATATATATATGTTTTGGGGTTGTTTCTTGGATTATGAGGTTCGGTGGGACATACTAAGACTCGTTTGAAATCATTCCATTTTGGGATTTATTGTGACGTTTCGACGGGAGCTCCTCGTCTTCTTCATTGACAAAGACAAAAACATGTAAAAGGACGAAGTTTCAGTGCTGTGTGACATTGGACAATTTTTGTACAAGCTGTAAATTATACAATTCTAATTAATGATATTGTTAGAAGGCAAATAATTCGTAAGGAACTCACAATAAAATAAACCTATGCCACGTTGGTACCTTAAGAAAAACATCCGACACATTGCTTACGAAAAAGTTAATATAACTTACAGTAGTCACGTTACGACCAAACACATCCTGTATTAATGGTTTCCGTACGACGTGATCTACTAATTTTCAGAGCCTCTCAAACACATGTTTGATGGTGTGTTCCTTACGAATTATTTGCCTTCGAACAATATCATTAATTAGAATTGTATAATTTACAGCTTGTACAAAAATTGTCCAATGTCACACAGCACTACTGAAACTTCGTCCTTTACATGTTTTGTTTTGTCAATGAAGAAGACGAGGAGCTCCCGTCGAAACGTCACAATAAATCCCAAAATGGAATAATTTCAAACAAGTTTTAGTATGTCCCACCGAACCTCATAACCCAAGAAACTACCCAAAAACATAAAAATAAAGGTTGAAGAAAATCAAACTTTACATATATACAGTGCGCGTCAAAATTATGGAACAAATTAGATATTTCGCAAGCCATGTACTTTTGACAAAAATCCTGAAATAGGTCGATTTTTATTTTAAAATGCCGATTTTTTAATGTATATTCTAAAGAGGTTTGGTTTTAATCGGTATTTTTTTTAAATTGGAATAGATGTCTTGTGATACCTCATCTGAAAGGCATTTCAATACTGCATTCAATGATAATAATTAATTAGATATTTTTTTACAGGGTGATCGAAAATTAATATTTTATTTCAATAAGAGAATAACTTTATATCCAACAAAATAGAACAGTTAAATAAGATGTTCAAAATGCCATCCACCAGTCTCTTGACAATAAGCAAATCTACGGACACATTCCTCTTGCACATTGCGAATAACTTCCGGAGTAATTCTGTTAATTTCGATCCTAATTCGATTTTTCAACTCTTGTAGATTTTGCGGCCTATCTACATAGACCTTCGATTTCAAGTAACCACACAAGAAAAAATCCAGGGGCGTAAGATCTGGAGATCTTGGGCGCCACTCTATCGGTCCGCGTCTACCAATCCACCTCCTAGGAAAACAGTTATTCAAAAACTCGCGAACATCACGTGCATAGTGCGGGGGTGCACCATCTTGTTGCAACCAAATACTTCCATTTGGTGAGTTAGGATTGTTGTCGTTTGGAAAAATATCGGCAAGGCTAGGTATGAGTTCATTTCTTAAAAATTCCAAGTAACGCTCCCCTGTGAGATTTCCTTCGGAAAAATACGGGCCAATAATCCTGTCGTTTATTATCCCTGCCCAAACATTGACTTTCTGAGGGTATTGAGTATGCCCGTCCATCATCCAGTGAGGATTATCCCTTCTCCAATATCTGCAATTCTGACGATTTACTGAACCATTTAGGCAAAACGTAGCCTCATCGGAAAACAGAATTTGTTTTATAAAACGTGGATTGCGGTTACACAAATCCTGCATTATTTCACAGAACTCCACACGGCGATCGGGATCATCATCATTCAGTTGTTGATGTAGCTGTACTTTGTATGGATGGTACTTTTCTGCTTTTAGAATACGTAATACAGAACTTTGGGATATGTCAAGGTCTGCTGCAATTTGTCGTGAAGTATTGTGAGGATTATTCTCTACACCCAATAGAACATCAAGTTTCACGTTTTCTTCTATTTTAGGACGTCCAGCATTCGGAATATGTTTGACATGACCAGTTTCTCTAAATTTTTTCTCAATCTTACTGACTGTTGAACGACTGATAGGTCTATTTGGATACTTCGCATTGAACAAGTCGCATACCTCTTGCTGAGTTCTGGTTCTATCTCCGCATCCAATAAAAATTAAAATTTCTATGCGTTGGGTTTTACTTAAAGTAGCCATAGTTTACTTTTAGAACCTTTTCACTTAGAATTTGTGAAGAATATTTGTTGTTGCCTATTATGGCATTAATTTGTGATTGTCTTTTGTTTCCATTTTAGACTAGGAAATAGCTATCTATTAATATTTGGAAAGGATCCATTGGTGTAGTAGAGCACTGACTCACTAGTCTGCCAGGGCAGTCTAAGGGATTAGAGCCTTGGCTCAAAAAAGTAAAATTTTGCATTTTTCAACATGCTTTTATTATCTTTACTTGTAACTAAATAACTCACATTAAAATAAAATCTTGGAAGTAAATATTCACCCACTTCCAATCTTCCGAATAATCTGAAATTTGTCACACATATCGAAGACCGATGACAATACAAGAATTTCATAATCATAATGTAATAATAATAAAAATATATTTTTCCCAACTCCAACAATCCTAACTCACTAAATGAAAGTATTTGGTTGCAGCAAGATGGTGCACCCCCGCACTATGTACGTGATGTTCGCGAGGTTTTGAATAACTGTTTTCCTAGGAGGTGGATTGGTAGACGCGGACCGATAGAGTGGCCCCTAAGATCTCCAGATCTTACGCCCCTGGATTTTTTCTTGTGGGGTTATTTGAAATCAAAGGTCTATGTAGATACGCCGCAAAATCTATAAGAGTTGAAAAATCGAATTAGGATCGAAATTAACAGAATTACTCCGGAAGTTATTCGCAATGTGCAAGAGGAATGTGTCCGTAGATTTGCTCATTGTCAAGAGACTGGTGGATGGCATTTCGAACATCTTATTTAACTGTTCTATTTTGTTGGATATGAAGTTATTCTCTTATTGAAATAAAATATTAATTTTTGTTCACCCTGTAAAAAAATATCTCATCAATTATTATCATTGAATGCAGTATTGAAAGGCCTTTCAGATGAGGTATCACAAGACATCTATTCCAATTTAAAAAAATACCGATTACGTCACCATGTCAAAACCAGTGACATAACCTCTTTAGAATATACATAAAAATATCGACATTTCAAAATAAAAATTGACTTATTTTAGGATTTTTGTCAAAAGTACATGGCTTGCGGAATATCGAATTTGTTCCATAATTTTGACGCGCACTGTATACAGTGTCCGGCATTAAGTTCGCAACATATGAAAAACTTCTTTATTATTGATTTCTCAAAAAAAATCATTCGTGATAAAAACATCTGCTTCATCCTTTACCTCAATTGCAAACACCAAAATTGAATTTTGTACGACCCTATACGAGGGAGATAGAGAAGCATGCTTTGTTTTCATAATAATATGATCCCATCACTTTATTTCTCACGGTGCAATTCAAATTCATGGGAAAATATTGTTCAAAATCGAATGTTGATCCAGAAATTCGAATCATAGCCACCTATGACCAATTTCATATTTCAACTGCTTTTCCCATTTTTTCCTCATCCCCCTGTACAACATGAGGAATATTATTCTAGACGAATGGTATACTGTTAGATATGATGATATCACTCTCTGAATGTTTTCTCATTTCTCTCTCCCATCGGAAAATCATATTAATTGAATTATATGTCGAAATTTCACAAAATCTTGGTGCAAATAGTAAATAAAACTGAATTGTCTCCAAGGTATGAGCCATAATGCCAATTAATTTATTTTCACAATACAAATAACATTTTTTGAAACAAATATGTCCTATGCTTCATTCTACGTGGAGTCCTCCATCCTCAATACGCATCATAGTACGGCGGTGCATTGCATCATGAACATTTGTTAGTATCTGGGGAGCTATTCCCCGAATACAATCCCTGATAGTATTCTCCAAATGACGTATATTTTGGAATGGTCTTCTTTAATTTACCTTCTGTTTCAGATATCCCCATAAGAAAAAATCCAAAGGAGTGAGGTCCGGTGACCGGGCGGGCCAAGCGTTATTGGAATATCTTCCAATCCATCGATTTGGAAATGTTCCGTTTAACCACCTTCTCACTTGTGGCGTAGAATGAACGGATGCACCGTATTGTTGAAAATATATTCCAGCTCTCATGTCCAGAGGAATATCATCTAATTAACCGGAGAGAAATGTCTGCAGCATTCTTAAGTATCTTACAGAATTCAGTGGTTGTCTGAAAAGTACTGGTCCAACAATAATGTCATTGAGAATTCCGCACCAGACGTTAACTTTGAAGTGATATTGGTCTCTACATTGTATCCTGAAAGGGGGATTATTATCTGCCCACCACCTGCAATTCTGGGAGCTGACTACCTTATTTGATGTGAAGTTGTCTCGTCACTGTAAATAATTTTTTCCGAAAACTGTCTATTATCTTCCATCATAGACTGAAACCAGAAACAGAAATCCAAGCGATTATCCTGATCTCTCGGTTTCAAAGTGTGTATGAATTTTGGTTTATACGGTTTGAATTACCTAGAACTCTTCTCATTGATCGATTGGATATACCAAGATTTTCCCCTCTTTGCGATAATGAATTCTTGGTTTCCAATCGTAGACAGCATAATGTTCATAACAGTTTCTTCATTCCCTGAATGTTTTCAAAATTCTTGTAATTGTCGATTTATTAACGTTTTTACCTGGATGTCTTCCATTAAAAATATTGACAGTGTCTCTACAAGTATGATAATTGTCACCATGTATCATTACAATCTCCACTCTCTCCTGTATACTTAGTCGAGCAGCCATGATTTAATTGAACAACTACTGAAATTACTCTACAGATTTGAGAGTTATTCTTGATGCGTCAAAAATGGTTTGTTTACAATTAGAAATGAATTTGTTTTCAAAGCGAACTGTGATCGGCAAATGTTCTGTAACTCATCATCATTTACAGTAAAATTCAAAGAACATAACTATCGAAGTCGAATGTTACAACTAACGATATTTCGAAATTCATGTCTTGCTTGAAAAAAAACTATACAAAAGTTTGTCATATTTTACAATTCGTGTTTGTCTTAAAAAAATGTATTCGTAGTGTGAAAATAAATTCATTTTCATTCTGGCATCATACATTGAAGACAATTCAGTTTTATTTACTATTTGCAGCAAGATTTTGTGAAATTCCGTCACATAATTCAATTAATGTGATTTCCGATGGAAGGGAGAAATGAGAAAACATTCAGAGAGTGATATCATCATATCTAACAATATACCATTCGTCTAGCATAATATTCCTTATGTTGTACAGGGCGATGAGGAAAAAATGGGAAAAACAGTTGAAATATGAAATTGGTCATAGGTGGCTATGATTCGAATTTCTGGATCAACATTCGATTTTGAACAATATTTCCTCATGAATTTGAATTCTACCGTGAGAAATAAAGTGATGGGATCATATTATTTTGAAAACAAAGCATGATTTTTATCTTCCTCGTATAGGGTCGTAAAAAAATTAATTTTGGTGTTTGTTTCAGGTTTGGGTGATGCAGAAGTTTTTATCACAATGATTTTTTTTGAGAAATCAATAATAAAACAGTTTTCCATATGCTGCGAACTTTATGCCGGATACTGTATGTATATATATATATATATATATATATATATATTATTGTGACTATGTATATATATATTATTGTGACTATGTAGCATCAGCTCTTTTTGTTGCTATATACGCTATTATATTATTATATATATTTTTTTTATCTATCTATCTATCTACAAGTGCTTGTTTATGCAACTCACATTTTTCCCTTCCAATACTTTCAAGGAGATTCGGTACAATACCAGTACTTCTGTTCAGTACTGGAAACAGGTATTGGTTAGCAATGATATGAAATTCACTTCAAATGTTGATTTTTACGGCCACTTTAAGTTTTTTTTCTTGCATCAAATCCAAAAAAATCCATGAAAAACCTTTTGTCGAAGCATTATGCAACAGCTAGTATCAAATAAAATAATTGAATGAAATGAAAGATGTATATCGGCCACGAAATATAATTCCACCATGGCTGGTCGATCATCAAAATGCGTGCCAACTTTTAATTTGATTTGACGATTCTGCTCATATATAAATCGTTCAGATTGTAAACTTAAAAAAAAAATCAGAGTTATGTGGTAGTAAACAAATAAAAATATCCGAAATAAACGTCTACTTCGAAGTCCTGACAACATTCCAATCTCCAATAAAAGAAAATGATCTATTTTTAGAAAAGAGAAAAACAAAAATCGATTCGGTTGTTAGTCATGCACACTTACTGGTGGATATATGGAGCATCACTAGTTGGTTGGTGTGAATAAGTTAAAATACAATAGTCGAACCCGGTAAAAACATATTTTGAGTTATGAATGGGAGTAAGGCAAGTAGGAATTTCCGCTGTCTAAAAGTAGAAAACTTAAAATAGATTCAACTTTTGCTAGATGAACCAGAATGGTATTTCAATTTCTGCTTACGAGATACCGTGCAAGAAAGTATTATAAGCATACAATAATTCACCCGGGAATTTCATACTATCACAATAAAATCTGTGTGTCGCATTGTCAAACGATTTGGATGAAATGTTGTATTTGTTTTTTTATGAATTCCCAAATTTTCAGGTACTTGAAATTGAGGGATTGAGATTTTTTTTTTGATTTTTCGTATATAATACGAATACAGTATGTATTGAATTAATGTGGTTTTTTGTGGAGGAACAACGTTTTTTGACATGTTTTTTGGGTAACCTTCCACAGTCTGAAAATGAAAATATAATCAGGAAAATCTATACAAGTGTAGAAAGGGCAAACTGTGGAAGGTTACCCAAAAAACATGTCAAGAATACAGTATGATATACAAATTTTGAGGGATTGATTTGATGAGGGATTTCGAAGAAAAAGCGGCATTTCCTCCATATCTTGTGAGTCAAATTTTTCTTGGAATTTCCCGAAAGTTTCAGAGATATTGAGAAGGAAAACATTCTCAATTGAATATTGAATAGAAATAATTTTCTGTGAATTGAAAAATCCGCGATAAAAATGAAGTAATTTTTTGTGAATGTCTAACAGAAAACAACTGGACATTGAACTACATATGATAGATATTCTGAGAGGACCCTAACTCAAAAGAAAAAATCTGAAATTGAAAATTTGCATCTTCATTCAGATAGTTATTTGATTTTATATTCCAGTCTCAATTAAGAACTCATATAGATGAATGAGGCAAAAAATAATGTTTTTCAAAAAAGAGTACTCACCAGAAATCATTTGTTACATTGACGCAAGAGAGGCATCGCGTTCACTAGGTCTTCAATACATTTTTGTTGACGAAAATCTATTTCACGCTTCCACGATCATCAGGAAGACGAGAAGAAATGCGAAACACATTTCCTAGAAGCAATAATAATGAAGGCGTTCATATATCAAAAATATACCATTAAACTAGGAAGTGGCATATCAGGAATACATACCATTTCATATATCTGTACTGGTGACAAATTATCTTCGATTTGAGAAAAATGTTGAATCTGTTGTGAAATCAACTAGCAATCTTATAGTCACATAGATTCCGGCACACCAACTCAACAGAAACTCGAATGAAAATCCATTTTTTCACATTGGGGTAATTATGCCTTGTAGTATAAATCAACAAATAATATACAGTGAGCACGTAAAGATTGAAATAAATTCGCTAAAGTCATTATAGGGTCAGAAGAGAAAAATCGCTCGTAAACGTCAATTCTAATATTTGAACGTACATGTTTTGATAGTATTCTTTTGGGTGACGTCATAATTGTGTCAGTTATGACGTCATCGAGTTTTTTTAAATAGCAACCCTCACATTTGATAGTGTCATTTGAAAGAAGATATTTTTCTGCATATAATACGTTAAATTTTATGGCTTAGTACATGGGGAAATTGCCAAGAAGGAATGTTGTATGCTTCTAACATTCATGGTATGACCCTGAGCTGGCAGCAGAAAACGTGGCCGATCGAGTATCAAGAGTGTTTTAAAATCATTTAGTGCCTGGGCAAAATTGGTTCACTGGTTTTGTTTGTCCTTTTTCGGAAAATTCTTCATATAGCAACCATCATCAATAGCACTTCATTTGCTTTCATCACCTTCAAGTCAAATTGGCCAAGCGGTTCTGAAGCGCCAGATTCAAGCTCGTTCTGGAAAGGGAGCGTAAGTACGAACTCCACACCTGCAGATATTTTTTCCTTCAAATTGATAAATAATTTGTTTTGAAACGCACAAATTTGAGAAAATATTTGTTTTGGGCGTCCCAAAACAAATAATTTCTCAAATTCGAAGGGAAAAAACTGTCACGTGTGGGGTTCGGACCCATGCTTACTTTCGAGAACCAGAGCCTTAGATCGCTCGACCAATTTGACTTGAAGGTGGTGCAAGCAATTGAAGTGAATATTAGTTATAGTTGCTATACCAAAATATTTTCCGAAAAAAGATCATACGAAACTTGTGCATCAATTTTGCCCAGGCACTGAATTAATTTTCTTATGTTTGCTGTAAATACTTACATTTTTAAAACATTATGTTACTCTATCGGCCGATTTTCTGCAGCCAGCTCTTAACCTGTACTACCATGGTTTACATGAGTAGTGCTTTCTTTCAACATTCAATTGATTCCGTCTCGGCAATTTCCTCAAACCATGCCATAAAATTCAACGTATTGTATGCAGAAAAATAACTTCTTTCGAATGGCATAATTATGACGTCACCCAAAAGAGATATATGTCAAAACATGCAGGTTCAAATATTGAAAAACTTCTTAACAAAAAATCAAACCGACGAAAAAATCAACTTAAAAGAAAGAAATGAAATAAACATTCTTAGTCTTAATGATAATTGAGCTCCTAAACTAATGTTAGTAACTAATTTTGAGTCGGCGCCAAACAATCTACCAATTGAATTAGGTAAAGCGTAAAATGATGGCATCGAGATGCAAGTAATTCAATGATCTTCGTTGATTGTTTGTTTGGCGCCGACTTAAAATTAGTTAGTTACATCAGTTTAGGAGGTCAGTTATTGAAACTAACAAGGTTTATTTTATTTTTTCTTTTCAGTTCTGTTTTTTGTCAGTTTTAATTTTTAGTTAATTTTTTTTTTTTGTTGTGACTAAATCTACTAATTACTACTTATTCAATTTTTGATTACTTCCAAAATACTTACTTACGCACCTTACTTCAACTACTAACAGTTAAATAATATGATTATCTACTTAATTATTTATTGTTATATAATATAAATTATTTTTGAAAGTTCTGGTTAGTTGATTTCATCACTTTGTATATAATTCCATCGTTTCATGGAATGTAATTATTGTGCCAATGTTCACAAGTGAAAAATTAATCATCCCCTATTTTTCAACCCAAAGGGGTGGACCATTTCACTCCAAATTGAAATATGATCAACTATGAGATATACCCTATTAATGAAAAAAGAATCTTCCAAATCGGAAAACCCACTACAAAGTTATGCCTGATAGAATCGGTTAATGGACCAAAATTCAGCGGGTGAACAATCAATATCCTCCATGTTGCTACCCCTAGGGATGGATGTTTCTTTTCAAATTCAAATGGGGCTAACTTCGAAGTACACCCTCGCCAATGGAGAAAGAATAATCGAAATCGAACAACTATGTAAAAAGCTATGCGTGGTCATACATAACAAAAACATATACGCGTCGACTAGAGAACATCCTCCTTTTTATTTCGTCGGTTAAAAATTGACGTGTACGAGCGATTTTTCTCTTCTGGTCATGTGAAGACTTGACTTTAGCGAATTTATACCAACCTTTACGTGCTCACTGTATAGCATTTGAGTTTGGAACATATGAAATGACAGGGATAATATTCTCACAATATGACATAGCCAGCCGACTCTCTAAAAATACTTTTATTTCTCAGCCACCAAATGTGACCTATAAACTTCTGCCACATATCGCCTCTATTTGATCACTGAATGGAACAGGCCGTTAAATATTTTGACATGCACTAAATACTCACGGAAACATCTAATGAATTCCAACAATGTGTTTATCCTCAGATGCCGAATTTGAAATGCCAATAATAAATAATGAAGAATTTATTTTGGTTATTCGTTATTAATTTCTGTTTTAAGAACGACTCACCAGAACAGTATATTTACAAAAAGAACGGAAGAATTGATACATACATTCCACCGTCTTCATTGGAAATGAACGGTATGGGATTCCTCAAACACTTTCTGACTCTGCTAATGGTGTTGATGTTTATATTTTGAAACAGTTTGCATTCTGAGAGTTACTTCATTCTGCATTACTACATATCGAATTGAAATACCACATAGTTTGTTTGATTATTCAAATGTAAGCAGTTGATGATCACATGATACATTCAGACGCAACATATTTTTGGGAATCTATTATCCTTCATTTTCAGAAGCCAATTTATGGTGTACTTGAAGACATACAGTGCTTCTCAAAAGTCCCCCCCCTCTATTTTTGGAACGATTATACATAAACAAGTGAAATTTGGAAACTGAATATGAAAGGTTGTAAACTTCCCTACTAGTGATGATAGATGACGAAATCGTCAAAGATGACGTCACAAGGCCATTGTGACCAATAATTTTAAATGGAACCCTACGGCAAGCGACACCTCTTTTAAAAGGTATCGAAAAAACCTATTCAATGATACTAATTTTGTTTGTGTCATGGCAGTTTTGGCAACTCGCTTTTGAAAAACGCAAAGCTGTGATGAATTAAATCAGTTAATACTAAAATTCCAAATTCAAGCTCCACCTCTGGATAGTTGTCAAATAAGCTGACGTTTTTGTTAGTCTTCCTAATTCGACGTTTTTGTAATTGTCCAAGTTTTCATACATTTAATAATTTGTGTATTGTTGATCGAACGTTCAACTGTTTCAGCAGCTTCTGGTACTTTTACTATTCTTGTACATTTTAATAATTTGTTAAACTGTTGTGAGCTGAACGTTTAAGTGCTTCAAGAAGCGAAATGGTACGTGCTTTAGGTGATAAAGTAGCAGCGATCCTAATTCTTGGTGAAACTGGACAAAATATTCATGCAGCAGAACGCATTTTTAATGAGAGGTTTCCCGATCGCCCCGTTTCGAGGACTTATTTAAGGGAGCTTTTTCGTAAGTTGAAACAACGGGTAGTATTAATGATGCAAAACGATCTGGCAGACCACAAATTTCTGATGAGAAAAAAATTGATATACTGGCAGAAGTAATAGTTAATCCTACTTCTTCAACAACTCACGTTGCATCTACCTGTGAAGTCAGTCGAAGTACAGTACACAGGGTGTTGAAAAAAACAAATATCATCCATACAAATTTAAAATGGTTCATCAACTCTCAGACGACGACCCAGACCAAAGACTAGAATTTTGTGAAAATATGGAAACTAAAATCAACCAACAGCCAGATATATCAAAACAATTTGTTTTAGTGATGAAAGTACTTTATATCTGATTGGAAATGTAAATACACAGAATGTGAGGTATTGGAGTGACGCAAATCCTCACCTGTTTCGTGAAACACATACCCAATTTTCCAAGGAGGTGAATGTTTGGGCAGGTATCCTAGGAAACCACATCGTTGGGCCTCTTTTTTAAATACTAATTTAACTGGTGAGGTTTATCTGGAGCTGTTGCAAAACGCAATAGAACCGTTAATCCTTGAAATTTTGGAAGATAATCCAGATGAATTCGGCAATTTGGAAATAACATTCCAACAGGATGGTGCTCCTCCACACTATTACGGTGCAGTAAGACGGTATTTGGATGAGGAGTATCGTGGTAGATGGATTGGACGACGAGGTTCAACGGAATGGCCAGCTCGATCACCGGACCTCACACCTTTAGATTTTTTTCTGTACGGGTACCTGAAATCGAAGGTTTACGCCACTGAACCTGACAATATTGACGTTTTAAAACAACGTATTGTTGCAGAATGTGAGGCTGTTTCCGCAGACACATTTTCAAAAGTACGAGAAGAGTTTAAAAATAGGATATTCCACTGTCAGGAAGTAAATGGAGGTCACTTCGAGCAATTTCTTCAAGTAGATACTGATTCTTGAATCTGTAATTATTATCATACTGAATGGAATTTAAATTTTGATGTTTACTATTGAGCCACTAAAACGGCCATAAACACAAACAAAATAAGTATCATTAAATAGGTTTTTTCGATACCTTTTAAGAGGTGTCGGTTGCCGTAGGGTTCCATTTAAAATTATTGGTCACAATGGCCTTGTGACGTCATCGTTGACGATTTCGACTAGTAGGGAAGTTTACAACCTTTAATATTCAGTTTCCAAATTTCACTTGTTTATGTATTACTGTTCCAAAAATAAGAGGGAGGAGCGGACTTTTGAGAAGCACTGTATGTATGCCAGCTTGACATGCGAACCAAGTGATCGGGACTGTTTACTGTTTAGCGGTAACAAAAGCAGGCGGTTGTTAAAAAATGTTTTGATTTTTTCCAGCATATCAGAATACTTCAAGCCTCAGAGAGGGAGAGAAGCTGAAATACTGCAAATCACCAGGGATTCATATAACTTCATTCTACTTTCCCAAGAATTCATTTTGGATTTAGCCGTAAGAGAAGTAACACCTGCTTGGCCTTTGTGACTGTCAAGACAGTCATTTCACGAAAGGTAGTTGAACTTGTTAACAATTTCCACCTCCTTGTCCATTGATTGTGAACTTATAGTTGTAGGATGTTCCCAAGCCATTTTTTGGAAAACGCATTATTTTTGTTTTTTCGGAATTTACCGATAGTTTAATGTTTTTTGCATAAGTTTCCAATGAGGCGAGCTTTCGGCTCAAATCTATTTCCGATTCTACAAATATGACAAGGTCATCTGCATATAGCAGCATCAGTATGTCACAATGAGAGAAAACACTCAGTCCCACAGCACCATGATTTCTGAAAAAGTTTCTGGTGTTCATAATTCCGTTGACCATGCATTATGAAATTTTTGTTGGAGAAAATACAAAATGACTGCTCCAAGATGGCGGACGAGCATTGTAATTATGGTCCGATTTGATTCAAAATCGGTATGTGGGGGTTTTCGGGTTCAGAGATTATGTTTTTTTTGTCAAAATTCATAAAATCAAGATGGCGGCTCCAAGATCGCGGACGGGTTTTGTTATTATGGTCCAATTCGATTCAAAATTCGTATGCGAGGGTTTTCGGTGACGGAAATCATGAATTTCGTGTCAAAATTCATAAATTCGAAATGGCGGCTCCAAGATGGCGGACGAGTTTTGTGATTATGGTCCGATTTGATTTAAAATTGGTATTTGGGGGTTTTAGGGGTTGGATATTATGAAATGTTTGTCAAAATTCATAAATTCAAGATGGCGGCTCCAAGATAGCGGACGAGTTTTGTGATTATGGTCAGATTCTATTCAAAATTGGTGTGTGGGAGTTTTTGGGGTCGGAGATCATGATTTCTTTCATCTCAAAACTTACAGGGCAGACACCTTGTAATAACAATGCTCTATTAGAAATGAACAGATTAAGGCGAACTAACTAAAAAGCAAAAACTTAAATAACTTAAAAGAACATTTTTCAAAGACAAGCTTCCATGTAAGGCGTGTACTTAAACGTACAAAATGAGTTTAAGTCATCGCTGACAATGATTTAATTATTTTTTGTTGAATTATTTGGTTTCAAAAAGCTTGTCGCGCGAATTGTAATAAAATTAATACTTCGAAAAGTTTTTATTTACCAACCAATCATCGGAATTAATTGAAACCTACTTTTATGAATATTTTGTAAAAATTTATTACTTTGACAAGTTCCTACATATCAACGAATCACTGCCCAATCAAATTAATTGGTACAATTCTATATTTATACTGTTTTTTATTTTCTATTTTAGAACGGTATCTAAATTTATCTACCTTCAATTGTTATTTTTTTTAGATGCTCTCATCAAATATTTTCTGTATTCTATATGTTATTATCGTTAAATTCTTTAATTATCATAAAATTTTTGCTTTATCCCTTATTATTTTCCACGAATCAAGTGTTCCTCACTTATCGATTACATTGATATTCATTTGCACAATATTCCTGAATTATAATATGTATATCATTCTACATGAGTTGAATGAATCTTTATTATTATTATTATATTATTTTATTATTATTTATTTCATCCATATTATTTAATTGTTGACGAGTCAACCAATAATAACCATATCAAAAACTTGTCATCCAGAAATAAGGGTATTAATATTCAGGGAGATCGAATCAATATTCTCAAAGCCTGGTATTTTAAAAACTAAAAATGTCTTCCAAATAATGTTTCAAAACTCTTTGATGAAAATTTTGAGGTGTATTGGCTCAAGGAATGACTCAAAATATTCATAATAATACAAGGTCATCAGAAAAACCATTTGAATCACAAGAATGACATCAAACTTAGTAAGTTTTCGATGTGTTTGACTATAACTCTTCCACACCAGGCAGTATTAAGGAAATGGGAGACATAAATAAAGACATAATGATTCTCCTTCTTGTCAAGTTTATTTCTGCTAGCATAAAAAACCAGTTGGATTGACCTGAATATTACGGTCATAACTACAATTTTTGTCATTTCTATTTTAAAACTGGGAGCATTTTATTGTCAACTTCTCAAATATCCTTGAAGAAAAATGAGATATGATTTCGAATTGCTGTAAAGTAGCTGATAATTTCACAATAAACAAGTTAATAAATCAATAATGATTCATAATGATTCTCGCACGCGGATCAAATATATTTTTGAATATTTTCCACAGAAAACACTGTTTGAAATGAAATGAGATCAGGAAGAAGGCAAACTGACCTAGATTCCAACCAAATATTTTTTTTATATCGGAACCTTCTGTCGAGGCCATCAGACTTTCTAGGTTGTAATAAACATCTTTGAATATTTCAAGATAATATTTATAGACTCTATTGTCAAATTATGTAGAGGTGGAAAAAGCAATATTCTAGTCGATTGGCAGAAGGTAATTAACCCTGCATATGTTGAGGTACCTAAGGTGACATTCCCAAACTGACATTTTATATGGTTATAATGGAAATAATGAATGTTTTTTTTATAAAATGTCATGGCTTTTTATAAATTATGTCATTTTAATTATTCTTTCGAAACTAATAGCCATTAACACAACTTCCAAATAGAAATGATCTATAAGAACATGATGAAAATAATTGTCATTATCACCAAAAATCAATATAGATTTTTGTAGAATTGTAAATCTTTGCCATCTGACACATAAATGAATATAAATAATAAAAAGCCCATTAAATAATATACAATACAATATCAATTAATAATAATAAGTACTGAAGGATATATAATGAATTATCAATCATCATGAGTAAAATACACCTAGGCATGTAAATGCCTTTCTGTCCTTTTTCACCTAGATAAATTATTCCAAGAATGAGTTAAATAAATATGCATTATATGATCAATTGTGATTGTACTAGGTATATATTTCTGCTTGTATGGTTATAAAAAAATGAAATAATACAAAAATTATAATTTTGCAAGACTTTAGAGAAAGGGGTGGGAAAAGAAGTGTGTTTTAAAAAAAATATTGAATACCATCGGATTTTGATACCTATATAAGGATCTAACGTTCGATATTTTGGTTTCTCTATATTGGTTGATCTGTGGAGAAGCGCCTGTTTTTTTAATATAATTTTTAAGGTAGAATTTTGTGTTGTTTGTGAGCAATTGATGGCATCATTGAATTCACTGCTCCCACAACAATACAATACCGAAGTACCGAGACGTTATACAGAATAAACACATATTTTTACGAGAAAAAAAATCTCTGGGAGTGAAAAATTTTAACATTAGAATCCTCATTCTTTTTATGACATGAGAAAGGTGTTCATCCCATCTCAGATGTTGATCAATTATGATTCCCAGATATTTTATATATGTTATTTTTATCGGTGTTGGGCAATAACATAGTATACTGGTGCAAGTTGGCTTGTATTACTACGGGGCTTGATCACACGAATTCAAAGAAAATGTCATGAGTTCGGTCTGTTTCACATTCAAATTCAGTAAATTATTATTAAACCAAATCTATGTTACTCTGTTTCTGCACTTTGGTAAATATCATGCCAGTTTTTATCTTCGAATATAAGGGCTATGTGATCAGCCTAACACACAATATCACCATTGAAGTTTTGTGATTGAGACATATCGTTGATATATACGAGAAATAGAATTGGACACAGAACTGTTCCTTGTGGTACACCCACAGATATATTCAGTGGTTTCTGAGTTGTTGCCCAATGATAACTATTTGTGTGCGTTGAAACAAATAATGTCGCATCAAATCCAATGCATGATCTCGGATTCCATATCTGAAAAGTTTATTCAAAAAAACATCATGTGAAATAGTAGATCAATAAAGACCGCTGGACATTTTGATAATTCATCTAAGGCATTCAATGTTTGTTCGATGAAATCTCTTATGGCATTTTCTGAGCTGGAGTTGTTTATAAAACCGAATTGTCGTGTTATCAAACTTTTTTTAAGGATTGTTCGAAATTTTTTGAGAAGTAATTGATCACCTAGATGGGGCGATAGTTATCCATTTTATTCCTATTTTCGGCTTTGTAATTGGAAGTGACTATTGATTCATTCCACTGATGCGGTATATGTCCATTTCTGAAACACTAAATTATATGAACTAGTGGTTTCAGTACATAGGGATGTATGTTTTTGATAAGTGTAGATGTTATCCCATCTGGACTTGGTGCAGAGTTGGTCTTGAGTTTCGACATTAACGCGATTATTTCATTTTCATCCACAGGTTCTAGGATATTTATTTCAGAAATTTTGGAATTTTTTTTTTTTTTTAACCTACATTTATGAAATATTCATTAAATGTACATATTGCTTTTTCTTTATTACTCACTATAAATTCAGCATTTTCTTTGGTTATAGTAGTAGTAGTATTTTCTAAATGGTTCTCATTTGATGCGGTATTAGAGACTTCTTTCATAATTTTCCATATTTGTTTATAATTTCCATTTCATTCATCAAGTCTGTGCTTAAAATATCGACTCAGTCTGTTTTTATATTCTTCATATTGTTTTTCGAGATCTACTGAGATTTTTGTAACTGAGTTCCTTATCGCGCGTTGCGAATGGGGGCTAGACGGAATTAATTAAGACCAAAAGTTGTAACGACACTTTCTGCTATAGTTGTGCGCGTGCGCGTGTTTCTCTGTCTGTCTCTCTCTCTCTCTCTCTCTCTCTCTCATAGAAAGCAAGACAATTATTTTTTCGTCTTTCTATTTCGCATTGAACAGTATGGTGTCGCGACGATTATTTTTGTTGAGTGTATACAGGTTTTTTGTACATAATAAATAACAATAAAAAATAATAACAATAATGAATCCTGACAGTGTTTCTGCACAAGTTCCGGATATTGCTGATGGAGTTAGGTAAGTAGAGATTTTATACAGACAATAATAAATGCTTATGTATTTTTAGCAAGTACGCATTATAACCTCTCTTTACTATTGTGCTAACTAAGTCATACGCGTTATAATCTCTCCATTATTGTGTGTTCGGCAAGTGTACGCGTCATAACTTTAATAAATTTAAAAGCAAATTATATTTTAATAATATAATATCAATGCGTATGTACTAAAATTGAGCCTACTGATTAAGTTTATATTACATTATATTTGTCAATAATAAAAAAATTATATTATAACTTAAAAAAAATAAAATTTTATAACAATTCCTTCACTAATTAATCGAAAGGAACTTCGTTCCATCCGGGTGTCCCTTGACACCTCTCCACTTTTTTTTTCAGATTTTCCCTGGTTTTGATGGAGCTTATCAAGTCCGCTGTAATCCATGGTTTCAGTTTATGATTTCTTTTAAGGTTTGATGTAACAATTTCAGTTGCTTCAATTTTTTTTCAAAATATCAAAAAATTATCATATGCTTCTTGGGTATCATAGCATTTCAAAGTGTCGTTCCACTGTTCATTTTAAAAATATTTTTTAACTGAACATACTTGATTCTCTCATATTTATTTATTATATTTTCAATTGGAATTGCGTTGTCGAGCATGGATGGATGGATGAGGGTTTAATAATGATCTGACATGTCGCTGTGTATAACAGATGATTCAATATATATTCTATTAGGGAGTAAGCTATTTTGTTTCACGTAAATATGGTTGATAGATCTGATTCCGCTAGTTACTCTTATTGGTTTATGATATATGATAATTTTATTATTAATTTATAATATGTGTTCTGGAACCATTTTCGACCATTATGTTGTAATAGTGATTGGTATCATAGGAGACTATATCTAATAGATTTATGTTTATGCCACCCAAAAACCATGATATTGCTTGTTTACTGATAAAACGCGAAAAATGATTCTGTAGTTCACTCAAGGGTGTTTGAAAAAACGTACACTATGAGGCCTATGGTATTATGAAATCAATTTTCGTACCGTTTACTTGTATAATCATCCTTACAAGACAAGACAAATAAAACAGATGATATAGGAAACTGCATAATTATAATATTGTTAATTATTTTTATTATATTAATAAAAAAGAAGAAGTATTGGATTGACTTTGTTTTCTTAACTTATATTTTTAGTCTGTCCATACATTCTTCATTCCGATTTTTTCAATAGCCATAGCTAGAAGTTTTACTTCAGTACTGGTGAGATCCTCTCTGACAACTATTCCAGTCTTTTTCAGCATTTTTGTCCTGCTATGGATTTTTTGTTTTTTTACCACGTTTATATTAGGTCGCTTCCGTGTTTGTCCGGAACAAATCTTGCAATCAATTTTAAACAAACTTCCCAATGAGCTAGAGTGTTATGACTTCTGACAGTTTGAGAAGTAAATACCCCACCACTGACCAACCAATATTATGACTGGCCATATACACGTTGTTATGCATTAACACATCACACCTGCAACACCAATCGAATGACTGCTGGACAGTTGGAGACGTAAATACCCCTCATCTGACCAACCAATCTTACGATTGCTCGTTATTTGTTAAATCTAGGCCTCAACTATACTGTGCGTTATTAGTCTATTGACTAATAACCGGACAACCTCCCAGAGCGGCTTGAGAAGCTATCACACTCGGTATATAATGAACTTGAATGTGAAACGAATAGAGGATGCCTAGTAAAATAACTGTTCTTCAGGTACTTTGGCGATTGATAATATTACTACTTTTGTCGAATCAATAGTTGACTTCTCTATGAAATCAATCCTTATTATTATATATATATATATATATATATATATATATATATATATATGTACATTGCCAAATTAACGGTTTTATTTTCTTACTCTCGACTGGAGAACACACCACGTTTTAATGTTACTTGATTATTATTTTGGATTATCGATTTCTTTATTACGCGTTCACTGTTTCGTAATATGATTATTTAGTTTCTTTGTAAAATATTAATTCTATTCGTTGAGTTATTACTGAGATAATTTCTTCACACTTCCACTACTTTCTGCAGACTTTTGATAAATTTACGGAGTCTACACTTATTTCATATCAGAAGATAGGTATGCATCTTTGCTAGATGAAATTTGATTCTACTTCAATGCACTTCATATTATAAAGGCATTTACTGAAACTGAACACTTTTTCTGACTCTGATCTGATATAATCTTCCGGTTGACTTTTGACTTCGGTCTTATATAGAATCTCCCCACTATGACCCCTATGATCACACTGAACCATGTATGACTGTTCAACGAGGAACAATTATTTAAACGAAGTAAATTATGTATAACCTGAGTACATGAACAAATTCGTGCTTCAAGTAGTCCATTTGTTTTCAATCAATATTGTGTGTGTGTTGTTTTTATATTTTCGCCAATGTTTTTCATTGTATCCAACTTTCCAGTGCCAAAAAAAACAACTCTTTTTGTTTGTTTTTTCATTATGTTTAAGGACATGCATCAGCTATTTTTTGATACAAACCTCATATTAATGTCTGGAAAAAAAAAATTTCGAAACTCGACAAGTTAAACAAGAGTTTTACTTTATCAGGCCAATATATTATATGACTGCAACCTCAGTTACTGAAAATTTTCCAAATTCACCTTTTTATATATAATATATATATATATTTATTTATTTGAAACAACTGAAACCAGTGAACAATAATAAAAATAAGATGGAAAAAATGTTGCGAAAGAAACAAAAACACAATTTGACAATTATTTTAAATAATAAAATCTCAAAAAAAAATTATAAATAAAAAATAAAATTGTTGTTCATAAAATAAAATATAGGGACGAGTGAATACGATAACCATTCATATTTTGCTAAATGATCATGATTCAAATAACGTTTCACGATTCGGTTATTTTTATTGTATTCCGAAAACGGCAACACATGGTTACGAGGCGGATGCCAAGTATTTTTTATGAAATTGTATTTCTCATAGTCATTCATTGTTCGACCAAGTGATTTACCTATATTGAAAATATTTTCATTTTCTATATTTTCCTCTGATAGAAAACAGTTTTTCTCGAGAGGAAGATGATGGTTCTACTTTGCTTTGAATGCTTTGAGTTTGACATGGTTTTTCAATATTTCCATTTTTTATATTCTACTCTGATATAAAACGGTTTTCTGGAGGTGACGGTCCTGCCACGCTTTGAATATTTTGGGATGGTTCGGTTGGTTGTTCAATTTTCTTTTTTTGTACTGGCAATAAGTAAGAATCAATCTTCCTTTTATTCATCTGAATAATTAAACAGCTCAGTTCAATTCTCTAGATCAAATAAAAAGTTTCAATATGATTTTTGTTCACCATGACCAAAAAAACAAGCATAAAAATAACTTTTTTAGTTGGAACTTGTAAAATTTGCGAATATAGAAATTAAATGATTCTCGAGAATGTATTGAATAATTTTCTTGGGCTCTAAATAGTTTTGTTCATCCAAGTAATTATAATTTTATACTTATACACTGTTTATCGGTTTTCTAAAATATGAAAAATCAAACTCCTTAATAATGTCAGTGTTGTACCTGCCATTTTTTACGATGAATTCAATTTTACTTGTCACTATTTCTGTTTCAATGAAAAAGATCTATAACTATAAACTGAACCCTAAACCTTACACTCACTGATTGAAGAACAAATGTGGAATGACAAATATGACTCTTTCTTTCAAAAACAAGAGGAATATATAGTCCATCCAATATCAATTGCAGAAGCTGTTTCTATAGGGAGCAATTGAAAACTCACTTCGCTAATACGAGCGTATATGCGAAGAAACGGAACGAAAAATAATCTGTACTACTCGTAAACATTTCCCGTCGGCAAACGGTAGATCAAAAGAGCCGATAGTCAACGTGGACTCGAGTGACGGCTGTCTGCGATTCGTCTGGGCCAATCAGGTCGGACATTAATGCTGGCAGGTGTGTCTCTACGATGGGAGGTCATAAATTACGCGTTATATTTGTGTTTCAATAGCTCTGAAAGATTAAAAACCAGTAGCGTCTATGGTCTTGGTGTGTGCCGATCGAAATACGTTTTAGAATATAATAATAACCTACATCAAACAATGAAAGAAATTATTTTTCTTTCTTAATGTATTTGTATAAATAAAAGCTTGTCTTTAATTTTTTTTCATTTTTCATTATTTATGAAGTATTTTTAAAATCTTAAAATATCTAAATAAAATTAGTTATCTCCGCCACTGCTGCTCACAGGACTTCGCCGCAAGACTTTTTTATGCTTCTGCAATTGATATTGGGAAAACTTTAATCACTTTTCATTCATGTGCGGTTTCCGACTTCCGACAAAGAAACAACTATTTTCTACTTACCCCTTTGTTTTTGATTCTTACCGCTCACCGCTCACGGCTTACCACTAAGATGCCTTTTATACTAAGAGCACAGTCTCCAAAAACAATTATTTTCCTTCTATCGTTTTATCGTTATCTGTTTTGCCGCACTTTGATTTAGCCGCCTGTGTTTTATTGCAAAATTCGCACTTCATAGAAGAATATTTCTGTTTCATAGTTGTATTGGATGATGAACGACTCCTATGAAATTTAAAAACGAGAGTAGATTTGGGATGCTTGAGATTTGAGAAAACATTCAATACAAAGAATAATTTTGGTATGTATAACGTATAAGGTATGTTTTCTTCTTGTTGAAAACCAATCAAAAATTCAGTTGCATATCCAGACTCTGGTTGTTGAACCAATATCAACTATTCAGAACTCTAGCGGCGGCATTTCCCCCCTTCCCCCCCCCCCCCTCAGATCCGCCAGTGATATTGAGCGGTAATAATAAAAATAGGCACTTTAGAATTTATGTTAATTTACGACATCAAATACCGATGTGATTCCATCATAACATGAATAGATAAACTAAGAAATATGATATGACAATTTAGAAGTGAAATTCCCCTCACAAGTAAGATAATCTAGTGTGAATGAAATGAAAGGAACAATGACATCATACTCTGCATTGTTTTATTCTAATTGACCTAACGCAAACTATTCCGAGAATATCAAGGTTATGAACTTGCATACAAACTCCCCCGCAATTACAGCGGAAATTGATTCAAACAAAATAATACAATCGATCCTTTCAATACGCGCAGTAGGCGGAGAGTTCACACCTAAATAAACTGATTGAGAGAATAGTGATTTTTTACCTACCTTCAATATTCATTATTGACCCTATACAGGGTTTTCGGAGCTGATACTTTTTTTGCGAGCGGTAGATTTTCTAAGAATAGGTGTTTTGGCCAAAAATCACACATAAAAAAAATGTAAAATAACAAAGGTACAATATTTACCTTTGGAATTGGTCCAACGAGGTTCTTTCTTCTGCCGACAGTAAAGTATACTGTGGGCTACTTCAACTTGACTTGCTATGAACCCAGTGCTTATTGTTGAATTTATAATTGGACTAAGTCAGAACATCCCCATTCGGTTGTCATGGTTGAAGGATTCAACCAAACTTTGGAAGAACATCTTTCTAGGTTGTGGAGAAACAAAAAAAGAACTAGGATTGGCACCTTATATTTTCCTGATGGCATCGCGAGAAGCAGTCACCGATCATTTTGTGGGTGCTAATGACCTTCATAACAAATAGC
The DNA here is from genome assembly GCA_018342105.1 of Gonioctena quinquepunctata. Taxonomy (NCBI): domain Eukaryota; kingdom Metazoa; phylum Arthropoda; class Insecta; order Coleoptera; family Chrysomelidae; genus Gonioctena; species Gonioctena quinquepunctata. The sequence goes on from JAFIRS010000045.1 coordinate 1,045,782, forward strand.
GTGCACCAAGGTGGGTCAGTTCATCAGAGGAGTTTATGGAGAAAAACGAGAGTAATATGGAGATTCTGTGAATGCGAGGTATATTATATTGAATAATATAATATTTGGAGTTTATCATTGTTTTGTGTATAAATGAACAGTGAATAAGTAGTTCAGTATTTTACTAGACACAAACCCCAAGTTCGTATCAGAAGCTGGGATATTGGTGGCTGGTTTGAGAAAAACTCATAGTATAGTAATCCCAATTGGACCGACATAAAAAGTTTCGTGAAGGATTTCTCTTTCCAATTGCCGCCTTGACATAGGCGTCGGTATATTATTTTCCAGTGGTATTTTTTCAGTTACTTATTCTCACAATCATAGCAATTGATCACCCCATGTAAAAGTAGACACATGTTATATCAACTAAATTTTTGTATTTGTTTCGAAAGGTCTCCAGAAAGCCATATTAATAAAATAATTTCCAATGGATAATTCCTAATCTCACCAACACACGGCACTGATTAAGGAATATTGTGAACTGGGGAAATCATGCGGCTTTAGATAACAGGTCCATCATGCGGCTTCTATTAACAGATTTGATAGCGCCTTTACTAATAAACTGGGCACCTAGGGCCACACCACTTAACTTTTTTATGATTGTACCAGGAACGGTTTGAAAGTAAAAACACTGGTAGTATATAAATTTCCCATTTGCCGGGCAATGCAAATAAACACTCCTCGTAGTGATCTTATTTTTATTGCCGTTCCAATTGGGATTAAAATAACTATAAATACAAGAAGTTTTCCGAGTAAGAGAGGCGACTGTAGAAAGAAACTTGTGGAGAAATGACGACACAGGGAAAAACAAGAGGAGAAGCTTATCGACAAATGGGGAGGAACGAGGATAAGAGACACAAAATCATCACAAAAGAGGAACGTCGCACAAAAAATCCAAAAATAAGAACAAAATGATGAACGGAACAACAGAAAGCATTTTTCAAACAGATTACCTAGAAAACCAAAGGGCATATCTTGGATCTGAAAAAATATATTCATAAAATTGGAGCCGAAATCAACACAGTCTTGGGATGAAAAAATTAGTAAGTGCGGTACGAAAAGAAGCAAAGGAAAAATCGTGGGTGGTGCATGAGAAAACAATTGAGAATTTGGAAGTATGGATTGATTCTTGCTTTGGAACTAAAGTACGCCAACCAACATTGAGAACAGCTGTACCGGCACGGTTGAAAACAAAGTTCAGAAAACGGGTGGAATATCCATGAGTTTGAAGCAAACATACAGATACTCATCCCGCTTGCTATTCCAGATACCCCGGAGGAGTTGAATCAGATGGTGGCACAAATATATAAATATACCTCAAGGCCGAAAGTGAGAGCAGCATCGATTGGAAAACCATTTCAGGAAGATACACGATGTGACAGAATGATGCAGAATACTGGAAAAACTGGAACCCAATCAATCAAGCGGAAACTGTTGTAAACGTGGTTGGAGCGGAAATTTCAAGAGAACTTGCAGGGTGCCACCACATCAGTCATCACCTGCCAGGGCACCCTCACTTTCCTGAATTACCTATGAGGAGAGGATATTCTCGAGAGTTTTCGGATAGGTTCCAGAAAATTAGACAGCATATCGTGGCGTATGCTGGCCTGTGATAGCGAAGCCCCCAGAATCAGAAGAACTATCGATAGTTTGACCATCAGAGGAAAGTTGAATCATAGATATGTCATATGCATTACATTAATGCGTCAGTTTTCCTGGTCGGCTGGTTCACAGTATACTTGAACCAGACAGTGTAATATCGTACTCCAATTTCATCTGATGAACGATCACTGGCATGAAGCATCAATTCGAAGAGCAACTGACATCACATCGAACCTCGGTAGACTTGAATAGAGTAAATAATTTTCATGGTAGACATAGCAGACGAGTTCATTCTTGTATGGACTTGATAAGTGACTATGGATTTTTTTCGATGGTGAGCAGAAAACCAAGAAATCATTTCAACAACACCAATAGAAATAGGGCATTCTGCGGAACAGCGAATAGCTGGAACTGTGAGAAATCCTGGTTTATCTGAAAAGATCATTGAGGATGGTTTAGAAAAATATCCTGGATGCTGCGTTCGAGTTCTACAGCCATTCAAATAATTTTTTTGAGAAAGAACCAAAGTCGTCTCCACAACGTTTAATTTCTCCAGAAGTTGGGTATCAAATCCTAACTCTTGATTAGATTACACATGTTTCAGACGTATACAGTGCTTCTCAAAAGTCCGCCCCCCTCTTATTTTTGGAACGATTAAACATAAACAAGTGTAATTTGGAAACTGAATATTAAAGGTTGTAAACTTCCCTACTAGTGATGATAGATGACGAAATCGTCAAAGATGACGTCACAAGGCCATTGTGACCAATAATTTTGAATGGAACCCTACGGCAAGCGACACGTCTTTTAAAAGGTATCGAAAAAACCTATTCAATGATACTAATTTTGTTTGTGTTTATGGCAGTTTTAATGGCTCATTAGTGAACATTAAAATTTAAATTCCATTCAGTATGATATTAATTACAGATTAAAAAATCAGTATCTACTAGAAGATATTGCTCGAAGTGACCTCCATTTACTTCCTGACAGTAAAATATCCTATTTTTAAACTCCTCTCGTACTTTTGCAAACGTGTCTGCGGAAACAGCCTCACATTCTGCAACAATACGTTGTTTCAAAACGTCAATATTGTCAGGTTCCTTCGATTCAAGGTACCCTCACAGAAAAAAATCCAAAGGTGTGAGTTCCGGTGATCGAGCTGGCCATTCCGTTGAACCTCGTCGTCCAATCCATCTACCACGATACCCCTCATCCAAATACCGTCTTACTGCACCGTAATAGTGTGGAGGAGCACCATCCTGTTGAAATGTTATTTCCAAATTGTCGAATTAATCTGGATAATCTTCCAAAATTTCAAGGATTAACGGTTCCATTGCGTTTTGCAACAGCTCCAGATGAACCTCACCAGTTAAATTAGTATTTAAAAAAAGAGGCCCAACGATGTGGTTTCCCAGGATACCTGCCCAAACATTCACCTTCTGGGGAAATTGGGTATGTGTTTCACGAAACAGGTGAGGATTTGCATCACTCCAATACCTCACATTCTGTGTATTCACATTTCCATTTAGATAGAAAGTACTTTCGTCACTAAAACAAATTGCTTTGACATAGTCTGGCTGTTGGTTGATTTTAGTTTCCATATTTTCACAAAATTCCAGTCTTCGGTCTGGGTCGTCGTCGGAGAGTTGATGAACCATCTTTAATTTGTATGGATGAAATTTGTTTTTTTTCAACACCCTGTGTACTGTACTTCGACTGACTTCACAGGTAGATGCAACGTGAATTGTTGAAGAAGTAGGATTAACTATTACTTCTGCCAGTATATCAATTTTTTTCTCATTACAAATTTGTGGTCTGCAGGATCGTTTCGCATCATTAATACTACCCGTTGTTCCAAACTTACGAGAAAGCTCCCTTGAATAAGTTCTCGAAAGGGGGCGATCGGGAAACCTCTCATTAGAAATGCGTTCTGCTGCATGAATATTTTGTCCAGTTTCACCAAGAATTAGGATCGCTGCTACTTTATCACCTAAAGCACGTACCATTTTGCTTCTTGAAGCACTTAAACGTTCGGCTCACAACAGTTTAACAAATTATTAAAATGTACAAAAATATTAAAAGTACCAAAAGCTGCTAAAACAGTCAAAAGTTCGATCAACAATACACAAATTATTAAATGTACAAAAACGTCGAATTAGGGAGACCAACAAAAACGTCAGCTCATTTGACAACTATCCAGAGGCGGAGCTTGAATTTGGAATTTTAGTATTAACTGATTGAATTCATCACAGCTTTGCGTTTTTCAAAAGCGAGTTGCCAAAACTGCCATAAACACAAACAAAATTAGTATCATTGAATAGGTTTTTTCGATACCTTTTAAAAGAGGTGTCGCTTGCCGTAGGGTTCCATTCGAAATTATTGGTCACAATTGCCTTGTGAAGTCATCATTGACGATTTCGTCATCTATCATCACTAGTAGGGAAGTTAACAACCTTTAATATTCAGTTTCCAAATTTCACTTGTTTATGTATAATCGTTACAAAAATAAGAGGGGGGGAGGAGACTTCTGAGAAGCACTGTATACGTTCATCTTCAGTGATTTGGTACAAAAGTGGTAAAAATGTGGTGAATGAAAATAAGAAAGATTAACTATACAATATTAAGGCAATATTGTTTTGTTGTAAACATTGACGCCATTCATGGTCGCAACTTGAAAATAAATTGATTATGTTAATCTTATACTTCTCCTGGGGAAGATCCCCAAATTCAAAGAATAACAACTTTAAACAAGGATATTGTATAGTTAATCTTTCTTATTTTCATCCACCACATTTTAAGCAAATCACTGAAGATGGATGTTTATACGTCTGAAACATGTATAATCTAATGAAGAGTTCGAACTTGATCCTCAACTTTTGAAAAAATTGTTTATCAAAGTTCGGTTTTGATTCCCAACTTCTCGAGAAACTAAACGTTGATTATTTCCCAAAAAAATTGATCTTTCACTTTGAGAATGGATTACTTCTTGCGTATTGAAATAATTCCCCGGAAAATCTTGGATTACATGAGCTTCAATTGAGACAAAGCAAGGCGTTAGAATTGCTAATGTATTTTCTGATGGCATAACGATCCGAAAAGCAGATATTATAGGAGTTTGCGAGCCGGTTGAGTAGGTAGCGGAATGCGATATGAAAGAATAACCAAGTGGACGAGGTGCAGATGATGTTGTATGGTAAAGCATCAGGAAACCCTTAAATCACCTGTCACCGTATAAATATAATACCACCATGAAATTCATTGGTGAGGAAGGTTACATATTTGACTCCACGAAGTCAACAGAGGGATGAACCAAGCTGGTTCAGCACAGAATAAACATCGGTCAAGCCTATGCAATTCGAAAGCCACTGAGAACATAACCAATTGCCAAACAACAAGAAGGGGAAAAGCTTTTCGAAGAGATTACCACAGATGGGCTAATCGAAGAATTATCAAGTCCATGGGCCGCCCTGTGTATGTGTGTGACACATAAACCACATTACTGACTCACTATGGTTTTAACCGACAAACCAAAAGGAGGATGTTCTCTATTCGACCCGTATATTTTATGTTTTCCATCATATTTGTTTATGTATGATCACGCATAACTTTTTACTGAGGCGTCCGATTCCGATAATTCTTCATTCAGTGGATAGGGTGTACTTCGACTTTGGTCCCATTCGAATTTAAAAGATGGAATCCAGCCCTAAGGGTAGCGAAATGAAGGATATTGATCACTCACCCTCTGAATTCTGATCCGTTAACCGATTCTATCAGGCATAACTTTGTACTGGGTTCTTCGATTTGGATGATTCTTTTTTTAATAGATAGGGTATACCTTATATTTGGATTTCGGAAGGGTGGCTTACGGGTAGAAAAATAGGGGATAATTGATTTTTCACTATTGAACATTAGCACACACATACGTAGTTGACAATGACAGATCACTAATGACATTATTCTTGTTCCGTCAAAATCAGTATATTTTATGAGAGGATGGAATGATATACAAAGTAATGGAATGAACTAACCAGAACAACGAAAATAATTTATATTACAACAAATAGTAAAAGTAGATAATCATATTATTTAACTGGTAATAGTAGAAGTAAGATGGGTAAGTAAGTATTTTGGAAGTAATAAAAAAACAAGTAGGTAGTAATTGGTAGATTTAACCCACAAAAATTGAAAAATAAAAACTTTTAAAAAAAAATTAAACCGACAAAATACGGAACTGAAAAGTAAAAAATAAAAACTTTTCAACAAAAAATTAAACCGACGAAAAAATCAACTGAGAAGCAAAAAATAAAATAAACCTTCTTAGTCTAAATGATAATTGGGATCCTAAACTAATGTAAGTAACTGATTTTGAGTCGGCGCCAAACAAACTAGCAATTGAATTGGGTGAAGCGTAAAATGATGGCAGCGAGATGCACGGCTGCGTTTTGATGACTCCTTTCATAGATAATGATCTTCGATAATTGTTTGTTTGGCGCCGACTCAAAATCAGTTACTTAGGAGCTCAATTATCATTTAGACTAAGAAGGTTTATTTTATTAAAATTGGACTTAAAGAGTGGATACTGGCAAGTGAGATTGATAGAGCTGATGTTACGTGGACTGACTTGAAAAACTCGCCTGGTGATGATGATGTTATAGTTATGGGAAGAAATTTCGTGGAACATTTGGCCAACCTGCATGAAGTTTTCGGGCGTTCAAAGAGTGCCAACTTCAGACTGAATCGTCAAAAATTTTACACATTTCAGAAGCAAGTAGGTTTTTTAGGTCAGACAATCTTGGCAGGAGGAATCCAAACAAACGAATAAAAAATACAGGTTATTTGAGGATGGTCGAGACCAAAAGATAAACACGGGATGAGGAGGTTCCTAGGCCTGTGTATTTATTACTGCCACTTTGTGGAAGAAGTACACGGATTGGAAGTGGATTTCGATTGAGTAATTCAATATACAGAGTTCATTATTGTTTTATGTTGTAAAATGTGAATGAGCGGTGAATGATTAATTAATAGCTACGAACTCCCGATTCGTAACATTATCAACCAAAAGGTACGAGGAACAGGTAACTGTGTCTTTGTAGACTGATAGTTTTCACTTCGTCTATTCAACTTTAACCATCATATAGAATTATTTCTCAAAAGTTTTCTATATTGTAGAATCAACGAACAAGATTAGAGGATAGGTGTTATTGAAAAACTAATTTCAAGGTCACTTGAAGGTGATACCCGTAAAAATTCATTCATGCTCCCAGCTAATTTTCAGTTGATATGAAAGTTTCTATCTGGGCCTGTTCTGCTGCGATAATAGTTAGTATTACTCTCATAGAAGTTATTTTGTTTGAGGTAGTTTTTCAAAAGCTACAATTTTATGCATAGAGTGGCAAATATATGTGTACCTTTGCCTCAGATCTAAGAGAGTCATTATAAATGCTAATCCCATTATCTAATAATGGCCTATTGTTCGGGGTGTTATATTGCATAGGAAAGGGTCTAGAAGCTCGAGGTACCGATTTAAAAATAACTAATTAATCTAGTATATTGCACTTTCATGTGCGGAATGGAATTTATCAACGTAATTTGATAATTATGACTAATTTGATTGATTTTTAACCTCTTTTTATAAGGTTTGGATTATGCTATTAACTGATTTATTTTAAATAATTAGGATATGCCCAAGTTTCCATGCTGATTTGTGGTTTTGAAATTCAGTTAGCAGTTTGAATTTGTTTGGATTTGAGTGGGAAATACTTCTATTATAGATTTTTTATAAACTTTTCTTGAAAGAATATTATCCATAACGTTTGGTCTATAACCGTTATCAATAGAAATTTGTTTGTTATATTTAAATTTTCATTGAAATTTTCTTCTGAAAGCGGAATATTAATCAATCTATGTATCATACTGTTATATGCGACTATTTTATGTGGTATGGGTGCGTTGATGTTCAATACACAGTACATCAACGCATCCATACCAACATAAATGATTATGATATATAGATTGATTACTATTTCGCTTCCAGAAGGAAATTTCAATAAAGAATTAAATATAATTAAAGAAATTGTTATTAATAACGGTTATAGTCCAAACCCTGTGTATGGTATTCTTTCAAGTAAACTTTATAAACAAGCTATAATAGAAGTATTCCTACTCAAAACGATGAACATAATTTCAAAGTTATCACAGATTTATGTCATCCTACCAAAAAAATTCTATCGTTTTGCCTAAAAATAACAACAATATCGCATATAAAACAGAAAATAATTTGAGTAAATTCATTGAGAACGATAATCATAAAACTGAAAAATAATAAAATCATTTTTAATAAAAAAACAATATTATTGTGACAAATTGGCAGAAGAAGTGGATCATACAGTGGTAAGACTTTCTCCTTATCAATGCATATTGAACACATATGGCATGAGCTGAAAGCATCGGTTAGGAGGTATAATGTTTCGCCAACAATTCATCTGTGGTAGCTTTGATTCAGTCAGAAATGCAGAATATTCCAAATGAAAGCTGGGAAAATCATGTAGCGCATGTACAAAAAGTAGAAAAATCATAAAACTTATTAATTATTTTCATGACACTCCATTTTGTCGTATCGTATTTGTACCTGTTGAACAAATTTTTTTTTTTTACCATTTTTTACTTCAAAAACAAATATATCAACAATTCAGTCATATCTGTACCCGAAACTTATAAAGTTGAATTTTTATATTCTACAAGCAAGTATATTTCGTAGGTATATGCATATTATCACGTGCATATAGATAAATTAGTGTCCTATATTGATTGTACACTATTCTTTTTCGTACTGTTCATTTATTACTTGTTATTGAATCAGACGTTATTCATCATATTTACGTTTTTTTAACTATTTTTCGATACATCAAGAGTACCTATTTTTTACTGGTATATGGAAAACTGTACTTTGTTGCCTAGTAGAAGATAAAAACATTATAACAGTGTTAAAAATGTTTGTATAATATTTTTTCACATGAAACAATTTGTTAAACCGAGCAGTCGATAAAACATATCATCTTTAGTCTAGTTACAAGTGATTTTTAGGTCAAATTTTTTTCGCATATTCCGAAAATTATGATTCAGGTGTCATTCGATTCGGAATGGCATGTAGATATTTTTTGAGAAAATGCTAAGGCCGCTCGCAAAAATTGCAATAGTTATAAACAATTGAGTGAAAAAAAAGGGGGGTTTGGTTTTTCGCCAATATCTCACAAACTATTCAAGATAATTCAAATTTGGAATAAGATGCAGGAAGAAAAGGAAATTTTCTAAGAAAAAGTTAAGTATTCCGGAACTGCAGGACCAATACTCATAATTTTCCCAGAGAGTTGAAAATACGCCCGAAAACGGGTACTCCGGCTTGCGCAAGCCACGCCCCCGTCGGACCTTTAATGAATAAATATTATTTAAACTTATTAAATATGAAAACTAAAAATTGAAAAAATCCAGGCGCCTGAAGGATAGATCAATGAACAATAATCCGTAGTCCAAAAATTTTTATCGCGATTTTTCAATAAGTTATCCATTAGTCAATCAACAATTTTTTGTAGCACGAACATTAACATTGCAAGTGCGATAATTGTTTTGACTATCAATCTGAGAATGTTTTTCTTTCGTGGAGCTATTTTTCAAAGGTCTAAGAATAGATTCCCGTTGGAAAAATTGAAAAATTGTTAATTTTCGTTTTGTTATTAACAATTTACTAAGGTAAAAAATTATAAAGCATAACATAAAAAAAAATTTTTTTTATAATATTATTATTGATCCGTTTTCTTATGATCAGAAGCTACTCAAAAATGATTTTTAATAATTTTTATCTCCTATTGTTTGGAAAATTGTTATAAACGTTGTTTATGAGATAATTAAAAAAAAAAGTTTTATAACATAATCTTTGAACGAAAATTAACACTTTTTCAATTTTTCCAACGGGAATCTATTCTTAGACCTTTGAGAAATAGCTCCACGAGAGGAAAACATTCTCAGATTAATAGTTTAACAATTATCGCACTTGCAATGTCAATGTTCGTGCTACAAAAAATTGTTAATTAACTAATGGATAACTTGTAGAAAAATCGCGATAAAATTTTTTGGATAATTGCTCATTGATCTATCCTGGAGGCGCCTGCATTTTTTCAATTTTTAATTCTCATATTTAATAAGTTTAAATAATATTTATTCATTAAAGCCGGAGTACCCGTTTTCGGGCGTATTTTCAACCCTCTGGGAAAATTATAAATATTGGTCCTACAGTGCCGGGAGTCCAAACTTTTTCTTCGGAAATTTCCTCCTCTTTTTGCATCTTTTTTCAAATTTGAATGATCTGGAATAGTTTTTGAGATATTGGCAAAAAAACAAACCCCCCTTTTTTTCACCTAATTGTTTATAACTATTGCAATTTTTGCGAGCAGCCTCAGCATTTTCTCAAAAAATATCTACATGCCATTCCGAATCGAATGACACCTCAATCATAATTTTCGGAGAATGCGAAAAAAATTTGGTACCTAAAAAGCACTGGTTAACTAGACTACTTGGGGAAATTTCATTATATCGAGTACATGTCAGCTTGTGGCTGGTTTGCCGTTGAGCCTTATTGGCAATGAATAATAATCAATCTCTAACACGTATTGCAGTACTATAGTCAGGATTGTTTTTATACTCCCACGCGAGATTCCTGGTCTTTTTTTTCTGTTACTTTTAATGTCGCCCAAAAATAGGCAAATGTCAGTCTTAACTTTCTCCAAAGTCATTTTTCTAGCCACGCTCTCCACTGAGTGAGTTTTACACTTAACGTTTTGTCTGTCGTTCGTGCTAGATGCCTGCCTCTATTTATTTTAGGTTTTTTACAATATCGATCGTTGTATAGCTTTTTGAGTTACTTAATTTTTCAAATATTCATTTTATTAGGATAATCGGCAATCAAAATAATCTGATCTTACTGTCTAGTTTTTTTTTTAGGCATGAACATTTTTTCACAATTTAATCCTGACGCAGAGCCCATGTGATTTGGTGGTTAAGATTCGTAGATTGTTCATACCTCCTTAAGGTATAATGGACAAGTCTTCAGATGAAACATTCATTGGAAGGATTGGGACGTCATAATAAGCTATCATAACATTATAACAAGTGAAAAATCACACCAAAATATTATATAGCTATATCGAGGTTTTCGCACTCGGAAATAATTACTGAAACTTCAAAAGCCTATTTCTATATTATTCATCAACAGAATTCTATTTCATGTTGGTATATTATTTTCTATGATAGAGTAAAATGTACCATATTGGAGACTGCTCCTTTGCAAGGAGAAGTTGTTAGTACTATTATAAACAAGTTGACTGTACCATGAATTGCATATGATTCATAATGTATTTTACATACACGTCCATGAGACATGTGATTCATTTGAATACTCATATAAATAATACTTTCATTTTTGAACGCTATATCCTTGGCAATTCCTGGTTTAACTAAAATACAGACTCTTCTTGTTTTCTGAGCAGAATCATATTCAGCTCATGAAACACTTATAATTATGGGCGAGGAATATTTCATGTTACAGGTATATATGTTTGGAAAATTTTGTATTAATTATCAATAACTGGTCATGATTGTAGGGCGCTCGTCAGCCATGAGAAAATAAGAAGCGAGGTGATTATTAAATTGATATACAGGCTGATAATAATAAAAATAATTTCATTTATGCAATTGACTTGTAAAAAATACAGGGAAATTGTGAAAAATGTCAAAAGGTGAAAGTGTGTACCTACATGTAATATAAAAAACCATCTTAATACATTACAGACTGAAAACATTGTTATTTACACATATTCACATACATTTAGATACACACATACATACACAGTATACGCACGTACATAATACACATCAACTACATATCACACTTAAAATTATAAAGTTTCCTAATTAAAAAAATATTCTATGGTGTAGCAGTTTTTGAGGAGTAAATGGTTTTTCAAAAATTGCTGAAGATGCTGCACTCTTTATATGTTCTGCCAGAGAATTATAGAAATTTTTTTGATTACGAGCTATGTTATGCCGGTAGGGAAAAATAAGGTTTTTTTCGTCTGGTGTGTTCTGATAGCAATATAAGTAGCTTTATTTTTTAAGATGAAACAACACGCTTCGAGGTTGTACGTGCTCGTAACAGTCAGAATATTGAATTTTTTGAATATATCTCTGCATGAGTCTATTCTACTTAGGTCTGCAATTCTTGACATGTTTTTTGGGTAACCTTCCACAGTCTGAAAATGAAAATATAATCAGGAAAATCTATACAAGTGTAGAAAGGGCATATTTTTGTAATAAAAACACCCTTTGTACCGCATAACTTGCTGCCTAATTTAAAATTCCGTACTTCATGTGAGAATGGAAGTGGGCGAACTATGAAGGCAAATAGCTATTTGTGTATTAAGAGCGAAAAGTAATACTTTGCCGCTTTAGAAAAAAGTTTGACAATGTTTTGAAAGCTGCAAAGTTTTTGCGCTCGAATTACACACAAGATTTTTTCTACAACCGCAGATTGCACAAAAATATTTGTTAAAAATTAATGATTTTTGATAACCTCAAATTTGACAGTTCAGATTTTAAAACGTGCGAGCATTACTTTGCGCTACACATTGTGTTATTGTAAAAAAACAAAAACAAATTATTTTAGTACCTATTTAATCAGTTATTTACATATTATTGTGTCACTTTATGATTTAAGTCTATGTGTAACAATATCTAAATATATTTGGAATTCTTCTAATACTTCTTCCCTCTTTAGTGGTGAAAAAACAGGCGAATTATTACTCGGTATTAAATGTCTGTGTTTGATAAAATATATGTAATATTTTGAAGCGATTTATTCATTCTTCTTCTAGAAAATTTGTAGTAGGCCCCTCTGAATGCTGTTGAACAAACCATTTTTTGACAGATGTTGGTCGCAGTTTTCAAGTAGCGCAGTTAAGTATATTAAACTGGAATGGCGTACTTGGACATGGCACAATTCTTTACAATTACATACGTTATACTTTTCAAAACTTTCCATTATCAGATAATTATTACAATTAATTTATTAAACACAAATAGTTGTTCTAAAAACTTTTTGATACGTCAAATAATCATTTGTTTATTTTTCTTGACAACAGCGGCAAGCATGGCCTCCTATCATGTCCAAACATAATACTCGCCTGTGCTATGCGAAAGTTATAAATATAACTATTTTGAATCAGAAAAAATATATTTCTACCATCTTCAGTAGTACAAAATTGTCAAAAAATAAAAGAAGAATAACCACCAACCAATTTTTGAACAGTTTTTCGTAACTAAAGTTTCATTTAACGCGATAATTTGGGCATCAATGTAATTTATAGATAATGTGAATTATTTACTAAATATACATTTCTACCATCTTCAGTATAATTAGAAGTTTAGAAAATGAGAGTTTATAATCATAATAACTATTTTTTAATTACTTTCATATAACTAAACTTTGTAATTTGCTTTATTTATGGCTCTATTTATCGTAATATACATAGTTACATGATGTAGAATCTAAAATTCAATTACTTTTAAAAAAGTACATTTCTACCACCTTTAGAGGAAGGAAACTCTCTCAAAACAATGTATTAGACTTTCCGAACATAAACTTTTGTTATTTTGTATAACTGAAGTTGATAATTTGTATTTTAACACTATTAAACGTTCAACGGAACATGCAAAGTGTAGGTGAAGTAGTTAATAAAAAAAGATTTAATAAAACCGTGGCTAATATACCAGCTTATTTTATTATGATAATTATTATGTATATACAATTAGATCTTAAATTCAGACAGATTAACAGATATTTAAATAACACAAATAACATAATAACACAATAACATAATAACATATTAATGTTTTTTGAGTACAATTATTATCTATATCTTATTATTTACAATATTAAAGTTAAATGTGCAATTTTCACAATTTTTTATGACAATTTCAGATGAAGTTTCTGGTGGTGACTGAACCGGGATATTTTCAGAGCTTCTTGCTTCCACGATTATTTTATTGGTGGTTTATTTATCGTCGGCGTCGATATCGGTAACAAAATTTTTTCACATGTAGAAATTTGTTAATAAGATTTTCATCTGTATAACCTTCTGCTATGTTAGTACTCTTCCATCCTCCATGTTTTTCAAATTGCGTGATATCGCCTCCTCCATTAACTGAAAGAGTGGCAGAAGTTCGCCCGAAGCAATAGGTATACTTGCATGATTCTGGAAGTCCAAGATACTGCGCTATATTTTTTGGAACTTTTGCAATATAATTCATTCCAACTACTCGATTATGGCATTTACCATTCGAATATGTTAAAAATAGTCTATGTATTTTCCATTTTTTGAGCCTGATTCGATAAATTGATATATAGTTCAGTGTTGCATTATTTGTGTTAGTGAATGTTCTGCTAGTGTATGTCTTAGAATCAGATATTTTTACAATAAGGATTGACTCCTTATCTTCAATGTCCATTACCATCTTGACAAGTTTGTCCCTCCTATACGCTCTAGCGATACCGCAAATTAGGATCACTATTTGCAGTAAATATATCTCATCAGGAGCGTCTGTTAAAAAGGTTTTGACTTCAATAAAATTTAAGGTTTTTGACTTTATTGGTTTGTGGCCAACAGCTTGACGTTTTGAATAAGCCAATAGTGTTTTGTATTCGCTGATGTTTATATCATGTTTTACTCATGTCGTAGATCTCAGCATTGAGTATATAGACCAAAGTGTAGAGGATTTCATTACCTTGGTTTTCTCTGCAAAATACGCAAGTAGAATGTTTTCTGATATCTTCTTGGTTCCTTTTGAATCGCACCATTTATTAAAAAGTTCATACTGCTTTTCGTACTTACTTCTCGACTTCTCTGGCAGTAAATTAAGAGCAACTGATTTGGCAGCTTGAACAATTTCCGGCGGAGTGCACGAAATTTCATGAATTTCATCGATTTCCATTGAATTTTCACGAAAAGACATTTTTATTTTCAATGACGATCTTAAAATCACGCGTTGTTCATGAAATAGTTGACATTTGTCAAATACCGTTCAACACCTACTCTGGTGTCAAATGTCGCACAAACATTTGACGTTTTTCCATTATGGTTTCCATGGTAACTCAGCGAGCGTTTTGGTTACTTTGCCGCTCGGAGAAGTGCAACTTTGCGCTTTCTTTTTGAAGCGCAAACATTGTACTTTTCGCCCGGTTGTAAAAAAATGATATTTTTACTGCAATGACTAGACATAAACTTGAGTGCATAACATCCTTTTCTAAGTTTGCCGCAGACAATGTCAATATGTGAATTCCATGAGAGTTTTTGATCAAAGGTAATTTCTAGCATGTTGATAGATTCAGAAGAAGAACGATGTCATCGGTATTCTCAAACAACAGAAGCTGGTGATGTTCCCGACTATTTGCACCAAACAGTAGAGCTTTGGTATTTGTCTTATCAATTATTAGATGGCTTTTGTCCGTCCATGTTATCACTTAAGCATAGGTATTCTCATCCAATGATTTTAATGATAATAAATTATCTTCTATAATTAAAATGTTTGTGTCGTCTGCATAACATGTTGAATAATTCTTTTGGATTCATTCAAGTATGATATGAGGTCATTGGCAAATACTATGAATAGAAGGGGGCCTAATACTGACCCTTGCGGAACACCTTGCGTAGTGTCAAATTAATTTTGACATTGTTTAAGTAATTCATTAGATATATTGTCAATTCCACAAGAGCTAGAATTTTTTAAACCATCAATTATACTTATTACATCATTTTCTGTAATTCTGTAATCATTTTCTGCATGAAGAAACTATTCGGGTTATTGTCAATATTTTGATGTATGAATTGCCATCATATTCGATGTTGTTTACAATGGTTTCGTGAAATGTATTTAATTTCGTATGTTTATTCACTGATGATTTCTTTTGCAAGTTATTGATAATATTCCAGATTGTTCTCGACTTGTTAACAGAGGTTGAGGTCAATTTGTCGTAGTATGACATGGATGCTACCTGTAGCCCCTACTGATATTCTCGATCTAAAAAACTACTTAATTCTCTGAAAATGTTGGGCTAGATTATTGTAGAGACACATTGTCCTTGAGGTTAACTAGAGCAGGTGTCATAATATATTTGGTTACTCGATTCTTATTATCACCTCTTTGGTGCACCCTCTTATTCGGAAATGAAATCTCGAAGTAATGTAACACGATATCTGCAAATGCTTGATAGGCTGAGTTGGGACAAGACTGAATATAGGTCTCATTCCAGTTTTCATTCCGTAAATAATTTTTGAATACATTGATGTTCTCATCCGAAAAGTTTCGCTTATAATAAAATGGTTTAAACGTTATGTTCTCTGGCAGCGCATCGAGAAACAGTTCAATGAATTGGGAGTAATGGTCTGAGAGATGCATGTTTACTACTGCTACACTATAGGGTTTCACAGTGTTGATTAGGAAATTGTCAATACATTGCTGCTGAGTTTCCTTTAACTCTTGTCAGGATTTTCACTGTGACATTAACATCAATACATGATAATAAATCTTCGAGTGATATACAATACGTCGTGTGAGAAATAAAGTTAATATTGATGTCGCCTCCAATGATTACTGTCATTTTTTGTGAACATATTTTACTTAAGATATCACTCAGCAGACCCAGAAATCATAAAAATCCCCATCAGGAGGCCGATAGATTACAACGCAAGATACCTTCTTTACAGCAATCATCTATATCATATCGCTCTACAACTCCTTGAAAGTCATTAAGTTTATAGATTGCAACTCCACCATGAGTCTTTTCTTTTCTAGAAAATGGATTACAAAGCGTGAATCTACTTAATTTAAAGCTATCAATCGATTCTTGAGACTGCCAATGTTCAGATATAAGCAAAAAGTCACAGTACTTGTCATTTTCAAAAATATCATTCAAAAGTAGCGTTTTATTGCTGATACATTAGAGATTCTGGTTACAAAAGGTGATTTTAGACTCATTAGCATCAGTTACAGATTGAGTTTTTCCTACCGGTTTGTTTTTGAGGATAATCTAAAGAAGAAGATGAGACTGGTTCTATGGCATTTATTTCGGTTATTTCTATCGTCTTCGGAGCAATGGTTTCCTGGTTTCTTGCTGTGAAATCAAAATTTTTCTTTAATTGTTCCATGAGTTCAATTTTACTGCCTTTTTGTTTTCTGTCAGTAAGAAATGTTATCTAGCAGTTTCTATTGAATTGTTCGAATATCTGATTTTTTTCTGAAAATAAGCCTATTCATATATTTTTCATAGTAGTTATTACATTCTGATACAATAATAAGATTTGTAAATTTTCCATGACCTAGTACATTATTCAGAAACAGTTGTAAAGTTCTGTTATTACTTATCTTTTTTGTGTTAAACATAACTATTATTGTATCATCCTGACCATATTCTATCGTTTCACAAAATATATTTTGAGTTAACTCACGAAGATCCATGTCCTTTCTTATATTCGCATTTATCTTACAAGTAGATTAGTCTATAATTTTTGTGATGTCTCTTGGGAATCCTATCGCATACGGGTCAACACAGATATAATTTTTTTTGTGAAATCTCGATTGAATTTTAATGGTGTTATTCACATCTTCAATATTTGTAGTAGTCGTAGTAGTATTTTGTTGAATAATTTCAGTTGTGATATTTGCTGCTTCCAGTTCCAAAAGACTAGTTGAGATTCTATCTTCTAGAGTCAGGTTTTCCTTTCTTAGTGTGCCATCTAGTATTGAAATGTCTACGCCACTGTTGAAATGGGGATCAGTCATGGTCGATTGTTGATTCATATGATGGGTGCTTGTTTGTATGTCAGCTGTTTTTACAGAGACTACTTTTTCTGCGATTTCTTCCATTAGTTCCTTAATTTTACATTCCATTTCTTCAATGTGTTTTTTTGCTTTTCTAGCAGTGAATTCATTTCTTTTTCAGATTCTAATGCCTGCTGTATTGCATTTTGGTTCTCATCTTTCAGTTTTTGTATGTATTTGTCTCTTAGAAATCCATCTTCCGCAAGTTCGTTTATTGTTTTTTCTAATAAGCTGTTTTCTCCTTCATGTTCTTCCTCAATGTTCTCTCGGCAACAGATTATTTTATTGACTTCACTTTTTTCTTCCACTATTGCTGCAAACAGCTTTTATGAAACACGCAAGAACGCTTTTTGCACACATAATGAACAAAAGGTTTCAGTTTTCAACATTTGTTGTTCATTTTTGTGAGCGGATTAGAAACAGGTCTAGCTCGTGTGAATACACTCTACACTATTTGATAATATCAATATCTTGCAATGGTGTGAGAAACGAGACGTGCTCAATTTTCCATCAAGTACAGAAGACACAAACTGGTACTGGAATCCAGAAGTGCTGAATACTTCCATAATATTATAATGTAATAAAGAAAATGACATTTCTGACCAAATGAGTGGCTACTATAGTCGCTATCGAGTTCGTTGATGGCTTTATTGTCATAGCTTTTGTTTCCATTTCTAACTATAGAATGTATCATCACCATAAATGTACAGAAGATCTTATAGGTGAGGTACGGAGAGACCTATAAGATCTTTTGTACATTTATGGGGATGATACATTCTATAGTTAGGATTGGAAACAAAAGCTATGACAGAAAAGCCACCAACGAACTAGATAGTATAATTTTGCCAATATCAATTGCAGAAGCATAAAAAAGTCTTGCGGCGAAATCGTGTGAGCAGCAGTGGCGGAGATAACTAATTTTATTTAGATATTTTAAGATTTCAAAAATACTTCATAAATAATGAAAAATGAAAAAAAATTAAAGACAAGCTTTTATTTATACAAATACATTAAGAAAGAAAAATAATTTCTTTCATTGTTTGATGTAGGTTATTATTATATCCTCAAACGTATTTCGATCGGCACACACCAAGACCATAGACGCTACTGGTTTTTAATCTTTCAGAGCTATTAAAACACAAATATAACGCGTGATTTATGACCTCCCATCGTAGCGACACAGCTGCCAGCATTATGTCCAACTTGATTGGTCCAGACGAATCGGTTGTACAACTGACAGCCCTCACTCGAGTCCACGTTGACTATCGGCTCTTTTGATGAACCGTTTGCCGACGGAAAATGTTTACGAGTAGTACAGACTATTTTTCGTTCCGTTTCTTCGCATATACGCTCGTGTTAGCAAAGTGAGTTTTCATTTGCTTCCTATAGAAACAGCTTCTGCAATTGATATTGGATGGACTATAACTACAGTAACTACTCATTTGGTTAGAAATATCACATGTTTTTCTTTATTATATTCTAATATTATAGGAGTATTTGGTACTTCTGGATTCCAGTACCAGTTTGTGTCTTCTGCACTTGTTGGAAACCAGCACCATTGCAAGATCTTGATATTATCGTCATGTATATCGATATAATAATCACCACTCTTCTTATTTTCTCAAATTACCGCAGAGATCCGTGTAATGCTCGTATACCAGTTATCCATGATGAAAAATCGACCTTTGTTCAGCAGTTTTTCTCCGAGAATCGAACAGACTTTGACTCATTACCGCAATATATTTCCCAAACAAATTCGTTAGCTTGTAAATTTTGATGCCTTATTTACTAGATCTGCTCGAATTATACAGCCAAAACTGCAGTCCTTATCTGAACAGAATCATTGATTCATCCACACACGTATTAGTAAAAATGTACATCCATTAGTCTTAATAGAATATTTGAACAAACAGCAAATACAAACTTTAGAAAAAAATGAAATCCACGAAAATAGAAACTGATAAGCAAAAAATAACCCTTTTTAGTCCTAATAACTAAGCTCCTAAACTAATGTAAGTAACTGATTTTGAGTCGGCGCAAAACTGAATTACGTGAAGCATAAAATGATGGCAGTGGAAGAGCGGTGGAGTTTTAATAATTTTTTTTTAAAGAAATTTAATGATCTTTGTTGATTGTTTGATAGGCGCCGACTCAAAATTAGTTACTCACATCAGTTCAGGAGCTTAGTTATTGAGAATAATAAGGGTTATTTTTTGCTTTTCAGCTTCTTTATTCGTCGGTTTCATTTTTGTTAAATAGTTTTTATTTCTTATTTTTTTTGTGGCAAAAATCTACTTATTACTACTCACTCAATTGAGAATTAAGGTATCCATTATTTTGTAGTGTTATCAGAACTACATATGTGTGCCAAGATTCAAGAGAATCCCTTTGGGGTGGATAATATTTCCCCAAATTCAAATATGACCGACTTCGAGGTATACCCTACAAGATAAAAAAGAATCATACAAATCGGATGACCCAGTACAAAGTTATACCTAATAGAATCGGTTAAGGGGCCGAAATCCTCCATTTTGCTACCCTTAGGAATGGCATTTTTTTTTCAATTTCTATTGGGGCCAACTTCGAAGTACACTTTTTCCAATGAAAAAAGAATCATCGAAATCGGACTACTCTGTGGAAAGTTAAGCATGGTCACACAAAAAAATTAAAATACCCGTCGACTAGAGAACCTCCTCCTTTTTTATTTCGTCGGTTAAAAATGTTGTACATGTCTAACTCGGCAGAATATAATTTTCTATGTTAGTAAAACCAACTTTTGAAAACAGGTCGGACGTACGGTGGTCAGAAAAATTCGTATGGGGATAGTCAACATGTTGATATGCATCATATAGGTTCTCTGCTTATAATAACCCGGTCAATTTAGACATAAAAATAGTGGCCAAATAAAAAAAATTCCCGGGGACTCAAATATTGGTGGAGAGCTGGGGTTTACCATTACAAATAAAGTTTTAAAACTCTCCATCGATCCTATGTGTGCTACAAAAGTTATTCGGGGTCAAATGTCAAAATTTGAGGTTTTTTAGATTTTTCTCGAAAACGGTGAGTTTTATAAAAAAAAAACTCCGAACCGAAGTTGTAGATCTCAAAATTTTCTACAAAAATGGCACTCATAATTTTTTTCCTAAGAGTTACCATTCCTGAGATATCGCGATTCTAAGGAGTCACATTATACATGATATGCACATATAAGCCACGTATATACATAATCAGGCACCTAAGACAAGTATAAATACCTTTGTGTCTCTTTTATATATATTATACTAATCTGGAAACATTTATTCAAAAGATAGTCAGTCCCTAACTGAATCCCCTCTACCCACGTGGCCTTGAGAAACATCTGGCTATTCTATTGTCCGTAGGTCTCGTTCATATACTATACAGTGACGATAGTGTTTGACGGCTACAGTAACTCGACGAAGAATATTAAAGCTGCAGAACAACGTCGTCGAACTAAAAAAACATCATCGAGTTCCGAGATTATCTTTGATGAATTTATGACAGTTCCAGCGAATCAACAACAATTTCTCGCTAACATAAATAATAAATCTCGTTTCATTTAAGTGACAAATTAACAGCTGCGAATATTGCAGTGAAACAAGCTCAAAATGACGCAGATGTCCTCATAATTGAAACAGCAATAGAAAAATTTAATGCAACAAACACAACAATTGTAGTTGGTGAAGATGTTGATTTGTTAGTACTACTTACTGCAAGGACTCCAATGGATAAAATTATTTATTTTCTGAAACCTGGAAGGGCTCAACAGCGAACAGAAATACATTCTCCAAAAAGTTTATCTGCTTATCCCAAATGCCAAAACTATATTTTATTTTCACATGCGATAACCGGCTGCGACACTTTGTTAGCAATGTACAGAAGGGGCAAAACGTCAGTATTTAAATTATTCGAAAAAAAAAAAAGATTTGACTGACTGCGCTGAAGTATTTACAGAAATTGATTCCACACCTCAAACAATAATTACGGAAGGAATTCGCTTTCTTCTTGCGGTTTATGGAGCTCCAAAAAATATTACTTGCATTTGGATAAACACCGATACTTAACTTTTGTAAAAAATACGCGTAACAAGAAACAAGTACAACTATCATCTCTTCCTCCAATATCGGCATCTGCTATTCAACACTTGTATCGAGTATTCTATCAAGTTCAAACATGGCTAGGCAATCAACTGAACCCAGAAGACTGGGGTAGGAAATTGATAGAACCGATTCAAACTTTACTCCCACCTGCTCCGGAAAAACTCCTCAACGCTATTTTTTGCAATTGCAAAAAATGTTGTAGTGCCAAATGTGGCTGTAAAAAAGTCGGGTTGCTGTGTTCTCCAGCGTGTACCAATTGCCAAGGTCAGTCTTGCTCAAATATCCAGTTGAGTACAATAGAGGAAGATTCCTGTGATTTTAATAAAGAGACCAATGACTCAGCCACATTCGAACAATTTATGAACATCCAGCAACAGAAAGAGAAAGAAGGAGAAATCGAAGAAGACATGACTGTTGAAGTAGACTTTTCAAGAGTATGAATCTGATTGAAATATCTAAGGAAATCAAAACAATAGTTAACCCAATAATCAATAGCAATATCAATAATCAATATCAATAATAAGGTAATATCTAGAAGTTGACGGGTATTGTTTCCCTAAATTATGCTAAAATTGTCATGACAGTTGGTGAAGTAGGCCTACAGGGGAAACCACAGTAAAAAAAACGCGCCGAGTACACTACCTCACAGGTGGCGTGGAAATGTGTGCATATCATGTATAATGTGACTCTTAGAATCGCGATATCTCAGGAATGGTAACTCTTAGGAAAAAAAATTATAAGAAACATTTTTGTAGGAAATTTCAAGATCTTTTCAAGAGGTTTTTTTTTTATAAAACTCACCGTTTTCGAGAAAAATCCAAAAAACCTCAAATTTTGACTTTTGACCCCGAATAACTTTTGTAGCACACATAGTATCAATGGGGATTTTTAAAACTTCATTTGTAATGGTAAACCCCAGCTCTCCACCAATATTTGGCTCTCCGGGAATTTTTGTTATTTTAAATGTCTATATTGACCGGACTATAATGCTTATTCAGTTAACAGTGATTGGAATATTTCGGCTCAGTCAACTACACCTTTTGTGGTTACGTATTTTTAACAGACGAAAAAAAAGGAAGGAGGTTCTCTAGTTGACACGTTTATACATATTTCTTTTTTCTTATGTATGGCCACACATAACTTTTCACAGAGTAGTCCGATTCTGATGATTCTTTTTAAAAAAAATAGGGTAGTAGTTGGTCCCATTTGGATATTGAAATCGGTCCTAAGGGTAGGAATATGGGAGATGATTGTTGGTTCACCCACTGAATTTTTACTTCTTAACCGATCCTATCACGCATAACTTTGTAATGGATTACCCGATTCAGATGATTTTTTTTATTGTATGCTTCGAAGTTTGTCCATTTGAATTTAAAAAAAAATAACAACCCTATGGGTAGAAAAGTAGGAGATAACTTATTGATTTTACACCTGTGAATCGATTCTGTTGCAACTTGGCACAAATATGTAGTTCTGACGACACTACAACATCATGGAGGCCCGTGGTTAAGTTGATGATGGAGACGGAAGGCAGTCGAGGGATCTCCTCAACGGTTCACTGCAGCTAGTGTTTGGGGTGATATGTACATATATGATTACATGTCCTGACTAACTGTCTCACTGATCTACTGATTTACGATCAATGCCCAGACCAAACCGCTGGATCTAAGAGCTGAAATTTCGTCAGCATTTTTTTTATATTCCATCCCTGAAGGGGTGAAAAGGTGGGTCAGACGGAGGGTGAAAGTGAAATTACGGTTGGTTTCGAAATAAGACTCATGGAAATTAATATTTGGGCTCTTCTTCACAAATGAAGGTGTTTCAGGGTTATGGAGGTTGGAAGTCTGTATAAATAGTTTGTTAGGATGGAATTGGTATTTGGGGTCTTTGTTACAAATAAAAACTTAAAGTTTCGGTCGGAAATTAACCCGGGGAAAGGGTTTAAATCAAGTCAATAAAAATTGACATTTGAAGTTTTTGTTACGAATAGAAAATAAATGTATTTCAGTGTTTCCAGAAATTCAACCCCTAAAGGGGTGAAAGTTTGTAATGGGTAAGTTTTCAAGTTGGGGACATAAAAAGTGGTATTTGAGGTCTTTGTAAGGGATAAAGAAATACCTGTTTCAGTGTTTTCATAAATGCAACCACTAGGAGACTGAAACGGGGGGTGAAAGTTCATGTGAGGGTTCCGTTAGTTTTGAAGTTGGGGTCATAAAAATTTATATTTGAGATCTTTGTAACAAATAAAAAATTACGTGTTTCAGTGTTTTTAGGAATTTCGTTCTCAAAGGGGTGAGTAAATTTGTAATAGTCGTCACAAAAAAAAAAAAGTTCAACACGGACAACAACAAGTCGCTGGTACTAGCTAGTTATAGTATCTAACAGTGGATAGTTAAAGAAAGGTGAGTAAGTTAGTACTTTAGAAGTAATCCAAATTAAGTAGGTAGCAATTAGTAGATTTTAGTAACAAAGATTCAAGAAATGAAAACTTCTCAACAAAAAATGCAACCGACGAAAAAAGATTCTGAAAAGCAAAAAATAAAATGAACCTTTTTAGTCTTGATAACTAAGCTCCTAAACTAATGTAAGTAACTAATTTTGAGTCGGCGCCAAACAAACAATTAACAAAGATCATTAAATTACTTTATAGAAATGATCAAAACAGATCAACATGAAGAATCAACGTGAAATCACCAGCGATAAACAATAACATTCCAAAAATGCGCTCTCCGCTCGACCACTCGCAACGACATGTGCCCTCACGTGTATGCCCGTTCGCGTAGCTGTCTTGCTGATATTGACTTTGAAAATGCTCGGCAATTTCTGGCGTAGGGAAGCGTTGCCGCCGCGCACCCCGCTACCATCATTTCACGCTTTTCGTAATTAGTTTGCTTGTTTGTTTGTTTGGCGCCGACTCAAAATTATTCACTTACATTTGTTTGAAAATTTTGTTATTAAGACTAAAAAGGTTCATTTTATTCATAACCAACCAAATAAAAAAGGAGGAAGTTCTCTAGTCGACGCGTATATTTTTTATGTATGACCACGCATCAATTTTCACAGAGTAGTCCGATTCCTATGATTCTTATTTCATTGAATAAAAATTACTTCGAGGTTGGTCCCATTTGAAATGGAAAAAAAATGCCAGCCCTAAGTGTATACAAATGGAGGATATTTATCGTTCACCCTCTGAATTTTGGCCCGTTAACTGATTCTATCAGGCATAACTTCGTACTGGGTTTTCCGATTTAGATGATTTTTTTTTATTTTATAAGGTATACCTCGAAGTTGGTAATATTTGAATTTGAAGGAGAAATATCCACCCCTAAATGTAGAAAAATGGGGGATGATTTATTTTCCATGTGTGAACCGATTCTTTTGAATCTTGGCACACATATGTAGTTCTGATAACACTACAACATCATGGATATCTCAATTGTTAATTGAGTAGATTTTTGCCACAATAAACATAAGAAATAATTTGAGTCGGCGCCAATCAAACAATCAACGATGATAATTACATTTCTTGAAAAAAAACATTAAAACGCCACTGCGCATCCCGCTGCCATCATTTTACACTTTACCTAATTCAATTGCTAGTTTGTTTAGCTCCGACTCAAAATTAGTTACTTACATTAGTTTAGGAGCTTAGTTATTGGCCACGTTTATACCGTGTCTTGGTATGCTGACTAATGATTATATTCCAACCAAATTCTGTTGGTCAGTGTGGTATAAATTGTGCACTTGGTCAAGTAACTAGCTTGGTTTGGTACCGAAATTTGTTGTGTACCAGACTATAATACTGAGTTGACTGAGATGGTGTAAACAGTACGATAAATTTTACCAACCGTGACTGTAAATTTTGGTTTGAAAGATTGCTAAGCGTTCTGTCGTGGTTAGCGCACTGGCTGAATGAACCGAATGGAAACAATAGCCATAAATAATGATAATAGTTTGAAAAACTGAAAAACACGCTTCAATAGAAAACAAAACTAAAAAGTAGAAAATAATTTTAAGTGAGTTTGAAATAAGAATATAGTGATTAACAACAAATTTATTCCATCGTAAAAAAGCGTGGGGAGCTTGATGTCAATTGTTGTTAATATTTCATGGACAAATATTGGTAAAAGTGGAATCATTATGAGAATATCTTAAAAGCACCCCACGCCTTTTCACGATGAAATAAATTTGTTGTTAATCACTGTATTCTTATTTCAAACTCATTTAAAATTATCTTCTACTTTTTAGTTTAGTTTTCTATTAAAGCGTGTTCTTTGGTTTTTAAACTATTATTTATTTTTAAACTTCTTAGTTTTGTTTTCTATTGAAGCGTGTTCTTTAGGTTTTTAAACCAATATTATTATTATTATTTTTTTAACTATTATTTTCCAATTTTGAATAGAATCCGACCATAATCACAAAACTAGTCCACCATTTTGGAGCCGCCATTTCGAATCGTTCAATTTCGACACAATAATCATAATCTCCGACCCCAAAAACCCCCACATACCAATTTTGAATAGAATCGGGCCATAATCACAAAACTCGTCCGCCATATTGGACCCCAAAACCCCACATACCAATTTTGAATAGAATCGGCCATAATCACAAAACTCGTCCGCCATATTGGAGCCGCCATTTTTTTTTTTCTCAAACAAAAATTTCTTAATGCATTGTCACCGGAATTATGTACACCTGCCAAATTTCAAATCATTCGTACGTCTGGAAGTGGGTCAAAATCGCGCCCAAAGGAATCGATTACAAACAAACATACAAGTGAAGCTAATATGAAGCGTGTAAAAAGAGAGCGACAGAGAGTTAGTGAAAAATATATTCTGTGATTCCTAACCTTAGTTTCCGCATCATTACCTAGGAAATTGTTTTATATATTTTTGTTGGTATTTTTATATAAAATGAGTTGCTGTATTTTAGAACTTCCTATAAAAAAGTTCAAAGGTATTGAAGAAACCAGTGCGTTTCTGCAAATATTTTTGGACAAGAAAATTATATAAATTTTGGATGGCAAAAAATTTAAACACCTAGACATTTACAAGAGCTTCGAAGGAGACTTGTTGAGTGGGGGCTTTACAAAAGCTGCTGACATTGACAGATGACACAATTCCGAATTAGATAGCACAGTTTCAATCGTCTCTCTTGGATACATGACTAAATAAATACCAAACCAGAAGCAAGTTGATTAATTAATCATTTGACAGAACACGATGTAAATAAACGACTACTAAAATATTTGGTTTGAATTTGGTCACATACACTTGGTAAGGTTACCAAATTCACATACGGTATAAACGTGGCCATTATGACTAAGGAGGGTTATTTTTTGCTTTTCAGTTTCTTTTTTTGTCAGTTTCATTTTTGTTGAAAAGTTTTTTGCTTTTCAGTTTCTTTTTTCGTCGGTTTTATTTTTTGTGGAGAAGTTTTTATAGTCATCACAACACAAATTCGTTTTGAATCGGGTGGTATTGAAATTTTTCAGTGATACAACTCAGAAGAGTGTTTTCCTTCTTTTTAATTTTGCCGTTGAAACGAGCTTTGAGCTTTGCATGTATGGATATTACCGAACATACATGATTATTTCAATATTTATTTGTGAATAATTGGTGTATGAGTGGTCCAGAAGTCGCGACGAGGTCGACTCTTGGATTTCAGAATATGCATCCAAATATGAAAGTATGAGTATGTAATCTAATCTACCTGATTATGAATAGAATGAACCTAACGGACAATTCTTCAATGAAAATTATCTAAAGTTGAAGCAATGAAGTGTCTCATTTCAATATCAATAAGCTATTTCCATGAATTTTGTTATAAATACCTAAAATTTACAATTACCACAAATTTGATTGGAATCTATGACAAAAAAATCTTCTTTCCACATATAGTATATCCATTCTCAGTTGAATACATTGATCTTCAACTCAGAATAGAGGGTTCGTTCAAAATCGTACATATTATAATATGGAATTGAAAAGGAAAACGAAAAGATAAATAAATATTATTTCCTGTATACCAAAATTGAGTGGAAACTATTTGCCGCGTAAAAACCAGTCGATAACTTTGCTGACCGCGTATTGCATGAATTACCGTAAACCACCACAGATTACTTCATTGAGTTTGAGGTTGGATCTTTTAGTAGAAGAGTGGTGTTTTGTGTGTCAGAAGCAGCCATGTATGGTGAACAACTGCAAGAAACATTTTATCCAGTAGTCGAAATACCATCAAAATTGGCTAAGAGCTGTTTTTGTACATTACATTTTAAGACTATTATAAAAATAAATATTGCTAATTAACTACCTGTGACTATTAAAAACTGTGATAATTTAAATCTATTCAAAAAGCTTTTAATTACATTTGTCGCCATGATTGAAAAGAAATACTGATGGCGAAAGGAGCGTCAACGATTAGTCTTTGATAAACCTGTTTTTAATTCACCAACTTCCCTATACACCCTATTCACTTCCTGCTAGATTTTCAATGTTTCTATTATAGTTCATTCATTATCAATTGCAGAAGCATAAAAACAATTATCCTACTCTTGCGGCGGAATCCTTCGAGCAGCAGAGGCGGAGATAACTAATTTTATTTAGTTATTTGAATATTTTAAAAATAAGTTCAAATAAAAAAATATGCCATGAACGAGGAAGTATGTATTAATAGGCAATCGGATCATCATAATTTCATTTTCCCATTTAAAAAAACAAAATATTTTCCATCAAAACACAACACAGCTATACAATATTTTAAAACCTATTTCGATCCCAGACCAGAGACGCTATTGGCGTTCATTAACTCAGACCTCCTGAAACTGGTGATTTATTAGTCTCAGCGTATAGACACACCTACAAGCATTATCAAATAGCTGTCACTCAAACCCATGTTGACTATCGGCTCTTTAGATCTTAAATGGGGATTGAAAGATTTTTTTTTTTTATGTTCTGGTTCCCACGAAAAGGGATATCCTGTAATGTTCAGAGAACATCGTGGGAACACAGGGAAAGAAGGTAGGAGTTGGTGTTCTTCTTAAATTTCTGGAGGTTGTATGCCTCGGGGAACACCTCCCTAGGCAATGAGTTCCAAAGCCTCGCTGTTCGTTGGATGAACGAGTCTTTGGAAAGTGATGTTCTGCAGGTCTCCAAAGTGACCACGAAGGGGTGTGATGACTGAACTTGACGGGTTATTCTCGAAGAGACTGCCAAAGCAGGAACGATTGTTGATATTTCAGAAGAGCATCGCCCATGAAAATATCTATAAAATAGAGACAAATCGCCAACTTTTCTACAGTGTTCCAGACAAGTGAGCGAGTTTGTAAGCGAGGCATCACCGACGAGACGAATTGCCCTTTTTTGGACAGAATCCAATAGCCTCAGGATATGTTTAGGTGCCGCGCTCCAAATATGGGAACAGTATTCCAGGACAGGTCGGATCTGTGCCTTATAGATCATAAGCAGCTGAGTGGGGATGAAATAGCTCTTGGCACGAAACAAAAAACCAAGTTTTTGGGATGCACTTTTTGGCAATGGACCTCACGTGATTTTCCCAGGAAAGGTTATTGCTGATAGTAATACCAAGCATCGATATGGATGACTTCAGTGGTATGGTTACTCCTGACAAAGTTATGTTAGGCACAGTGAGATCGGCTTTTCTAGAGAAAAGACATGCTTGTGTTTTGTTTGCATTGAATTCTACCAAGTTATTAGATCCCCACTCGAGAATTGTTGCTAAGTCCATATTTATATTATTAACATTTCTTCCCCGTTCATTTCTGGTTTCACGGGCTGATATAGGAGCCCTGGAAGAGAAAGCGGTATGGAGGGTACTATCATCGGCAAAGCTGTGTACTGGACATGAAGTTGCTTTCAACAGGTCGTTGATGTGAAGTAGAAATAGTGTTGGTGCGAGAATAGATCCTTGCGGAACACCAGCATTTATGAGTAGAGTGTCAGATGAAACTCCATCGATCACTACATGGAGAGACCTGTTTGAGAGAAAACTAGCAAGCAGAGAACACAGCTGAGGGGGCAAGCCATAAGACGGAAGCTTGGCGAGGAGTCCCTGGTGCCAAACTCGATCGAACGCCTTGGAGATATCTAATGCCACAGCTAAAGTTTCTCCATACTTTTCAATAGATAGCTGCCATATCTGTGAGACGTAAGCGAGCAGGTCACCAGTTGATCTCTGATGGCGGAAGCCATATTGTCTATCGTTGACAATTCCTGAGTCTCCAAGATATTTCATTAGCTCGATGTTGATGGCTTTTTCCATGACCTTTGAAATAATAGATAGCAGTGCGATAGGTCTGTAGTTGCTAGGTAGGGCCTTTTTGCCTTTTTTAGGGACTGGCTGTACTCTTGCAATTTTCCAATTGGACGGAAATACCCCCAAATTGTAAGAGTGGTTGAACAACTTGCAAAGAACAGGTGTTAGTTCGGGGGCACATTTCCTGAGAACAATCGGCGGGATTCCGTCAGAACCACAGGCTTTGTTGGTGTTGAGACCCAGCAAAATCTTTATGTACGTTGGCGAAAGGTGATCTCGGGCATGTGACTGTCAATAGGTGTAATGTTCGGGGGTTAATTTCCCGATGAATCCAGAGTGGAATTTCCAGCAAATAGGTGCGCAAAGATATTGGCTTTTTCCTGGGCAGTCGTTGCTAGTGTTCCATCTTCTTTGGTTAGAGGAGGAAATGAGCTGGAAGTGAAGTTTCTTCCCACAGCTTTGGCGAAAGACCAAAATGCACGGGATCCGTTAGGACATTCATCAAGTTTTGATCTCATTTTGGCATTGTGGGCATCTTTTGAGCATTTTATTGTCTCTTTGCATATGCCTCTAGCCTCGACATATGCTGCTCTGGTCTCAGGGCCCGGATTTTTTAGCCATCGATGGTATGCTGCCTGTTTGGAAGCCACAGCTCTAGAGCAGTTTCTGTTAAACCAGGTCTTATCGGATGATGTTCTTCTTTCGGTATTCGGTATGTAGGTTTGCATCCCCAACATGATGATTTCAGAAATTGTCTCAGCACATCGTGTTGGATCTACTGAAGAGAAACAAACTCTTTTCCATGGAAACGCTGAGAAAAACATACGAAGACCTTCCCAGTCGGGCGAATTGTAATGCCACATGAGACGGGGTGGTATTGTGCAGCTCGATGGTAAATGGAAAGAGCATGTTGTGGAGATGAGGGTGTGATCAGAGTTTCCAAGTGGGGCACAAACTTCTATTCTATACGGGTCAGGATTGGTGGTGAGGAAAAGATCTAGTGTATTGGCAGACTGGTTGTTGACATCAGGGATGCGGGTTGGTAGCTCGACCAGTTGTTCTAGACCA
Organism: Gonioctena quinquepunctata; assembly: GCA_018342105.1. Classification (NCBI taxonomy): domain Eukaryota; kingdom Metazoa; phylum Arthropoda; class Insecta; order Coleoptera; family Chrysomelidae; genus Gonioctena; species Gonioctena quinquepunctata. The sequence continues at coordinate 1,076,807 of JAFIRS010000045.1, forward strand.
TGAGTGATGGCGAAGGCCACGGCTTGACGACCCGCATCATCTGTTTTGTTAGATAATTTGAGCCAGGCAGCGTTATAAACATTAAAGTCTCCCATGATTATGGTTTCAGCTGTTGGATGGTTCTCCTGAATGTAGTCCAGTTTGAGTGATAAAAACTCAAAGAGGTCGTTATATGAAGGTCCATTAGGTGATAGGTAAAGGCAGCAGAGGAACTTTGTCAGTTTGGTATCAGATAGCTTGAACCACATCACATCAAAGTCCTTGGACCTTGTTGGTGGACGAGTTTACTTGTGTTTCTGTTAGAGCCAGAATATCCGGTTTTTTCGTCTGTAGGTGATGGTGAACGTCATTGATGTTCTTGTTGAGTCCGCGGATGTTGCAAAAATTAATCTTTAATGTTGAGTCCCCTCGAGTACCTCTCGCCCGGAAATCCGAATGGAGAGGTATTTTGCTTCCGGAGTGTTTTACTCTAGGAGACTCCATCATTATTACTATTAGGATGCACCTGAAAATAAAGGAGGAATTGGGGAAAAGGAAAGAGGAGACCGGAAAGTATCGACCGAACACTGAAACATGGAATGATCCATTTCACAGCACACAAAGTCGATATGGTGGTATTTCACCGGGCGATGAGACCATCTTCCACCTACGGTTATCCTTTTAGTCGCCTCTTACGACAGGCAGGATTTACCATGGGGCTATTCTAAAGCCGACCCCATACAGCCAGATGTGGGTTCCGTTAGTTTTTTTAAGTCAGGGTCATAAAAATTGGTAATTGAGGTCTCTTCTACGAATAAAGAAATATGTGTTTCAATGTTTTTACAAATTCAACCTAAAGAGGTTTAATGGGAGGTTACATTTTTTATGGGGGTTCCGTTAGTTTTTCAGTTAGAATAATGAAAATTGGTGTTTTTTCTCTATGTGAGAATTCCGTCATTACAGGGGTGAAAAGCGGTTAGTGAATTTGTGATAGTTGTCAAAAAGCATTACTTTCGCTGTCAAATCAGTTATATCACTCAAACGAGATAACGGGATACCGGGATAACGGGAAACGAGATAACAGGAAACGGTATAATGGGATAACGGGAAACGGGAAACGGGCAAGGCCACAGGCCTAATAAACTAGATAAAATCACACAAAGAAAAAGTGAAAGATACAATTTCTAGGCGTACAAAGTTATACAAGATGGATTCATAAAACACTTTTCCGCATATACTCATTAATAATAATAATCAATCGCCTTTATTTACTCCAAATATAGAATGTATACACGAATATTACTTTGATTTGGCGAAGTCTAGCAAGGCTCTTCATACCCAACCAAATCAAAGCAGAAACAAAAGTTAGTATGTGCCATCATACAATTTCAAATAAAACAGTTATTAATATAATAATACTATTACTTGAAACAAAAAAATAAGAGAGAACAAAAACAACAAAAACAAAAAAGAACTCCTCTGAGTGTTTTCTCTTGACATCGGGTAGTTTATTGATTTACGTTATATGTTGTTTATTTGTTCGCTCAACAAATGACATTTATTTTTGAATTTTAATTTAATAATATTTGTATTCCCGAATTCTTCCGGGAGCGAATTTAAGAGCTGAATAGCATTGTAAATGAAGCACCTAGAGAACATTGCAGTCCGATGACGAGGAACAAGGAATATTTTCTTGAATCTGGTATGTATAGCTTCTACAGCAATAAATGTTCCTTCAAGATAGGAAGATAAATCTGTTGATTTCAGCAGTTTTTGTTTAAAATTTGCAAGATCAAACTTACGATATACATAAATCAAACGACAACAGCTATTTTGAACTTTCTGTATTCTTGTCTTTTCTGACTGCCGTATTGAGGGACCATACAAAAAAATCACAGTATATAAAATGCGATAACACTATAGACTTCCATAATATTTTGTATATATTTGATTCAATATATGTCTGTTTCTGTAGAGTAGTTTCAGGTTCATATACTTTTTTATTAAATTTTTTACATGTTCACATGTTAGTGTCAATTTGAAAGCCAAAATTTTTTGCATTACCTCCCCGAAAACATGTTCTTTGGTTATCAGATCTATGCATTCTACAGTGCTTCTCAAAAGTGTCCCCCCTCTCATTTTTGGAACGATTATACATAAACAAGTGAAATTTGGAAACTGAATATTAAAGGTTGTAAACTTCCCTACTAGTGATGATAGATGACGAAATCGTCAAAGATGACGTCACAAGGCCATTGTGATCAATAATTTTAAATGAACTACGAGGAATCAAAGGTACATTAATACGATACAGTTTCGTTGATCAGCTTGATCACTTCACAACTGCTTTTAAAGTGTATCGAAAAACCATAAAATTCAAATGTAATACTAATTTCGTGGTTTGTGTTTATGGCAGTTTTGGCAACTCACTTTCAAAACGCAAAGCTGTGATGAATTAAATCAGTTGATACTAAAATTCCAAATTCAAGCTCTGCCTCTGGATAGTTGTCAAATAAGCTGACGTTTTTGTTAGTCTCCCTAATTCGACGTTTTTGTAATTGTCCAAGTTTTTGTACATTTCATAATTTGTGTATTGTTGATCGAACGTTTAACTGTTTTAGCAGCTTTTGGTACTTTTAATATATATTTGTACATTTTAATAATTTGTTAAACTGTTGTGAGCCGAACGTTTGAGTGCTTCAAGAAGCGAAATGGTACGTGCTTCAGGTGATAAAGTAGCAGCGATCCTAATTCTTGGTGAAACTGGATAAAATATTCATACAGCAGAACGCATTTTTAATGAGAGGTTACCCGATCGTCCCGTTTCGAGGACTTATTTAAGGGAGCTTCTTCGTGAGTTTGAAACAACGGGTAGTATTAATGATGCGAAACGATCTGGCAGACCACAAATTTATATACTGGCAGAAGTAATAGTTAATCCTACTTCTTCAACAACTCACGTTGCATCTACCTGTGAAGTCAGTCGAAGTACAGTACACAGGGTGTTGAAAAAAAAACAAATTTCATCTACACAAATTAAAAATAGTTCATCAACTCTCAGACGACGACCCAGACCAAGACTAGAATTTTGTGAAAATATGGAAACTAAAATTAACCAACAGCCAGACTATGTCAAAACAATTTGTTTTAGTGACGAAAGTACTTTCTATCTAAATGGAAATGTAAATACACAAAATGTGAGGTATTGGAGTGACGCAAATCCTAACCTGTTTCGTGAAACACATACCCAATCTCCCCAGAAGGTGAATGTTTGGGCAGGTATTCTGGGAAACCACATCGTTGGGCCTCTTTTTTTAAATAATAATTTAACTGGTGAGGTTTATCTGGAGCTGTTGCAAAACGCAATAGAACCGTTAATCCTTGAAATTTTGGAAGATAATCCAGATGAATTCGGCAATTTGGAAATAACATTCCAACAGGAGGGTGCTCCTCCACACTATTACGGTGCAGTGAGACGGTATTTGGATGAGGAGTATCGTGGTAGATGGATTGGACGACGAGGTTCAACGGAATAGCCAGCTCGATCACCGGACCTCATACCTTTGGATTTTTTTCTGTAGGGGTACCTTAAATCGAAGGTTTACACCACTGAACCTGACAATATTGACGTTTTAAAACAAGGTATTGTTGCAGAATGTGAGGCTGTTTCCGCAGACACATTTGCAAAAGTAGGAGAAGAGTTTAAAAATAGGATATTTCACTGTCAGGAAGTAAATGGAGGTCACTTCGAGCAATTTCTTGGAGTAGATACTGATTCTTAAATCTGTAATTGATATCATACTGAAAGGAATTTAAATTTTAATGTTTACTAATGAGACATTAAAACTGCCATAAACACAAACAAAATTAGTATCATTGAATAGGTTCTTTCGATACCTTTTGAAAGAGGTGTCGCTTGCCGTAGGGTTCCATTAAAAAATATTTGTCACAATGGCCTTGTGACGTCATCTTTGACGATTTCGTCATCTTTCATCACTAGTAGGGAAGTTTACAACCTTTAATATTCAGTTTCCAAATTTCACTTCGTTACTGATAATCATACCATTCTACTGGAGAAACTTGCTGTCAGTATTCATTAATATTTTAGATGGTTCAATTCCCACATCACTAACAGAACTCGAGCAGTAGTAATAAGTAAGTAGGTACCGACCGAATTTTCCTGTTATCAGGAGTGCCATTAGGACCCATTGATAATTATAATGTACATCAATGACATAAAGAACTGTTTCATTAACAATTTTTTAATTAATTATGATGAATTGTGTTCACTATATCATATACTGTTCCCACGCAAAAATACCTGAAGTGACTTGCCAATTTATATCTTGACCTCAATGCAATAGTAGAAGACTTGGGGCTCATCTCTCTGTTTGATAGATGTGTAATCCATCTTCAAATTGGTTGTTTATGATATTATTTGTAGTGTAGTTCTTACTGAAGTTCTGAACTCCAATATTTTTTTTAATATCTCATCACTTTTCTGCAGAGGTGTTTTGAGTCTTTCAACACTTTATTAGCACTGCTCAATATTGATATTATCTCTACCTCATTGACAACTAATAATAGAAAAAAAACTTCATGATGCCTTCAGAATAGAATATTACTTACCTCTTATGCTAATAATTCTATATTTATTTAGTTTTTCGCCATATTCTCATCATAACATAAAATTGGTTTGTCTTGTTTTTCCATGAAATACATGGATGAATATATTTTCCCTTTATATCGATAATGTATTATCCGAAGAAATGAAAAGGAAATTACTGGTATTATTCATAAGCGAATGTAAGAGAACGTCCCCCGTCTACCAATCGACTGGCGACGAAAGGCGTGCATGTACGCCGTTGGAATGATTTCAGATGAAAATACAGAAAGGAATTCAGAATTCACTGTTTACACGAATATTTGTCCGCGGAATGCGGCCTACAGCGCATGTCCCGCTTACTCAGAATCGACTTAAAACCTCAGGTAAAACGCGGCATTCTATGACTCAGTCGCGTGTTCGGCATTTGGCATTATTTCAGCGACTCTTGCGATTTTTTCAGATGAAATAACTTGCGGTGATTGTATCGATATTTGGTCTCGTGACAGAAATTTGTTCTTGTATATCGCAGTTGGTACATTGCTGTTGATTTTTTTCAAAAAAATGGAAATACATTCGGTTATCATTGAGAACGGTCTGCAAAAACTCAAGGAGGATACAGTGCAGAATATCTTCAGTGAAAGTGTCGAGGAAGAAATTAGAAGGTATGAATGCGTCTTGAAAATTCATACACAATATATATTCAATATATAAATATTGGGCGATATTGAATTTGAATGGATCTTATAATATTCATCTATCTATTTTTTCGTGAGTGACATTACTTATTCCTATCATTCTGATATTATGATAACTGTAGCATTCTCATTTCAAGAATTATAGATAGTAAAAAAAGATGGACCATAACCATACCGTGTTATAATAGTCGTGTGGTAAAATGTCCTGTGAATTTTACATTATTGCTGATACAGAACAATTTTGTTTAGAAATAGTTTTTTTTAATAATAATCATTTATTATATTATCTTCCTTCAATTTGATTTTCTCATTCAAATTGTAGAAATTTTCCAAATATAATTCATATCCAACTGAAATTCAAAAGTGTCATTTAGAATTAAAAAAAAGCTTGGTCCGGTTCGCAAATTTATTGTAATTTAGAATATATTTTCGTTAAATCAATTTTATTTTCCGAACGAATAATATTTTTTTCGAAGTTTTAAATAAAATATTTTGAAAAATATACGTCATCCCTCCATTGGTTTCAAATTCAACATGATATATCACATTCATTTCGACTGAAAGATAAACTATAGCCATTTTCTTCCATCTATAAAGATGAAGAGGGGATATTCATATTTTTTTGTAATTTCTTCGGCTTATATTTCAGGAAAGTAGTTGTTTTTTGTTACATATTTTCAATCGTAGATTCAAAAATTTCCAGAAAATATATTTTTTTCAATATTCGTTGGAAAATGTTCCTCTTTTCAACGCGTTCAAATATGTACTTCTAAAAGTCAGCAGAACTTATGAATTTAATTTCGAAACATTGAAGAAAATAAAATTATTAATAAAAAACCTTTTTAGAGACAAACTTTTATTTAAGCTGTGTACTGAAACGTATAAAATAAGTTTAAGTCATCGCTGAGTGTTCACAAAAGTAGGTACCAATTAATTTAATCGGACAATGATTGGTTGGTAAGTAACAACTTGTTGAAATATTAATTTTATTATAATTTGCGCGACAACCTTTTTGAAACCAAATAATTCAACAAAAAATGATTAAATCTTTGTCAGCAATGACTTGAACTTATTTTATATTTTATACGTTTAAGTACACGGCTTAAATAATATTTTATTTTTTTGTTTTCAGTTTAGTCCCCTTCATCTGTTTATTTCTAATAAAGCATCGTTATTACCAAGTTATTACCCCAAAAACTCACATACACCAACTTTGAATCTTACCATAATCACAAAACTTGTATGCCATCCTGAAGTCGCCATCTTGAATTTATAGATTTTGACGAAAAATTCATAATCTCCGAACCTGAAAACACCCACATACCAGTTTTGAATGAAATATGACCATAATCAGGATAGTTGTCCTCCATCTTGGGGCCGCCATCTTAAATTTATAAATTTTGACAAAAATTTGAAAATATCCGACCGCGAAAACCGTCGCATACCAATTTTGAATGGAATCGGACCATAATCACAAAACTGTCCTCCATCCTGGTGCCGCCATCCTAAATTCATGAATTTCGACGAAAAATTCATAGTCTCTGACCCCGAAAACCCCCTCATACCAATTTGGAATCGAATTGAACCATAATCACAAAACTTGTTCTCAATCTTGGAAGCGCCATCTTGAATTTATAAATTTTGACTGAAAATTCATAACCTCCGACCGCAAAAAACCTAGATACCAATTTTGAATCAAATTGGACCATAATTACAAATCTCGTCCTCCATCTTGGAGCCGCCATTTAGTTTTTTTCTCTAATAATTCCATAATGCATTGTCACCTGAATTATGAACACCTGCCAAATTTCAAATGAATCGGACGACTATAAGTCAGTCGAAATTCAATTGCAAGATTTGACCCAAACTAACAAACGAACGAACTAACAAGTGAAACTAAATGAAAGTTTGTAAAAATTGCAAGCAATTGGTGTTTATGCATACATATCACCCCTTCCTTTTCATATCTCGTGGGTGCGATATGGATGAAAAAAATTAAACTAGAAGTGAAATTAAATTCTTGTTATTATTAACAAGCTTTTATTTAACTTCACATTTGTATGTATGTATGTTCGGTTCAAATCTTGCAAGTGAATTTTGACCCACTTCTAGTCGTCCGATCAATTTGAAATTTGGCAGGTGTTCATAATTCCAGTGAAATGCATTATGGAATTTTTGTTAAAAACAAAATGATGGCTCTAATACGGCGGACGAGTTTTGTGATTATGATTCGATTCTATTCAAATTTTTTGAAATTCATAAATTCGAAATGGAGGCTCCAATATGGCGACGAGTTATAGCTCTAATTTAATAAAAATTGTTGTGTGGAGGTTTTTGGGGTCGGGTATCATGATTTTTTTTTTCAAAATTCATGAGTTCAAGATGGTGGCTCCAAGATGACGACGTGTTTTGTTATTATGGCCCAATTCCATTCAAATTGGTGTGTGGGTTTTTTGGGTTCGGAGATTATCATGTTTGTCAGAATTCAATAGGATGATGATCCCAATGAATGACTAAAAAGAATTGAATAGAAATGATTGGAAACAATTTTTGAAACAAGCTCCTACACAAATGCACTGAAAAGAAACATAATTTCTTCAATTGTTTGACCTAGGTTATTCTGTGAGTAGCAGATTCAAAAGCTTGTCGCGACTATAAATAAATAGTTGTTCTTGCGCGGCAAGATTTTGAATCTGCACTCACAGAAAAACCTGGGTCAAACAATTAAAGAAAGTATTCTTTCCTTTTCAGTGTATTTGTACAAAAGCTTGTCTTGAAATTTATTTTCAATAATTTCTATTATTCTATACGAAATAATACACACTCACACTCTGATAAATACATAGAGTTCATTCATTTCTAAATAGCAAAATAACACAAGAAGTGCTTCATTTCATATTAAATGTGCATTCAGTGCGGCTCTTATTGTTGACTTTTGAACGGTTCGACGTTGAATAATGAAAAAAAAAATATCGAATGAAATCACCGATACTACTTTCTGAAATGAAAGACATTGTGAGTGCCCGATAGATGGCGCGGGAGGCACATCAACTTAGAAAATTTCAAATAGCCTGGGAAGTTGAAAATATAACTCAATTCTCTTTTCAACAATCTAGTTTTTTTTCAATTTCCGTTGATACATTTTTCACAATATGCATTTGAAATGTCAAGTATAAGAAAATTTCAAATGCATATTGTAAATAAACTTTTGAACAAAATTCTAAGAAAAATAGGATGGTTGGAAAGAGAATTGAACTATATTTTCAACGATTGCCACATGACCTCCCCATGCTATTTAAAATTTTGAAGTTGTTGTGCCCCGCGCTATATATACGGCAATCACAATGTCTTTTATTTCAAAACGCAGTATCGATGAAATCATACAATAAATTATTTTTTTCATTGTTGTACGTCGAACTGTTCAAAAGTTAACAGAGGGGGGGACTATAAAAAGCCGCACTGTATGACATTATGGTCTACCAGAAATAATATTCATTAATTTAGATATATAATAACAGTTTGTTAGAGTAGGCCTCATGTGATTTTTTTTTCTTTTATCTAAAACATACCCTTAAAAGTTTTTCGCTATCAAACTCATCATAGTGTGTGATTTGAAAAAATGTGTCCAGGATATTTTTTTATAGAAAAATTATTTCTTCGTAGGTCTCCGGGAAAAAACTCAACATTATTATAATTTTTGGTTGATTCAGGTATTCATATATACCTCTCAATAATCAGTCATTCCGGTAATTGCTTTTTGCGGAATATGAGTTACCAATTCATTTACCATAGAATATTGTTAACTCAATGGGATGTTCAACTGAAATAAGAAATACAAGTATCCATCTTGAATGAACTCCAAGAAGCAAAACATGTTTTAGTAATGTCGATACCCAGCTAGAAAGTCCAATTAAAATCAACCAAAGCATGAAAATGAACAAAACTGTATGCCATTCATCTTTTTCATGATAAACCTGTATATGTCTCAGTTAGATGTAATAATAGAGACTAAGTAGTTCAACGGAGTAGATTACGTTTCTCAAATTATACAGAACCTGCAACCTTAAATTTGATAACATAGCAGCGAATACTCATTTTGGACGTTTTTCAATTAATTACGACAATGAATCTTTTTCATATCCATCAAAACTGACTCCTGAATACACCCTGTTCATATCGAACCTCTTCTTATCCATCCTATACATAATTCCTTCTTATCGAAAGGAAACAGAAAACACATTTCTCCAATTAACTTTTTTCACTTTCACATTCACATCCACTCTCTAATTAGATTTCAGTGAATCAGCAAGACCACCTCCCTTGTTGATGGTTAATTCAATGTTGTATAACGCTATAATCGGTTCAAGTGATTATCAAAATACAGGCAATCAAGAGCAAAGAGGTTAAATCATTATGTATTTGTAATGTTTGCATTTCATTTGAACCATGTATATTTCTGGAGAAAATATTTTTCATTGCAGTTAAAACATGAAAGTACTATTCCTAAAATAACGGCAGTAAAGCATTCCACATTTCAGTAAAATAATGACCCTTCTTAAATTAACATGACTTGGTAATTATTCATGCAACATTATGATTCATGCTTATAACCGAATATTTTCGCAGATCTTCAAAGGCGAGATAAATGAACTCAGATATCATTTAAAATGCAGGCTCTGAAATTCAGAAAATATTTTCCATTAAAATTGTGGAAAGCTATTTCCGTACCAGATTGGACCTAGAAATGAAACAGGAAAGGAGAGTAGTTATAAATTCCTGTAAAGGTATGCGTGAAATTCGTCCCAGAAACCTTGCCAACTCATAAATTGTTCAGCAACTTTGTGTGTGACAGAAATTCAGAACAAATTATACCACAAATTGTTTGTATATATACGTTCCACCCTCAAATTATGTTATGACATGATAATTTTGATCACGATCAATTTTGAAAAGTAAAACATTAAATACATGTACGAATGTGATTCAAATTTAAACCTGACTCCATTTTTTTCATTTCAAAAAGGAGAGAGAATGTTTCAGGACTGCCCAGTTGATTTCTCATGGTGTAGCGTTGTCTTGGAGTAAGGTACCTCACGGGTTGATTGCTTGCCTCGGAATAATATTCGGCATTGACTGACTTCTTTTCATGGAAAAATCGATGGGCAATCATTCATTCACTAAATCCCATTTAATCACCTCCCACGTTCGTAGTTCACTAATTCGCTTCAAACGGTACTCATTGTATACCAAAATTTCATATGGATTGAACGAGTGAAAGTAGCTTAGAATCCCTCTTCTCTTCTTTCTTCTCTTTCCTGCTCCATGATCAGACCCTGATCACCATATATCTATAGCCTATTCATTGAGACCATTCCAATGAGCCCAAACACGACATCTCTGCTGATAGTTGGTGAGTAGTTGGGTAACCTGCAGATTTCAGGTGATGCTGCCCGATCATGCCAGCATACTTCTCGCTATATCTCGTGTTCATTGATATAGGGCCTGCGAGTTTCGATTTGCGAGTCATCCGTGGCAGGCAGTCGCCCACCTGTGCTGGGCCTCATTTAACACCATTCAATTATAAGTTACGACTTCTAATAATATTTTCGTGTATTTTGAAAAAAGGGTGTTCACTCTTGAGCTACTCCCAATTTTTGTATATTCCTCGCATACGGACGAATTTGAATGCTTCATTTTGAGTTTGGAGAGATGCACACATACATAATGAAATTTCATTAGACTCCTTACCATTCTTATGGAAAATGACGTTCGGTTGAATTTCCTGAATTATTTCCACTAGTTTAGAATACAAGGTATTGAAGAGGAAAATGTATTATTCCTCATAATATTTTTTCACAATTTCTGGAGCTGACTTTTTTTTTGCCTTATATATGGTAGAATTTCGTATGAATCGAATATTCTATATAACTTTATGTACTGTACATCATAACAAAGTGGCACGAAAAAAAAACGATTTTTCAAATCTCTTTGGGGGGTTATTCAGAGTACGCTTCTATAAAACAATCATTAGATTTTTTTCCGTGACAAAAATACCACCAGGAAACCATTGTGCCATCATACGAAATACGGTCCGTAGTTATATCCTGTTATGTTTCCTACTCGCAACTGTCATTGCTTAATTTGTTATAAACATTTGAAAGCAATGTTTTTTATTTTTTATCGTCATTTTTCTAGTTTAAAAGCAGGCTCTCCACGATATAGTGATTGATATGTACTTTATCTGTGAAAAACTCAGGCACTGTTGGATTATTAGTTTTGGCATAATTGCAATTCGATTTTTTTAATGCACTTTATTGCAGCAGACCTGGATGCGTTATAGATGGTCAGATTTTTTTCAAAGATTTTTAGAGTTGTTTAGTACTACAAAACGACTATTCTCATTTTGCGTTAAAATGCTGCAAAATTGGTGAGAAATACTTGCAAACATGACCAAAAACGGGCGAGTGCATGAAAGCGGCTGAGGAGTGGGGGTAGAGCAGCAGATTCATAACGGGCGCAGCGCGCTTGTATTTTACTATACGTACGCTTCCCCGCGATTGCTGCTCTACGACCACTACTTAGCCACTTTCACGCACTCTCCCATTTTCGGTCATGTTTGCAAGTATTTTTCACCTATTTTTCAGAATTTTATGCAATGAGAATATACATTTTGTAGTACTGTACTTGTACTATCAAATCTTTTTGAAAAATGCTGATATTTTTCGATTTTTCTCCATTACTAATAATCCGATGGAGTTGAATTGAAGCTAATTTTTTTGCATTTTAATTCTTTATGATCAATGGAGCAGAAAATCTCTATTGATTGATTGCCTACTAGTTCGAAATCAATCATGGAAGTACACTAAGGAAAATATGAAATGCAGATTTTTTATCATTAAAACGGATACTTGTATCGAATATTAGATTCAAACATTAAAAAAAAAATCGTGATTTTTCCTGAAATATTTCCATTCAACACAGTATAGGTATATCGGAAACCAATTGACCAATTTTTTGTGCTTTTGGTTACATTTGCTTTAAAAAAAAAATCTAGAAATTCATTCGAAAGCCATGCTCTGTAAGAATCGTATCTTCCAAAATAAAAAAGCTTCATAATACTATGTTGATCCGCCACCTAATAGTATTTGTTTTTCCAGTGCAAATTCACCAGAACTCATATCAGGGTTGTCGACACCACATGGAAATCTCTCAGAACTGACGGATAATTTAATTTTAACGTCTGCATCCAATGTGAATCAACAAACACTCGAAAGCAACAGTATATCTTGCATTATATCATGCGCACCAGAGCTACCAGAATCTCCACTGCACGATGATGTCATCTACCATAAAATAGAAGTAATTGATTCAGGATGTTCAAGAATACTGCATCATTTTGATCCGGCAGCAGACCTCATTCATCAAGTGAGTTAACTATAATTAGGACTATTACTTTAATACGGGGGTATTGCTCTCTGATCCCGATTATCGATATTAAATCGTAATAGAGCAAGAAGACACTGTATATATATATATATATATATATTATATATATATATATATATATATATATATATATATATATATATATATATATATATATATATATATATATATATATATTCAAAATTAAATTTTCAAAATGTCACTGTTTTGGAAACACCATAAACGTATTTGAAAAGATGAAATTATCAAATTATTAGAGGGAAAGTGGGACAGCCAAGAGACAGTTTGATCCTGGCGACTGGGGAATCTGAACAGAGGTGAGTCAATGTATAACTTAGAAATGAAAACGGTATTTGGGCCAAAGGTCAAAAATTCACATTAAATATAAAAACACACAAAACAAATATTCATATCGGATTTGTATATTGATAAAACAATATGAAATTAGTTTTTTTTACAAGCTTTTATTTAGTTTCACCTGTCCCGGTGTCTGTCTGTAATCAAATCTTGCAAGTTAAATTTGAACCACTTCTAATTTATTTATTTATTTATTGATACACTGTTCTACAGGTTACACCCAACTATAGAACAGGAATATAAGTTACAAATACATTACAATACAAAATAACATATTAACGAAGTAATAATACATACCGAGATTAACTAAAGTAAAAGGATTTAATCGCAGAGATTGAACAGTCAAAAATATCAATCTGACAACTTGCAGACTTACAATAGGCTTTTTCATTTAGATGACAAATGACTAACTTTGTTCACCTGTCAGACCCAACGGCATTGACGGTGATTTTTTTTTTTTAAGAAAATAAAATATTTCCGAGTTTTTCTATGGATAGTTGACTTGAATTTACATGGAGAAGAAAACTCACCAAGAGAAAATATTCGTGTACATTATTTTATCTACGAATGAAAGGTTTTTGGCGGTATAAAATAGGTAATAAGTACTTAACCTACAAAGAAAGTTACGAACGCCAATGTATGCAGGTGCATTTGTCACGAAGTTGACTGTTGACATAATGTGAAAATACCGCTAATTTTGAACTAAGCCAATCTCAAATTGTTATTTCAAAACTAACCAATGGCTATTCACATTCCCAATAGCCAATCAGACTTTGGGTCTCAAAACGGGCGCATGCGCCTCAAAAAATCATCTAAATGAAAAGGCCTATTGACACACATGTTATGCACCGGTGAGTATTTCAAGATATCTGTTCGTGGTGTTGGTAAATAAAACGTGTTGTCTACTCTAGACGATGGTCTAGGTACATTGAAATTGAGTTTTTGCAGAATATCTGGGTCAATAATTAGGTTGTTGAAAAGTTTGAACAGGAAAATTGTGGAGTGACAATCACGACGGCAGCTAATCGTCCTATTGATTTGAAATCTGGCAGGCGTACATAATTCTGGTGACAATGCATTATTAAATTTTTGTTGGGAAAAAACATGATGGCGGACAATTTTTATGATTATGGTCCGATTATATTCAAAACTGGTATCTAGGGATTTTCTGGACCGGAGATTATGATATTTTTGTCACAATGAAAAAAAATTATATTGTGGCCCCAAAATAGCGGGCGAGTTTGGTGATTATGGTCCGATTCTATTCAAAATTGGTATGTGGGGGTTTTTGGGGTCGAAGATTTTTTTTACAGGCTGTCTGTCTATCTGTGTGTCTGTCTGTTTGTAATCACATCTTGCAAGTTAAATTTGACCCACTTCTAATAGTCCGATTGGTTTGAAATTTGGAAGGGGTATATAATTCCAGTGACAATGCATTATGGAATTTTTGTTAGGAAAAAAACGAAATGACGGCTCTAATATGCGGACCATTTTTGTGATTATGGTCTGATTCTATTCAAAATTGCTATCTAGGGGATTTCGGGGTCGTAGATTATGATTTTTTTCAATAATAAATTAGATAGAAATTACTAAACTAGTTATTTAACATCATAATACAAAAAATAAATAAATAAACGAAAAAATAAATTTAAAATCAGTTGTTAATAAAATAAAAACAGAACTAAAAAGTTAAAAATTAAAACTATAAAAAACATTTTTTAAGACAAGCTTTCATACAAATGCACTAAAAAGGAAAAAATAATTTCTTGCGTTGTTTGATCTAGGTTATTCTGTGAGTAACAGATTCAAAAGCTTGCCGCGGATACAAAATAGGTACCTACCTAATCTTGCGAGGCAAGATTTTGAATCTGTTACTGACATAATAACCTAGATCAAACAATGAAAGGAATACTTTTTTCTTTTCAGTGCATTTGTATAAAGCTTGTTTTTAAAAATATTTGTTATAACTTGTCCAAAAATAATGATTTTATATTTACATTTTTGATCAATAATGTTGCAAATAATCGTAAGGAAGAAATGGACTGTCAAGAAATTATTAAAAAATATAAGAATTCCCTCTCCGAGTTACAATCAAAACTGATCTGAGCAGGAGGTTTATTGAAAGTTGACGAAAGCAAATCTTCTCTCATTGCGTGGATGGATTATATGCTCTACTTCTCTTCATTTCTCAGCTGTATTTTTTTCTTCGAAACTGAATTTCTTAATTATTGTGTCTGTTGGTAAATCAGCCAGGTATGCAACTCCAGTTGGAGTCCTTCACATAGTGCATTTTCCTTTTGAGTCCCACCTTTACCAGTTTGAGATGAACTTTCTGTGTAGCTTGAACAGGGGTACAGAAATGGCCCGAAACCAAACAGCAATAAATTGGAAAATCAGTTCATTAGTCACCCGATAACATTTTCTCCACTTTATAGCTCGATACAAGTCCTCAAAATATCCAGACTCCTGGATAATGAAGTAATAAACATGTTCAATATAATGTATAGTACATCCTCATTCTTGAGGCCCCTATAGACGTTACGTAGGGCCGACGACGGGCATGATTGGCTCGACTGTACACATGTTCCTATTTCAAACTTCTCGATCAAGTGCTATCAGTATACGTGAACTAACAAGGATGGCTCCTGCTCTTTCGAAAGAAAAAAAATTGGGATTGATCTAACAGCGATTGTGATGTGCAAAAAGAAAGAAGAAAAAGGGAAGTTTGGGCAAGACAATTGTACTTAGAGCAGACTAAGTTCCTCAAATACAGCTATGGCTCTTCTGGAATGCGATGAAATGATGACCCCACAAATATTTAATGAGCTTGATCAGATCATACATTGATAAAACGGACACATATACGATAAAAGCAGGGACCGCTGAAGAAAGGATACTCACTTTCAGATATTTATAATACAAGACAGAAGTCCTAACAAATCAGTAGCCAGCCATTATTTCATCAAAAATGGATAACTCCTCATTCCTCAAGACAGCTGACTACAAATATTCATAAAAAAACAACTATTTTCCTGGCTGCTGCCTCGACAGACGCAAAATTCCACTTTGTGGACTTGTACTAAAAGTCGTCATGCACTCTTTTTGTTCACTTGGAAAACTTATTTGAAATCCTTATAACGTTTTAGGAGGCGCAATAAACTATAGAATTTATGGAATGTTGTAGTGACAGCACACGTTTTCCTCAAAATATTCTTGGGAAACACTCATTTCAGGAACACTAATATTCAAGTATTTGACAAACGTGTCATTGATAAACAATCGCTGGATACATTTTTCCATAGCCGTATGAATGGCAATTGAACATGTATATCAAACGCTTTTTTTTCAATTACTAGCGATTCTGAAGTAGTATTTATGAAAATAAAAAAATGGATTCATGCGTGCAAGTGTCTGTCCGATATTTGCAGGAATTTGCACCTAAACCATTAGAAATTTGGTATACTGGTTTTTTCGACGACTTTTCAGACCCTCCGTTCCATTTTTGTATATTCAAAATTGAGAATGATACATCTGAAAAAAAGTTGATGACCATATTTTTTTCCAAATTTCTATAGACGTAGTCTCAAATAATATTCAGAAAAATGCACCATAACTCAATTTGCCATAGAAAATTGGATGGAAGAAAACAAAAACAAACATTGTTTTTTAAAAGGTCTCCAGCATTCTCTAATATAGGAGTTATTTATATGATGAACAATATTTCACGACTAAAGTAGCCAGAAAAAATCTGTATGGATGGCGAGAAAATATGTGTATCATTTCTGTTCTGTTTATGTGGAAAGCTTGTACAAAAAAATATTGTATGCAACATGTACGCAAATGGATTCAGTGGACATTGCGATTCGTCCTCTTTAACCTCATTTTGCTGACTTGTTACATAAACTACTATTCTTAAAGGTCATTAATTTTCATGTCGTTAGTTCAATAGCACAAACAGTTGCTGGAAAAACGAATGGAAATAAGTTAAATGAAAGAGGAAAATGTTATCGTGTCCCGACAGGTCCGATCGTGCTACACACGTGACAACCAAAAAAGGAGAAAACGTGGGGGATCGGGCCGATCTACTTGGTCGCAGCATACGAAACAATCAGCATTGTCAGTCTCCTTGGCGGGAAAAGTTCGCGCATATCTTCGCGTTGATAAGTCCGCCATTTTGGGAAGTGACAGACTTTCTCATTGTGCTTTTGTATGTGCTGGCGATAACACGTATTCCCTGTGATCTGTGTGTGAGTATCGAATCGTGGATTTTGGAATAATGGAAAAACTGAGAGGTGGTGGACACGTTTGTGCTGTGAATGATTGCAAAAGTGCCAGTTGGAAAACCAAAATAAGTTTTTCTATTAATAATATTGAGAAAAAAAAACAATTCAATTTGCAGACATGAATAAATGTTTATCGAAAATATATTAGCAATTTTTCAATTTGGATGTAGAAAAATTGTTAGTACGGATCTGTCCAAACCCATGTGAAAATATTGAGAAAATAAAACTATTAGAGAAAAATTCAGACAACTTTTATACAAATGCAACAGAAAGAAAAATATAATTTCTTTATTTGGTTGACCTAGGTTATTCTGTTCCAGCAGATTCAAAATCTTGCCACGCAAGATTTTATATTTCATGCCAGCTTTTGAATCTGCTACTCACAGAATAACCAAACATTTAAATACATAATTTTTAATTTTTAGTGCATTGTATAAAAGCTTCTCTTAATATTATTTTTCAATCATTTTTATTTAATTTTATTCATCAAATTTGTCATGCTGACAAAAATTGACAATCTCCGACCCTAAAAAAACACACAACAATTTTGAATGGAATCGGGCCATAAAAAAACACGTCGCCATCTTGAATTTATGAATTTTAACAAAAACATCATGATGTCCGACCCCAAATACCCCCACACACCTATTTTGAATGGAAGCGGGTTGTAATCGCAAATTCGTCACCATCGTGAATTCTAACAGAAAAATCATGTTCTCCAAACCCAGAAACCCCCACATACCAATTTTGAATTCAATCGAACCATAATCATAAAACTCGCCCGCCATTCTGTTTTTCCTCTGAATAAAAATCCGTAATGCATTGTCACCGGAATTATGAACACCTGCCAAATTTCACGTTGATCGGACGACTAGAAGTGGGTCAAATTTAACTTGTGAGATTTGATTACATCGGAACAGGTGAAACTAAATAAAAGCTTGTAAAAAAGGAGAAGAAACCAAATTATAATTTGGAAACATGAATTAATGTTTATCGAAAATATATTAGCAATTTTGGCCCTCACGCCTTTCCACATCGTCGAGGAAAGCTCCCCATATATTTCATCGGTTGCTTCGACCTAATATAGTTACTGCAAATGTTTATTCACCATCGTCGAAGTCGTGTTCAGATATTTAGGTATGGCGCTCGCGCTTACGGCGGAAAGCCGAGGTTTTAAGTTTCAGTGAGTATTTATGTGTGTAGGTACAGAGCCTGCCACGCCTGTGTCTACTGGAGAACGGTTAGTTCATCTCACCGCTAGAGGGTGCGAACGTTCACTTCTTGAATATCGGAGCTGGAGAAACGCTCAAAAAATTTTTTGTTAGGGAATATAAAAACGGAAAATTGACGAAAAAGTTTCACGAACAGATGAGCAATTTTTTCTTGGTCTGGGTAAAGGGGCCTACAGACGTGCCACTTCATCGGTCCTGATATCGGAGGGCCGACATCGGCACTCGAACTCGTGAAGTAAGCTCGTCGGCTGACTTAATAATTGCGTTCTCGACCAAGTCACAGCATACGAAACAATCAGCATGGTCAGTCGGCCATGCCGCCTTTGATGTGGAAAAGTATCTAGGCGCCACAGTTCTTCCAAGGATTTTGTCGTTGTGGCTAACTTGTTCTAGTGTAATTCCTAGATAATTCATTCCTTCCTCCCCCTTAAGGTCTATTTCGTAAAAGCATACCATCCTAAAGTGGTTCTATTATGTTTTTCGTTGAATCGATTTCCAATCCCACAGGAAGAAGCCACCGCCTTCTAGTACTTTCAAGCCCTCTGTCTGTGAGAATTACAGAGGGTTCCTCAAAATTTGTTTTGGCATGACGATGATGTTGTCGACGTACACCAAAACATAGACACCATGTTCAGTCAGCAACATTTGGTGGTACTCATTTGAATGCTCCTATCGGCCGCTTTCATTTCAGCGATTGTGGTCAGCAGTTGGCTCATACATATCATCCATCCTTTCATGCAATTGTGCTCTCTTGAGTGCCTCGTGGGAGGTATCGCCAAATGATTTCGGTAGGTCCGATTAGTGCGGTTTCTGTTCTGGAATCAATGTCACTCTCTCTAGAACCTGGATCTGTTGTAGTTATCTAAAACCTGCTCCACAATCTTCAATAGGAAAGACGAGAAACAGATTGGTCCGAATATTTTTCAACCGACATCAACGTACCGTTTTCTATCATATGGTAGACTGGTAGTACTGTGAGAATGTCCAGAAATTAACTAGATAAGATACAATGGCTGGCTTGTTTAGGAATGAAGTATTCGAAGTTATAATTGGACTACCACCAATGGATCGGTACTGAGACCGACCATAGTCACTCTGCTATTTGAGAGAAGGCGAAGGAGGGCTGTCCAATCCTGTTATTGGAAAAAAACAGCATCCTGTCTTTTTGATTTTTCAAAAAGTACCTAACATCGCCATTCCCACGATGGAAGAATGGGAAGACTTACCACTAAACGGGTCCCTACCTATGGGTTAATATATTGTGAAAATGTTTAATGCAGGGGTGTAGGAAGGAAGGACAATGTTTCTCTAAGCAAATATGCCTCAGTGTTCCAGAACGTTGAATATGCTATACTCATTTGTGGCAAGGAAAACTTCGACAGAAGAAGTCGATGTCCTATCGTTATCTGCTTGGAAAACAAAGCAGCAAATATGGCATTGTGACCAAATTGGTGTCCGAGTGCAGGAATGCCATAGAAAGTTCAGAAAAAATAAAGAAGGTGAGCAGTAGCATGGCTGTCTCCAAAATGGAGGGACTGCTACAAAAGCTGTGTATTGAAAGATGGGAAGAGGTGACATACATGAGACAATCAAAGATCCATTCTTCGAGATTATGTCACACAACAGACGAGATATCGGGAGTGTGACTCATCTCCTAAGGGGACACAATAACCTGAATATCATAAATGATCCCCTGTGCAGATAGTGCATGTAAGATGACAAGACATCATCGCACATCCTTACTGAGTGTCCCGCAATGAAGCACCAGATGAAGAACAACTTTATTCTGAACTCAGAAGAGGTCAAAGAGATTCAGCTAAAGAAGAGTTTCCGTCATTTCGTGAGGTTAATCAGCATGCCCAGCTGAATCTCTGAACATGTTGAGAGGCCTACGTGCTCTGGGTCTATAACCAACCCACCTTTGCTATGAAGAAAAAGTAGAATGCTTTAAGAAAAGAGGAATATTCCTCCTCTAATTTTGCGATGAGTTGAATATTGAATAGAAATATTTTTCTGTGAATTGAAAAATCCACGATAAAAAAGAAGTTATTCAATCGAAAGAAGTAGTCCATTCTCAAAGTGGAGTAGAAGAAATTGTGAAAGGGAAGGGAACTCAAAATGTAAATTTCTAAATTACCTCAGGTATTAAATAAACAAACATGTTTCAATCCAAGCTCGGATCATCTTCAGTGTGGTATACAAAATTCCTGAAGAGATAAGAACAACTTGTGAACAATGTTAGAGAAAAAAACAATTATTGAAAAACTTACATAAACATCAGGTGAGAAAGAAGTTTAACAAGAGTCTATGACATTATGTTTTTGTTTTTGAATTTGGGTGAAATGCCCCAAAAACCACCAAAGATATAAGCATAATCAATGAACTTAAAACAACGACCATCTACAAAATTGGTAATTAATAAAGCAAGATGACTCTGTCTTGTTAACCTTTTTCCACACTTGATGTTTATGTAGGTTTTTCAATAATTGGTTTTTACCTAACATTATTCACAAGTTGTCCTAATCTTTTCAGGAATTTTTTATACCACACTGAAAGTAATCCAAGCTTGGATTGAAACATGTTCGTTTATTTAAGTTCCCTTCCCTTTCAAAAAATTAAGTTATTGTTTGTGAATATCTAACAGAAAAGAACCACTTGCCCGGCTAAAACCACGCTGGACATTGAACTACATCTGATAGATATTGAAAAACTCAAAAAAAATCTGAAGGTGAAATTTTTTATTTTCATTCAGATAGTTATTTGATTTTCTATTCCAGTCTAAATGGATGAATGAGGCAAAGAAGAATATTTTCCAAGCGAGAGTATTCACCAAAAATCATTTGTATTATTAATGCAAGAGAGGCATCGGATTCACTAGGTGAAGAAATGGGAAAAACATTTTCTAGAAGCAATCTCACTTTGCAAAGATGGAAAAATGTAAGAAACATGTCTTTTGGAGTGACACTCTGAAATTAGAGTTTTTTTGACATTCAAACCTGTCATGGGGTATGAAAGATTGATTTGTTTGAACATATGAACAGGATGTTCATAAGAACAGATGTGGAATCATCTGCGACTGAAAGATAAACTTTAGTCACTATCTTCCATCGTTCAAGATAACCTCTTGTGAGGTATTCATTCAGTAGGAGATGATTCCACATTTGATCTTATGAACATTATGTTCATATTTTCAAACAAATCAGTCACTCTCATCTTTTTTCAATTGCCATCCGAGCTGCTTCTGGGTAGTTTGATCATATATGGCTAAAGTTCCTTTCGCCTGTTATAAAGGGACTGGGAGAATGTCTGGGGAATATTGGAAAGCTTGATTGCCCACGTCAAGTTCGAAATTGGAAAGGATATATTTCTATATTTTCATTACTGTTAACGCTGATTTCTCAAGTTGTTTGGATTCATCAAAATAAACTGGAACTCAATGTGTTTATTTTCACTTCGCTTATATGAATTCTTGAAATATTTCAGGTGAAATATGCAGTAGTTTGGAAATAGAATAGATACATGGCGCTCTTACAAACAGTGGAGCACAAATTTTGTTTATATTCATTTTCACACAGTTAATCAAAACAGGTTCTACTTTCATGTCGTTTACATAAACTTGTAGTCAAGTTACTTCAATTGAACAAAATTCCTGGCTTGACATTGAGAGGTCATTAAAATGATTTGCATTCACCTTGATCTTATGTTGAGTTAAAATAATATTTTGAAAATTTCATTTCATTTTCAACTATCCTGCCAATTTGTAGATCAGAAAACGAAATCAATCTATTGTTATTTCAATGGATAGTTTACATTTGTGTTGTCTTTCAGTTCTTCTCATGTACAAATTAATCATCGTGAAATAACTTGGTGAGAGTTGGCAATCATACAATTCACAAATACTTGCATTCAGATGGAAGTCCAAACTGAAGCACGTCACCAGATGTGACATGTTATTCACATGTTTAGTGAATGTAATGGTGATATCGTCATCGGATAAATTCATTTTTGTTGGCAACTCTCGTTTTTATTAACTTTGGAACTAGACAACATGAAAAGAATTTCTTGGCACTTCTAATCATTTTCCAAAAATATGCAAATCATAGGTGAGATTAGGTAGATATATTTGTTCAATGCTATATCTTTTATTGAATATATAAGTTGATAAAATAACTTCATGACGTTCATAATGTCTTGGTCCTCATCAGTGATGTTAACTAAAAATAAATTACAAAATAATTTCATAAAGCTGAAAGGACACTCATTTCGTGAAAATAATCGTAAATATGAAGTAACATTGCAGCTTGCAATTTCATTCACATCTCAGATATGGTATTGTCTTATGGGAAAACTGAGTTTTCAAACTTCAGATATAAGAAGTTAGGATAATTGCGAATACAGGTTATAAAGACACTTGGCGACCAAAATTCGAAAATTTGGGACTGTTGCCCCTTGCTATATTATATATTTATCACTCACTTCTAGACATCCACGAACATGTAAATGAATTTCGATGCTAATTCATACTTCCATAACTATAGTACTCGTAGTTCAGCACTTATTAGACCTTCCAGATACAGACTCCAGAAGTCGGCATCTAATTTCCTTGATACAAATCTGTGTAATATCCTTCCACAAATATTGAAAAATATACATTTAAAACATTCAAAAAATTTATCAAAAAGGAATTATTCTCCAAATGTTACTATAATATGCAGAAGAGTATATGGCTAACCCACCTGCTGTAGCAGTATCCAATGGTTGATGTATAACCTCACTGTAAGTATGTTTAATAATATACAGTGCGGCTTTTTATAGTCCCCTCGTGTTAACTTTTGAACGGTTCGACATAGAACGATGGGACAAAAACCGTTTTGAATGATATCAACGATACTACTTTTTGAAATTGACATTGTGATTGCTCGATAGATGGCGAGGGGGGCACATCAACTAAAAAAATGCAAATGGCATGGGGTCAAGTGGCACATCGTTCTTTTTTCAACCATCCTATTGTTTTCGAATATGTTGAAACAAGTATAAGTGCGGTACCCTACCTCGATAACTTTTGAACGGTTTGATGTGAAACAATGAGACATGAAATATATTGAATGGCATTACTGTTCTACTTCTTGAGATAAAATACATTACAATTTCTCTACAGAGGGCGCTGGGGGCACATCAACTTGAAAATTTCAGAAGGCATAGAGGTCAAGTTGCACATCGTTGAAAAGGTAATTCAATTTGGTTGTTCTACGGAATCACAATCGCGAGTGCGGCTTTTTATAGTCTCCTCTTCCCATTAACTTTTGAACAGTTAGACATAGAACAACAGGGGCCAGAACTGTTTCGAATCATATCATTGATACTAGTCATTGAAATGGAAGAGATTGTAATCGCTCGATAGATGGCGCGGAGGGGCACATCAACTTAAAAAATTTAAATAGCATAGAGGGTGAAGTGGCACATCGTTAAAAAGATAATTCAATTTTACAAATGTAGTTTAATGTGGCTCAGATACGCCAGATGCGCAAGGTATAATTTCATGGAGGGAATTTTTTTTTTGGCTTGGACATTTCGTCATTCGGCCAGACACAAGTGGAATATTATTATTGTATGATGGGATGCAGGTTGTCTTGCTCCAAGCAATACTGCATCCCATATTAATTTATTTCAAGACAATCACAACATGGAATGTTTCATTCACACAGTATTCTGGGTAGGCCTTGTTACTAACTCCATACGCCACCTAGGAGCAGCACTGTTAATTTGAACGCAACAGCGAATCGTCGAGGATCATCCTCGGCCCGGCTACGAAATTTAACATTTTAATTCTCTCAAATTAAAATGAAAAATTTCTGCCCTGGCCGAGAATCGAACTCACGACCTTTCGATCATGAGTCGGACGCTAACCCACCGCGCCAATCCCCCCGCTGGAGGGAATTGATGATTTATTTCTGAGCGGGTACATTTGGTGACGTAACATTCGGTGAGCGTCACATGAAATAGTTTGGATTTCATATTTTCAATACCTGCGAAGGGTATAATGAGTTTCTGATTGCTATCGATTATTAATATACAGTGCGGCTTTTATAGTCCCCTGTTAACTCTTGAACTGTTTGGCGAAGAACAATGTGACAATAGTATATTAAAGTATAAGTGGATAAAAAGGGCTTTAAAACACGCGCGATTTTTCGAGCATGACGGCGCAGCCGGAGTGCTCGAAATAGAGCAAGTGTTTTTAAGACCAGTTATCCACGAATACTTTACGTTATTTTTTTTTATTGGTGCACTTTGAAATCATATATACTGGTATTATTACTACAAATAATAGAAATAAGAACTAATAATGCAAGAAGGTTGAATTCGTGATGTGACATCAGTATACCTTTCGTTGTCATGGAAATGAGAAAAACATTCATTTGCAATTTGTTACCAAAGATCAATATTTGTTGTCACCAGAGCTCAAAAATGAATTATTCTAGTATCGATTTTTTGAATAGTGAGGCAGAATCGCGGTTAATACCGCGAAAATCCAGTGATATATATAAAAAAGAATATGAAAAGTTCATCAAATGGATGGAGGAGCACATATAAATGAACGAATTGTGAGTAATATTTTGACGTTACAAGGTATTCCTGTCAGATCAATAATCAAAAATTTGTCATTTAGACTTCACGTTTCTCGATTTGTTGATGTTGTCATGGTTACCTTTAAAAAACGCGCGTTTTTTAAAGTTCGATTTAAACACGCTGAGGCGTGCTTTAAATGGGTAAAAAGGGGCACCAATAAAAAAAAACTATTTTGAATGATATCACCGATACTACTTTTTGAACTTAAAGACATTGTAATTACTCGATAGATGGCGCGGAGGGGTACATCAACTTAAAGATTTCGAATAGCATGGGAAATCAAGTGGCACATCCTTGAAAATATAACTCAATTTTTCACAATATGCATTTGAAATGTCAAGAATAACAAAATTTAAAATGCATACTTTGAAAAAAATTATTAACAAAATTGAAAAAAAAAGATGGTTGGGAATAAAATCGAATTATCTTTTCAACGATCTGCCACTTGACCCCCCATGCTATTTGAAATTTTCAGTTGATATGCCCCCCCCCGCGCCATCTATCGGGCAATCACAATGTCTTCAATTCAAAAAAGTAGTATCGGTGATATCATTCAATTCGTTTATTTTTTCATTGTTCTACGTCAAACCGTTCAAAAGTTAACAGGAGGGGGGGGACTATTAAAAGTCGCCCTGTTTATGAACTACTGGAACGAAAATAGAAATCGTGGAGTACTTACAACTGGCCTATTTTTCAAATGAAAATCTATCTAGTTTTTATTTACACTCCCTATCATAATAATTAATAGGGGGAAACATATAATTCATGCTCAATTCTTGGGTTTATCTTAAAATATTGATTTTGTTGCAGGTATCTAGCCTGGGCGGAAAGACCTTGGTATACTGTGTCGCTGGAGTGAGTCGATCTGCCAGTATTTGTTTAGCCTACCTCATGAAGTATCAAAGACTATCTCTGCTAGAAGCGTACAATTACGTGAAACTCCGAAGACCCAGAATCAGACCAAACTGTGGATTCTTCAAGCAACTTATCGAATACGAGAAACAATTGTTCGGTTGTAACACAGTTCAAATGGTATTCAACGAGTTTGTCCAAATGGAGATACCAGATGTGTATGATTGTGACTACAAAGTACCGACTAGTTATTCCAAGAAGAGAAGCAAGAATGGAAGGTACTGAATTGGATTGTTGATGATACTCGATCATCGTTGATACATAGCAGAGGATCCAGATGGATCAAGTGGATTCCAAATGAATGGTATAGATTATACTGAAAATATGAATCAAGGGAGAAACGTTCAGTGCACAAGATTCCCGAAAAAAAAACATTTCGCTGCAATCGGTATGGCAAGCAGAAAATATATGCATTCTGAATGCTGTCGGTTGAAACAACTATGGAGAATGAAATGGAAAAACAATCACACATATGATATTCTTTCGATACTTCGAAACACATATATATATATATATATATATATATATATATATATATATATATATATATATATTTATAACATGTTTCGGTGTTGTGTGTTTGAAAAAGAAAAATATTTGATCTTAAACTCTATTGTGGGAAATATATTATTATAATTTTAATCATTATCATGTTGTACATAGCTATCATATTTTTATTTTATCCTATTATCCTAATCATTTTCAAGGGACCAATTATAGTAATTTTACATATTTTCTATTAAAATTCAACTGAAATGATTTCTTGTCTTTCATTGATTTATACAATATAAATAATAAACGCATACAAGGCTATATTTTGTTTGAACGAACAAAAAGGTTGTCACTCACTTGAATATATTTCACTTGGGTACCCTTAATTTTTCCTCAAAATCCTGTATAGAGAGATAGGAAGGTTTATTATGATCGACAATATAAATTGTGAACAATTCGTCACAACGCTTAAAAACAAAAAAGTTAAAAATTTGTGAGGTGTTTCAACAGCCTTTAAACTCCTAGAAGTCACGTTATTTATGACGCCAGAATATTATGCAAGAAATATTTTCCTTTCTCTATTTCAAATCTAGGGCGCCAGATTTTATAGTGGTTTTCTCCACGCTCTAGGGTAGCTACAGATGGAGATACGGAACGTCCAGGGGTCTGGTATGTTGACACTTTTTGAATCTTTACAAAATAATGTAGGCTTTAAGCATAATCTTTGGATACTGAACGCCGATTGCATTTATGTCTCCCAGAGAGACAGACAGTCAGAAATGTCTTTGTTTGTTTTTTTTTCTAAATTCTTACAACTTGATTAAGTACGTCTGCTGAGTTACTTCAATAATTTATATGAAATGGAAAAGGTTTCTTTTTCAATGTAAACACCAAGTGTGATATGTATTAAATCATCTGGTATATTCAAGGGCTCAATACGATTTGTCACAACAATTTTCATATACAATTATTTCTGCTTGAATCTAAGAGTCGGTCTGGCGACCTTCAAATGGCGGTAATATATATAATCCTTTTAATATGATAGTGCCGAAATGATATTTAAATTCACGGTATATAACTGACCAGATGAACTGTAAATTCAGGCAATTAAGGGAACAAATGAAATAATATTCATAGCAAAAAAACGATTCCTTCCTGAACACGGTTAACTGACTGACTCAGAAAGTGATTTTTCAAGTTTGTAGGCAATTTGTTTTTCCTTCCCGACTTCCCCTTGTCAATCTCCAAAACAAAATTGAATACTACGTTCCACTCGTCTATTACCTAAGCTTCACGTTTGCAATAATCCCGGCTGTGATATTTTTTCTCTGTTCCTTAAAATAGGCCCTTTTGGCTACGACTTTTCTTTTTAACGAAATTTATATATTTGGCTTTGTTTTACTATTGTTTAGGCTCGGCGTGGATACCGACTACAAAGCATCACAGGGTTTTCGTAATATAAAATAACTCACATCCCCCCAATGGAGCCAATAACGCTTAGTTACCAAATCACTTTCTCGAATCGCAAAATTTATTATTCCTGAGTATGACTATAACTTGTAAAATTCGTGAACTCTTGCTCTGCACGTATTTTCCGGGACAAAAAATAAAATTAATTCATTGTATATATCGCGGCCGTTGTTCAGCTTTGGTTAGTTCCTGAATCCGAACAGCGGGCGCAAAATAATTGTTGCTATGCAATTTTATGATACGTCAGGGGCTTAAATTCGTTTTCCTGAACTCAAGACAATGGAAAACTGAAATTCACTATTAGTGTGAAGTGTATCGCGTAAAACCTTACAGCAGTCAGTTGTTTCCAAATTCGGCGTTTTCCCTGAACTCAAACAACTGAAAATTCATAACCCAACAATTGATAATAGTGGCCAAATTGAACACTGAATCGATTTCATGAAAATTTCGATTGTACCACTTAGAAAGAACATGAACCAATATTCACACTGTACTCTTCTGACCAAACTAAACTTTACGGCAAATGCTCAAATAAAGGAAATAATAATAATGCAGAAAATAATTTAGGTTATCCGGTAACTAGTTGAATCAATGAAGGAATACTATTGCAGAACAAGATTTAAATACCACAACAGATAATTGAATAAATGAAATAATAATAATAATAATGCAAGATATAACATTTGAACTCCTGGCAAATAATTGAACAAAATGGAATAATAATAATAAATGCAGGAATAATAAACTTCGGGTGCTTCAGCATACGGAGAAACCAAGCTCAAATACAATTTCACAATTTCCACTTACGGATACCTCAACCTCTACTCTTCATTACTCTGTTTACACTATTTTCGCTATAAGTCATTGGAATGAGTCTTACGGAAGCACAATAGGAACAAGCCCCGATCCTAGCTTCATCGTTCCTTTTATATGTATCAAATTCATGTCAAAACTAGACGAAAAAGCCCATTAAGAAAGGCACGCTTTTTTTTCCTTTTAGGGTGAGAACGGCGCACCACTGATGAAAAAGAAACCGAACAATAAACCAAGAACCCAGAAAACTTATTAGTATTATCCAAAAAACACGAGGAGCGGTAAAAAGGTAATTTACATCTCTGAGGATATATACAAACTTCAAATAAAATAATAACAATCCCATTTTATTAAAAAAAAATCTGTACAAATACATTAACATTTTGAGATGAATGCTTACATAAGAGATTTTGATCTGTTTGAAATCACACCATTAGAGTATGAGAGCACCGAAATTGCATCTCTCAATTGAATAAGGGTAGTACAAACTTTTCGATTTTCCATACTAACATAAGAAGCGCCCAAAAAAACTTTGCAGAACTTGAAATAGTGCTGGATCAATTTGAAGACTCATTTGATGTCATAGTTTTGCGAAACATGGAGAATTCAAAACGCTCATATGTTCAATCTGATGAATTATTACAAAATTTATAATGAAGGCAATATCAACCATAAAACTTCTTAACAAAAAATTAAACTGACGAAAAACGGAACTGAAAAGCAAAAAATTAAATAAACCTTCTTAGTCTCAATAACTAAGCTCCTAGACTAATGTAAGTAACTAATTTTGAGTCGGCGCCAAACAAACAAGCAAATGAGTTGGGTAAAGCGTAAAATGATGGCATCGAGATGCGCGGTGACATTTTGATAATTTTTTTGAAGTAATTTGATGATCTTCTTGATTGTTTGTTTGGCGCCGACTCAAAATTAGTTACTTACATTAGTTTAGGAGCTTAGTTATTGAGACTAAGAAGGTTTATTTAATTTTTTGCTTTTCAGGTCCGTTTTTCGTCAGTTAATTTTTTGGTGAAAAGTTTTTATTTTTCTATTTTTTGTGGTTGAAATCTACTTATTACTACCTATTTAATTTTTGATTACTTCCAAACTACTTACTTACCCACCTTACTTCAACTATAACAGTTGAATAATATGATTATCTACTTTGATGATTTATTGTTATATAATATGAATTATTTTTGATAGTTCTGGTTAGTTTATTCCAGCACTTTGTATATAATTCCATCCTTTCATAGAATGTAATTATTGTGACGGATGTAAGAATAATGACAATAGCAATCTATCAATGTCAATTACATATGTGTGCCAATGTTCACAAGCGAAAAATCAATCATCCCCTATTTTTCCACTCATAGAGAAGGATTATTCCATCCCAAATCTAAACATGAGGTATACATTATCTAATAAAAAAGAATCATCCAAATCGGACAACCCAGTACAAATTATGCCTATAGAATCGGTTAACGAAGCAAAATTCAGAGGGTGAACGATCAATATCATTCATTTTTCTCCCCTTAAGGAAGGTTTTTTCAAATTCAAATGGGACCAACTTCAAAGTACACCTTTTCCAATGAAAATAAAAGGCATCAAAATCGAACCACTCTGTAAAAAGTTATCCGTGGTCAACATTAAAAAAAAACATACGCGTCGACTAGAGAACCTATACAAACCAGTTGCTAGATATTGCCGGAATCATTTGTATACGAATAGAAATAAAATAGAAAAATAATAAAACAAGTTCTATCGCCGCGATATATAAATCACACCCAACTGATACAGAAAGGTTCCTGCGAGAACTATCAAACTATATAAAATATAATGCAAAAACAGACACTGAAATACTCGATGGAGATTTCAACAACAATATTTTGGATGAGTCGATTGATACTCATGAATATCTCAACGCCCTTTATGAAAACGGGTTTAATTCAACCATTAATAAATTCACGAGAGGAAAACAACTCCGAAACATTCATTGACCATATATTTTTCAAAAGTAGGTATATAAACATTCTCTAATAACAATCATTTTGCACTCAAAAATAACCGACCACTATCCAGTCATCTTACAATATGATATTGAGATCACAAACAAATTGTACCAAAAAAAGAATACCTGAACTATGAAACAAATATTAGAGAGGGAAAATTTTGAATCAGTTTATAAAACACAAAACGTAGATATTATAACAGAAAATTTAGTACAAATCTTGAAGTATAACATAAAAAAATTCAAAACTCTGAAATATGTAACGATAAACATGAACGGAAGCCGTGGATTACAGAAGGTCTGATTATCTCTATGAAAAAGAGATAAACGGTTCAAGAGATATAAACAAATGAGAACTATGAATTATACAAAACATACAGAAATAAAAATCGTGAAATTGGCCAAATACTACGAAAAACTCCTAAACCAAAATCAAAATAACTTTAAAAAAATATGGCAAACTATAAAAGAATACGTTCAACATGACGACGCGTGAAGAGCTGCTAAAGAGCTAGACAAGCTCAAAAAGAGCGACTTAATCGAAATTATCCTAAATAGGAAAGTTCCTAGTGAATGCAAAATGAGTCAAAAAGTGAAACTCTTAATTGAGGGTGATTTCGACTATTTCTGTTACTCAAACGCCATTCTACCTCCGAAGAGCTCCACGGGACAACATAACCTTTTAACATTACAAAGTGAGTTGTAATGTACCCAAACACAACCAGAATGTTCTCAAAGGGTAAATTACGAGCTAGAGAGAGCTGTGAAAAACCTAGAAACCATCATTGAATTGATGAAAGGTCACAATTATAAACATAATCTTAATCCAGGAAATCGTACGAAAAGAAACACCGAAAATGAAAAATGTTCAAAACTGCTTGCTGGCAGCTCCAAGCAACCACGAGTCATGCAGGAGAAAGAAACAGTTCCAAAAATGAATAAAAAAGTCGATACTCAAATGCTCTCTGAAGCAGTACATGAAGCAGAGACCCACAATTTATGTGACAAATACATGCCATACGAAACCTAAAACTACTGACGAATGGAAAACAGCTTCCTACGAGAAAAACAAGAGATACGACGAAATTGTTGGTAATAACAAAAGGCTGGAGAAAAAAGGGGAAATTAGTAAAAGGAGTTCCAAAGGTGGTCTCACTGCATGTATATAGAGTGGAAACATCTATGACAGCAGACAACATCAGGGAACTTCTGAAGGAACACTTTCCTGAAATAATCTAGGAACCTATCCAATCAGAATATCCTGATACATACTCATCTTTCAAAGTGTCAATATATGAACATAACTTCAACGGTGCGATGGACCCTTCAAAATGGCCTGAAGGTGCCTGTGTACAACGTTTTTTATAGCGTCATGCGCATTAGGTTCATTCGCATGATGAGTGTTGACAAATTTCGTTATCGTTCGGATAATGGGCGGAGGAGGGGGACGCTGTCGCAGCCCCGTATTCTCTCTACTTTCGAAAATGAGTAATTTGAAGGATCCTACTTTCGACAGTGATGCGGTTACTAAAAAATACGTAGACGCTTTCAGTTCCAACTTGATGTCTCAAATGCAACGATATGTTGCCATATCGACATAAAACTCCTTAAGGAAACCATCCTGCAATCGAGGGAGAATTTTCGTAAACACTATAAAATCACAACCTTTGCGCCATCGATGGCGTGGGTTTTAGTCAGCCATCTTGAGTCAAGACAGTGGTTATTAATTCAGTAATATGTCAGCCATGACTAACAACCCCCTCTTTCCTGCTATCACCCCAAAATTATCATTGTGAATTTGTTGGGTTTTTGGAAAAATATGAGATGGCAGTCAATTTCAACCATTGGATATATCGTTTTCCATGAGTGGTTCTGTGCTGAGAATTAGATTGTCACCTGCGAGAACCTTCAGTCCAAGAAGGTGTTTATGGTAAAACACAAAGTGAATTTCCCCCTCAACCAGGATGAAGTCTATCAGCTGTAACGTGTCAACAGAAACTTGGTGTCAAATCGAGTAGCCGTGATGTAGTTTATACAGGGCTTTTCACGATGAGCGTTAATTAGATGTTTCTGGCAAACCAGACAACGGATCAACCTGAAAATTCCACAGTATGCATAAATTAATATGATCTACATTTCAGACGATGCGGTGTTGCCGCTTCTACTATAAAGTAGCGGCTACTTGGATTTTTCAAAGGAACACCCTGTATATAATATAATATTATGATTTCTTATCACTTTGTCAACTTAATGTACTATTTCCCTACACCTGTCTGTTACCGTTCAGAAGATATAAATAAATTTCGATTTTTGTTACCAAACATGTACTTTTATAAACGCTGATAATCTTGAACTCTCTGGTACTGAGACGTTCAAATTCGAAATGGAGTGGAGTGATACCATGAGGATCTTGAGCTAGCTTGAGCTAGCCCCGTGCAAATCACAACCCTGTAACTCTCAAATATGAACAATACACGTTCCACTTCAATATGTCGCACCGACTCTTCATCTAAGCCGAAATGGTAGCGGTTCAACAATTCCGACCTCGCCTCTAGCTAAGCACAAACTTAGCTAGAGGTACGTATGAATATATAGCTAGGATTCGGAGTACGACCATCAGAGTTATTTACATAAAAATCAGAATTTTATCAACTTATATTAACAAAACAAAACCACCTTCATGAACCGGATAATGCCATGATGTCATGGTTGAGCACTCATATCCGTATATCAGGCCTGTTTTACCTTCAGACGGAAACGTTGCTCTACAAGTATTTTGAGGACAATTTATAAACTGTCATATCACTACAATTTCTCTCCTCGGTCTGAGCGCAGAACTGACACACTGTAAAAACTTGAAATGGTTCAATACCACCTACCTTAACCCGGACCTCCGTTGGTGGACAACGCGGTTCATCAATCTCTTGTTAACGGGTCTTATCGTACGAGCACAGAGAGATGGATGCAATATAACAGTATAAATATTACGATCAATAATATACCCCCCCGAACTAACACCTGTTCTTTGCAAGTTGTTCAACCACTCTTACAATTTGGGGGTATTTCCGTCCAATTGGAAAATTGCAAGAGTACAGCCAGTCCCTAAAAAAGGCAAAAAGGCCCTACCTAGCAACTACAGACCTATCGCACTGCTATCTATTATTTCAAAGGTCATGGAAAAAGCCATCAACATCGAGCTCATGAAATATCTGGAAGACTCAGGAATTGTCAACGATAGGCAATATGGCTTCCGCCATCAGAGATCAACTGGTGACCTGCTCGCTTACGTCTCACATATATGGCAGCTATCTATTGAAAAGCATGGAGAAACTTTAGCTGTGGCATTAGATATCTCCAAGGCGTTCGATCGAGTTTGGCACCAGGGACTCCTCGCCAAGCTTCCGTCTTATGGCTTGCCCCTCAGCTGTGTTCTCTGCTTGCTAGTTTTCTCTCAAACAGGTCTCTCCAGTAGTGGTCGATGGAGTTTCATCTGAAACTCTACTCATAAATGCTGGTGTTCCGCAAGGATCCATTCTCGCACCAACACTATTTCTACTTCACATCAACGACCTGTTGAAAGCAACTTCATGTCCAGTACACAGCTTTGCCGATGATAGTACCTCCATACCTCTTTCTTCCAGGGCCCCTATATCAGCCCGTGAAACCAGAAATGAACGAGGAAGAAATGTTAATAATATAAATATGGACTTGGCAACAATTCTCGAATGGGGATCTAATAACTTGGTAGAATTCAATGCAAACAAAACACAAGCATGTCTTTTCTCTAGAAAAGCCGATCTCACTGTGCCTAACATAACTTTGTCAGGAGTAACCATACCACTGAAGCCATCCATATCGATGCTTGGTATTACTATCAGCAATAACCTTTCCTGGGAAAATCACGTGAGGTCCATTGCCAAAAGTGCATCCCAAAAACTTGGTTTTCTGTTTTGTGCCAAGAGCTATTTCACCCCCAGTCAGCTGCTTATGATCTATAAGGCACAGATCCGACCTGTCCTGGAATACTGTTCCCATATTTGGAGTGCGGCACCTAAACATATCCTGAGGCTATTGGATTCTGTCCAAAAAAGGGCAATTCGTCTCGTCGGTGATGCCTCGCTTACAAACTCGCTCACTTGTCTGGAACACCGTAGAAAAGTTGGCGATTTGTCTCTATTTTATAGATATTTTCATGGGCGATGCTCTTCTGAAATATCAACAATCGTTCCTGCTTTGGCAGTCTCTTCGAGATTAACCCGTCAAGTTCAGTCATCACACCCCTTCGTGGTCACTTTGGAAACCTGCAGAACATCACTTTCCAAAGACTCGTTCATCCAACGAACAGCGAGGCTTTGGAACTCATTGCCTAGGAGGTGTTCCCGAGGCATACAACCTTCAGAAATTTAAGAAGAACACCAACTCCTACCTTCTTTCCCTAGGTTCCCACGATGTTCTCTGAACATTACAGGATATCCCTTTTCGTGGGAACCAGAACATAAAAAAAAAAAAAAAATACAACGATACTATGGATTTGTTCTGAACTCTAAACAACTTCAAGAGCCAAAAATGTAGCATAGGCCTATTGCCAAAGTCTGGATTCCGGTATCAGAGTCAATTAGTACCAAGTAATCGGAAGTACAACGGCCAAGCAGTAAAACAGCGTGGGTTTTAGTCAGCCACCATGAGTCAAGACAGTGGTTATTAATTCAGTAATATGTCAGCCATGACTAACAACCCCCTCTTCCTGCTATCACCCCAAAATTATCATTGTGAAATTGTTGGGTTTTTGGAAAAATATGAGATGGCAGCCAATTTCAACCATTGGATATATCGTTTTCCATGAGTGGTTCTGTGCTGAGAATTAGATTGTCACCTGCGAGAACCTTCAGACCAAGAAGGTGTTTATGGTAAAACACAAAGTGAATTTCTCCCTCAACCAGGGTGAAGTCAATCAGCTGTTACGTGTCAACAGAAACTTGGTGTCAAATCGAGTAGCCGTGATGTAGTTTATACAGGGCTTTTCACGATGAGCGTTAATTAGATGTTTCTGGCAAACCAGACAACGGATCAACCTGAAAATTCCACAGTATGCATAAATTAATATGATCTACATTTCAGACGATGCGGCGTTGCCGCTTCTACTATAAAGTAGCGGCTACTTGGATTTTTCAAAGGAACACCCTGTATATAATATAATATTATGATTTCTTATCACTTTGTCAACTTAATGTACTTTTCCCTATACCTGTCTGTTACCGTTCAGAAGATATAAATAAATTTCGATTTTTGTTACCAAACATGTACTTTTATAAACGCTGATAATCTTGAACTCTCTGGTACTGAGACGTTCAAATTCGAAATGG
The DNA here is from genome assembly GCA_018342105.1 of Gonioctena quinquepunctata. NCBI lineage: Eukaryota > Metazoa > Arthropoda > Insecta > Coleoptera > Chrysomelidae > Gonioctena > Gonioctena quinquepunctata. The sequence goes on from JAFIRS010000045.1 coordinate 1,113,090, forward strand.
AGTGGAGTGATGCCATGAGGATCTTCACTTCGAGTCATATTTTTATTTGCCTCATACAGGGTCTTTAAAAATGCAGATACTTTGTTCACATGAAAAAATGAGTAAAGTCAACTTTTTTAATGGAACACCCTATATATTTCCACATTTTTGAGCTCTACATCCAATTTTAGATTGACTTTGTTCAGATAATCCCATTTCGATTTCGAACCGTTTTCGAGATGAACTGTTTCAAACAGAAAATGGCGTGGTTTCCTTGTATTCATCACTTATATTTGAAATTTAACATCTATTTTATACTACGTAATATTTCTTTTCGATTTAGTTTTTCAACAGTCTTAAATCAGTCAATTCGAAATTGATATGTACCTTAGAAAAAGTTACAATTTTATGCATTGAGGTATTGAGGTCTCTACCGCACAACATTGCAAATTAATATTTTTTAATAGTGTGCTTTGGAAAAATAAATTATCCAATTTTGAAACGTCAAACTTTCGTTTGGTTTTGACTGATTTGATACCAATTATAATAGAAAAATGTCAAGATTAGGTTACAGTAATGAAGATTTCTTGAATTTATTAATAATTTATGGTGAGTGCAATAGAATTGCATAAAAGATATCCACAACTTCCGAAGCCGGATAATAATGTGATAAATCGACTACTAAAAAACTGTAGGTTGAATGGAACCTTTCGTCCAAAAATCATTCGTAGAAAGCCTGAAGTGGATGTTGATGACAATGGCATAACAGTTTTGGGATTTTTTCATGCATTTCCAAATTTTCCTTTACACGAGGCTGAAAGGGAGACAATTAATTGCATTCTTAATAAGCACGAATGGCATCCCTATAAATTCTACTGTGTCCAACATCTGAAAGAGACTGATTTGCCTCGTAGAGTGGAATTCTTTGAATGGTTAATTGTCAAGACTCAAGAGGATGAACATTTCCTTGACAATATCATATGGGCAGATGAGGCCAAGTTTACAAAAAATGGAGTTTTCAAAAGACACAACAGTCATTATTGGCGCCAGAAAATCCCCATGTCGTTCGCCAAAGGGGTTTTCAAGAAAGATGGCAATTTAATGTATTTTGTGCCATGAAGAATGGATCAATTTTTTATATCGAGTTTTATGATGATAATTCGAATGCAACAGAATATGAACATTTACCGAGAAATGGAATTCAAATGATTTTAAATAATAGGCCAGGAAGAGAACGTATATAGTACCAAATGGACTCCACCCCATAATTCTGGTTCAGTAAGCGGAAGCTTCAACTGAAATCTTCTAAGACAGATAGATTGGTGATAATGGACCTTTTCCGTTGGCCTCCTAGAACACCAGATGGCAATCCATTAGATTATTTTGTGTGGGGTTTCATTAAAAACATGGTTTACTTCAACCCAGTAACAAAAATGGAAGTTATAAAATCTAGAGTTAGAACTTCTTTCAACAGTTTAACTCCAGACTCAATCAAAAGGCGCTACATATGAAAATCTTTTGAAGAGATTTCATGTTTGTTCAAGTAGAGGTGGAGATGTGTACACCACGTTAGTTTCTGTTTGAAACAGTTTATCTCGAAAACAGTTCGAAATCGAAATAGGATTATCTGAACAAAGTCAATCTGAAATTGGATGTAGAGCTCAAAAATGTGGAAATATACAGGGTGTTCCGTTTGAAAAAATTGACTTCCACTCATTTTTTCATGTGAACAAAGTATCTCCATTTTTTAAAGATCCTATATGAGGCAAATAAAAATATGACTCGAAGTGAAGATCCTCCACTCCATTTCGAATTTGATCATCTTAGTACCAGAGAGTTCAAGATTATCAGCGTTTATAAAAGTACATGTTTGGTAAAAAAAACTAAATTAATTTATATCTTCCAAACGGTAACAGATAGGTATAGGGAAATAGTACATGAAGTTGTTGACAAAGTGATAAGAAATCATAATATGATATTATATATAGGGTGTTCTATTTGAAAAATAAAAGTAGCCGCTACTTTATAGTAGAAGCGGCATCGTATAGATCATATTAATTTATGCATACTGTGAAATTTTCAGGTTGATCCGTTGTCTGGTCTGCCTGAAACGTCTAATTAACGCTCATCGTGAAAAGCGCTGTATACTTTTGTGCTCATCAACATCACATTATAGAGGATGTGAATACATTCTTCTTCAATCAACAGCAATAATGTTTCGGGAAGATGGAGTTTTCCCAAAACCTTCATTACATCGCTCCAGACAGTGTATTAACTAATGCATTGAATATATTTTCCATTGTGAACGATTCATGTCTCGAATTACATAGTGTATTGAAATGTGTTTTTCTAGGGGAGAAAGTTATAATGCTCAAACTATCCCTAGAAGTGTACGTTACTCATGACGCCAAGGCACAGGAATATTATGTACAGGAATTCAGTTGTACGACCCAACTCAAAGGTTCATCCAGATTCCATACCATTTTCAATATCTCACAGTCCTTATAGTATTCCAACATGAAAAATGGTCTGGTAACTTGAAATAACCTAACCAACATAATTATATACAAACATCAGGCAGATCTTGGTTACCACAGTAACAACCTCAACGATTAATTGCTAATCAAATCACTGATTAGTCACCAAAGTACAAATATGAACTAACCGAGTCCACTGAAATGAAATAAAAAGACACGGTTTTCTTAATGGGTTCACTTTGCGTATTTTCAAACGGAGGTTCACCTTGATAGTATCACAAGGAATGTTCAGAAAGTTATTTTCCCCCCGAATGAATTGAGCTAGCCCCGTGCAAATTACAACCCTGTAACTCTCAAATATGAACGATACAAGTTCCACTTCAATATGTCGCACCGACTCTTCATCTAAGCCGAAATGGTAGCGGTTCAACAATTCCGACCCCGCCTCTAGCTAAGCACAAACTCAGCTAGAGGTACGTATGAATATATAGCTAGGATTCGGAGTACGACCATCAGAGTTATTTACATAAAAATCAGAATTTTATAAACTTATATTAACAAAACAAAACCACCTTCATGAACCGGATAATGCCATGATGTCACGGTTGAGCACTCATATCCGTATATCAGGCCTGTTTCACCTTCAGACGAAAACGTTGCTCTACAAGTATTTTGAGGACAATTTATAAACTGTCATATCACTTCAATTTCTCTCCTCGGTCTGAGCGCAGAACTGACACACTGTAAAAATTTGAAATGGTTCAATACCACCTACCTTAACCCGGACCTACGTTGGTGGACAACGCGGTTCATCAATCTCTTGTTAACGGGTCTTATCGTACGAGCACAGAGAGATGGATGCAATATAACAGTATAAATATTACGATCAATAATATACAACGATACTATGGATTTGTTCTGAACTCTAAACAACTTCAAGAGCCAAAAATGTAGCATAGGCCTATTGCCAAAGTCTGGATTCCGGTATCAGAGTCAATTAGTACCAAGTAATCGGAGGTACAGCGGCCAAGCAGTAAAACAGCACGCTGTTGAAGAGTTGTGAATTCCCAGTAATCATTGAATGATTTGATTCAATATCAACGAAAAAACCTGGTACATATATAAATGGATTATCACAAGATACCCAGTACTGGAATAATGAACACGTGTTCTGATAATCTATTTCACCTCTGAAATTATTCATTGACGAATGTTCACTGCAATTGAAAAACAGCGTGAAATATGCACGAAGAGAAAATAAAGTTATACTCTGGCACAAGAATATTGAATCGGTATCAATAATGGAACGGAAACTCAACTTATATCTCGCAAGTACTGGAAACACTTTCACGACTTTGGAACAATTTTCGGTACTGATTCCAATTCAATCTCATCTTTTATATCTTCGTGATTTATAGAAAACTTCTATTAAAAACCTTTAACAAGAAGAAGGTGTTGAAAAGGGAAACATTCTCAATTAATATTGAATAGAAAGATTTTTCTGAGAATTGAAAAATCCTCGATGAATGAAGTTATTTTTTGTGAATGTCTAACAGAAAACAACTCTTCCCCCGCTAAAGCCACGCTGGACATTGAACTATATCTGATAGATATTCTGAAAAGACCCTAACTACATCTGATTTTATGAACATCCTGTTATATTTTCAACAAATAAAAGAAGGTGTTGTTTTTGTCCGGTTGAAATAAAAACTGGACAGAAAATCAGCTTGACTTTTTGTTTCCTGGTTAAAAAAAAACGGGTTTTTGGTATCGCGTTTGCAACTTCTTCCACCACTCCGACGAAAACAGGCCCAACACTATTTCATTCTTTCGTACTGTGCAAAAAGAAACCATGCTTTTGCTTGGTTTCATAGTCTTTACAGTAGCAGTCGGTGTTTACAACTATTTTCTGGCCTGGGAATTTTTTCAAATATTTCATGGTTATCACAACCTTAATGGTATCTTACAAAAAGAACACCCTAAAGAGGTAGTTCCAACCAGTGTTTCATTCGTCATCCGGTCTTATTAACGGAGCTACAAAAAATGCTTCGTTATAGAATACCGAAATTTTTCTTCCTTTTTCCTTTTTTCAGGTACAATGAAAGAAGGAACGATGGAAAAACAAATTGAAAATTGACGCCACGACCATCAGAGACGGCAAAACTAATAGCTATCATATGTCACATCTCATATATAGCTCTCGTGACGTCATATCTCATAGACGGCAGAACTGACAGCTATCGTGATGTCACATCTCATAGACGGCAGAGCCAACAGCTCTTGTAGGTCATAACCAATAACAACTGGATGGTTTGAGCAATTCTGAATTCGAAGCGTAACATTTCGAAATTGGAGTAATGCATATTCGAAGGAGAAATTGGCCAAAGCGGATTTCATCCATATGAACCGAAAATGCATTGTCGTGTCGAAGGATTCAGATAGAAGTCGAGGGAAGATGCCAGGCTGGATCACTCTTGAAGGAATTCTTGATTTATGATGGACAGAATTACCGAAAACTCATTCTCTTCACTTCCGCCTTGAGAATAATTTTCCTGCAAAACGAGTTAAATGCTTTATTTTTCAGATACCTACAAAAGCTGAAGAATGTACAGAGGTTGCAAATTAATTTGAAAGACTTCACATTATCCAGATGCATTTGAAGTTTGGATGGCAAACACACAGAAATCATGAAACATGAGGACTGTAAGTGGCCTTTTTAATAAAAAAAAATATTATTTATTGAAATGAGATTATATTGGCCAAATGGTTGTGTTATTGTCAAAGTGAAACTGATGGTGGCTGGGCGGATGCCAAATTTCATTCAACTCTCAAAATTCATAACTTACCGGAGTCACTAACTTTGAAGTCCTCGGACTATCTCCAGACTGGGGTAATTTTGGATCCTAGTAGCACCTACACTGAATTCAGACTTTTTATTTTTCTGACAAACTCATAACTTTCCATAATCTAAATGTGTTCTCAGGTTCCTTTTCAAACATGGCGTGTTCCATAGTAATTAAAAATAAAAAAAATTGAGCTTCTTAATGAAAATGACTCATACTGTGCGAATTGAAATTCTGAATTTACGTGACTTAAAAATATTCAAAACTACAAGGTTTCTCAAACACAAATTGTATTTATAAAATTGTGGTATGATTGGAATAGTGGTTTGACATTTCCATAATAAGTCATGAGATAATATCAATATTTTTTCTAAAACCTCTAGAACCATCTTACAGTGTCGGTTTTCGCGAGTAAATTTGGAAACGGATGAAATCTGATGAGATTTATAGTCTTTAATATAGGACAAATACTTCAGAGGCTAATTCATGCATTTTCTTTATATATAAAGATTTTCAGTTGCCTTTTTGGCTAGACGACTACCGGAAAACCCCGGATAAACCGTGCAATACCATATTTTTTTCTGACCAATATTTTTCGATGCAGAAAATCCTGCATACCAATCATATTTCATATTCATGAATTTCTCAATAGATAACTAATTCTATCCTTGAAATCTCAGTTAAACAGCAATAAAATTTTCGTTAAGTCTTCTACTAAGATTCTCCGCGGCGATATCTTGCTTTCGGTCACAGCCCAGTGTGCACAACGCGCATCAATCTCCTTCCTCAAAGTTAGTGGGGAGGCCGTCACTACATCAAGAGAGCTAGCACAGTTTATAGCTAAAGAATCAGTTCGCTCACTTGGCCCAAATACATGTTCCAAGGTAACATACACTCCAGGGAAACAATTCAGGATGCGCAGAAATATGTACGCTGTTGTTGTATATTGTATCAGGTCTCCGAAGTATCCAAGAAATGTCCGTATTAGTGAGACAGTAACACGCGTTATGCGTGAGGGATACAAATCAGAGTTGCGCAGTGTACAAACGGGAACATAAAGATCAAAGTGCCGACGCCAAGGGAGCGAACTGATTCTTCAGCTATAACTGTGGAGGAGTTAGGCTTCGGAAGAGCACAAAAAAGGCAATTATGAAGCAGCGCTAGCAGAGCTCACCACGCGAGACCGACAAGGACCCAGCTGAGCGAAGCTAGACGGACCTCACCGAAGCCGGCCGATTGCCGAATCCGGGACAGAAGGAGCAGCATAGCAGTTGAGTTGCAAGCAGCCCACCACCGAAATCGCCACCCAGAGCGTAAGCCATACGTCACCAACAGAGTTGATAGCTAACTGGTAAATCAGGTACGCGGTGTTTGCGAGAATTGACGTTCTGTGTCTGTGGTTCGGGTTTACAGTTGCATTCGAAAGATGAAAAGCTCCACCCGCAGGTTAGTAGAGAAGTCACGGCCTGCCTATTAACTTTGAAGCTCCTGATTGTTCAGATTTGCAAAGTAAAGTTCGAAACATCCCGTCCCGCAGGTAAGTCAAGGAATCACGGCCTGCCTATCGAATTTGAAGTTCCTTTCGGTGTAGATTCGTGAAGTGAAGTTTAAAAGCTTACATCCCGCAGGTCAGTCGAGAAGTCACGGCCTGCCCATGAATGAGAAAGGTCCCTCTATGTATATTTTACAGAATAGAGTAGAGTAGTTTTCCCTAAGTGAGTTGAAGACCTCTTTTGCACCGAAGCACATAGCTTTTTGGAATTAGGAATCGGAGATGAAGAGCTAACCCTGGTCGAAGGGTACCTCCTGCCCACATATCTTTAATAAACCGCCGCTGGCCTACTGTACTCCGTGTTCATAACCTTGCTAGAAGGTCCGAGAGTTTGGGAGCTTTAGTCATGCACACCCCGCGCTTACACTCTTTCGCTAACTATCCGTTCGCTTTGCTTGTAGTTAATGATCCATTTTGCATGTTGAGCTGAGACCCCTGCTACTAAACTCTCAGTCACAGGAAGCATATTTTTTTTGAGTAATAAAGGAAGTGAACAATATAACGCTTTTGGTTCTATTTCTTTTTGTATAGTTAGGGTAGTCGACGTCCAGGTCATTAACCAGTCAAGCTCGAGTAAAGTCTGCCCTTCTGGCTTCTAGAAGCAAAATCAACATATCGACCCTGGAACGTCATTTCTCCACTGAGACCGCCCGGCCCAAGTGGCCTTCTCACTGTGAACAGAAGGTGGCACCCGAGGCAAATCCGACACTCCGCTGCCGACACTTCTGACTGCTCAATTTTCTTCAAATCTTCTATAAAAAAATTCTTCAATAAACAAATGAGCATCACAATCAACTAGATATAGGTAGGGATTCACTAACCATCTAGAACTTCCGTTCCACTTGTTAGTTCGTTCGTTCGATAGTTAATGGTCAAATCTTGCAATTGAATTTTGACCTACTTCTAGTCGTCCGATTATTTTGCAATTTGGCAGGTGTTCATAATTCCGGTGACAATGCATTATGGTATTTTTGTCAGAGAAAACCCCAAAATGGCGGCTCTAAGATGAAGGACGAGATTTGTAATTATGGTCCAATTTGATTCAAAATCGGTATGTAAGGGAGTTTCGGGATCGGCGATTATGGATTTTTTGTCAAAATTGGTGAATTCAGGATGGCGGCTCCAAGATGGCGGACGAGTTTTGTGGTTATGGTCCGATTCGATTCAAATTGGTATGTGGGGGTTTTCGGGATCGATGATTATGAAATTTCTGTCAAAATTATAAATTAAGATGGCGGCCCAAATGGAGGAGAGTTTTTGATTGGTCCAATTCGAATAAAATTGTATGCGGTGGTTTTCGAGGTTGGAGATTATGAATTTTTTTCAAAATGTTAAATTCAAGATGGTGGCTCAAAGATGAAGGACGAGTTTTCTGAATATTATGGTCATATTTCATTGAAAATTGGTATGTGGGGGTTTTCAGGATTGAAAATTATGAATTTTTTATTCAAGATGGTGGCTCAAAGATGAAGGACGAGTTTTCTGAATGATTATGGTCATATTTCATTGAAAATTGGTATGTGGGGGTTTTCAGGATTGAAAATTATGAATTTTTTGTAAGAATCTATAAATTCAAGAGGCAACTTCAGGATGACGGACGAGTTTTGTGATTATGGTCAGATTCTATTCAAAATTGGTGTGGTAGTTTTTGGATGAAATCTGACCTTGATAACAAAACACGTCGTCTTCTTGGAACCACCATCTTGAATTCATGAATTTCGACGGAGAAATCATGATGTTCGACTACAAAAACCCCCACACACCAATTTTGAATGGAATCGGACTATAATAACAAAAGTCGTCGCTATCTTAGAGCCGCCATCTTGAATTCGCACATTCTGACCAAAAAATCATACTCTTCGACTCCAAAAACCCTCACATACCCATTTCTATTGGAATAGTGCTATAACCACAAAACTCATCGCCATATTGGAGCCGCCATTTTTAATTCATGAATTCTGGCAAAAAATCATGATTTCCAGCTCCAAAAGTCCCCACATACTAATTTTGAATAGAATCGAACTGTAACTGGAGAGATAGTAACTGTCAAAAGTATTTCCAACATGTTGTTACATTGGTATGGTTGCTTTTTTTCGATAAAAGGCCATAAAAAACTCATGCACTACTTTTGCCCGGGCAGTTTGCTGTGAGTACTAACATTTAAAAAACATTTCATTCTGTTACCCGATTGGCCAGATTTTCTGCAGTCCCCTCTTGGACTATAAGGTGTTCTTTACTATATCATTCTCATATTACCTACTATTTTTTTTTAATAGCTCCTGAGGTGTGAAAAATTTTCCAACAAATTATGAAAGTAGGATTTGGCATATGAGGGAATATGTCTGGGTGGTAGAAATATGCGTCTTTTCGAATTATCCCTAAGAAAGATGAACGTTATTGATGGTGGATATCAATGGAGGTTAAGTGCTCAGTATGTTAATAAGCAAAAAAAAGAAAAATTTGAAAAACTAGGAAGGGGTTGTTAAGATGATCCCTTCATAATGAGAATACTTCATAAGATAGCAGAAATTCCAAATGGAACCTTCTTTTATCCAGTATGATGAATTTTACTTCTCATCTGATCGTGCAACTTTTCATTTGGGTACAAGGGATAAAAATACATTTTCCACATGACGAGTTATGTTCCCTAATTTTGTATCGAACGAAAAAAAATTAGAAAATATTTTTGACAATTCTTGAAATTCCACGGATTCCTAGCTATAAGCTATTATGAAGATTGAACGCATTAAGACGGCAGTTCATTGTTCATCCAAATTACGAACTAATAGATAATATAGATCATAAAAATGTAATTACTTTCAGTAACAATAAACGAGTCTAGTGATTAAGAATAATTATCACCTACTAATTAGCTCAGCTCTAGAGATTGGTCTATGTTAACTCTATCCAGTCTGAAAACCAAATTATATTGTGAATGTGTGTTTATCTTATAGTGTTTATTTTCAGCAGCTAAAAAAGTTTGTAGTACCTATTCATACATTCCCACAAACCATGGTTTCTCCAGTGGACCAGGATAATTCAAAGTCTGATAAAATAGCAACCTCTTCGGATGATGAAAGGTAGACCGTTAGTTAGGGATATTTTCTAACATTTTGACCTATATTCATTGTACAGGGTGACTCATTAATATGAATGGGCAACATTTCTTAAATTCGTTTCACATATGCTGAAACACTCTACAGAAATACAAATGATACATTTGAGAAAATTTGTCATTGGAATTTCCAAAGAAAGCGGTTTGGGGTCGTAGGAGACTTTGAATCCCTTAGTAACCAGAAGACACTTCATTAAACCACTTTCACTAAATTGTGTTCACAAAAACACGATGGGTTTCGATATAAAACGTGGATACAATACCAACTCAACAATCGCGTTGTATAATGTTGAATAATCAAAGCAGGTAGTAGTATGTATAAACATGTGATTGACGATATTCGAAAAAGAATGACTTTTCAAATTAATCTGGTTGTCAAGCAAATATTGAGATATTTTGAGTTTCTTGATTTACAAACTTTTTCGAAGGTCAGTCAATAACCTCCCTTTTCTGCATGTAATAAAGCAGAAAATTGATTCATTTCACCATTTGCGAAACTGTTATTATGTTCTGATATTCGCATCATGAATGTTGTGCATGTTTGGTAGATATCGCAATATATATTACCTCAACTCATCCATACCAATGCAAAGTGGCTGCATATCAATACATTACTCTATCTATTTTGAAAAACATTGTTTGAAAGATACTTGAATATAATCAATCAAATTGACAATCAACAATATTTATAGATCAAATCTGATGAAAAATAGTCTTTCGAAAAAGGTTTCTCCTGAAAAATAGAATAAAAAACATAATTTTAGAATTATAAAAAATTTCGGTCAACCTTCGAAAAAACAATAATTCTACTCTCTTGCATCAGAACAACATCAATATTGCAGACAAAACAGATTAATGTTCATTAAGAATAATAAGGATAAAATCGAGAAATCTGAAAAATCTGGAGTAGGAGAGTGTTGTATAGTGGGACAATATTTTTCAAATCATCATAAATTCTTCATTTTAATTTCGAATCAGATTCTCAGCTAATCATTACATTGGAAACATAAAAGTATTATTGAAAATTTGAAACCATGAATAAAGTGAAATGGGCTTGTCCCACTTTACATTCAAGTCCCACTATACAACCAACCATTGTTTGAAAGTGGGACCATTGCATAATGGGACAACCTGATAATAATGGGGTTAAGTTGAAATAAAATGAATATAAGCCAGAAAAACTATACAAATTCATATTTTATCCAAAATATTAAAAAAACACTGCTAGCATTGCTAAACATTGTTTATTGAAATATGAAAAAAAACAAATGATATAAAATGAAACGAACAAACAAGAAACGAATTCAAACAAACTGGAACATTATTCTATGTTATAGAGAAAAGTCATAATCAAAACACCATAGCTGTTCGATCCCTCCAGGAATAAAGGGCACAGGAAGTTTAATCTCTCGTAATCAAATCTTCGTCTTTTTTTTTCTGGAAAGAGAAATTTATCATTGGCAGTTTGTTTTAGATAATTGACGACATACTCTGCCGTATCAATTTTATCAACTTGCCCAGCATAATATTTAATTCTCTTCTTCACAATAACAAAATCATTTATATTCATTTCATAATCTCTTCTGTTGCAAATTTGTCCGATATATCGAAACTGTCATCACATAAATCTTTAATTGACACGTCACTGTCACTAGATTCTGCTCCTATATGTAGGACCAAAATAACCTTAACTTAACCATATTAACATACGTAAGGCATTTTATTAAAAATGAAAATCAGCCTTATATCTAGTTAAACTATAAAACATTATTTGAATAATGTAATACAATTGTCTAACAAAAATAACTACTGTCCATTGCAGTCCCACTTTGCACAATTCAATTTTTTGCCATTATAAACAGTGGGGTTTATAGTGGGACAGTTCCAGTATGGACCCCATAATTGTGTCCCAATATACAACACTACACCTTTTTAGGTTATGAATTCATGTTGTCAACAAAAACGTTAATATGAGCAATTTTGATCTCAACTTACCTTGTAAACACTTGAGGCGATGTAGACAAATTTTCACATACAACTTTTGGTAAATAACGCCGATATTCGACTTGATTTCAACAAGAAAATAAAAACTTTGCGTATTAGAAATCAGGTGTTCAACGGTTTCAGACAAACTCAACAATTTGCTGATGATATTTTCAACTGATAATAGAGGGCAGTACACGTAAATGTCGCTCTAATTAATTCGGATTTCTCCATAATTCAGTTTGCGGGAAATTTGAATTGTCCCAGTATGCAACCTGTCCCAGTATACCACAGTCTCTCCTAATTGCGCTGGGAGATGCATGGCCCGTTATTCTGAATGACTGCTTTTCTCCCATTCCACTTTTGGCCAAAGTTGAGAGCAGAAGCTGGAAGAGAATTTTTTTTTTCGTTCCTAATCCTGCTTTTCTTATTGCTTTTTGGGTTCAAGTGGACATGGTATCTGGACCAACCCGAACAATCTTGTACCACTTTTTTGATGTCAAAGTGTTGTTAATGAGATTAGATGTTAAAAAGAATCGTTCACATTGGGCATATTGTTTCTTTTCAATACATTATTTGAAAGTCTCATCAGGCATATATCTGGATTTTTCTGATTGGTTACCAACTACTCTGACTCGGCACATTTTTTGTAACCCTCTTGTGTTGTTTTCGAAAATATTGGATTTTATTCCATCCTAACAGTTCTGTATCTACATATGCCAATTTCAGGATTGAAAAAATGCATCATGCAATTGGTTGCCTCGCCGCTTCTCCAAGCATAAGAGAATATATAAAATAGTTTATGTGAAGTTATCCACACTTTCCCATCCACAGTTTCTGACGAGTGGACTGTCGAAAACGGGATAGGGTGAAATTTGTGTGCGGCGTTGCCAGACTTCCGGGTAATTCCCACTCACGCTTTTTACACGTTTTTCAGGATATCTCATTCATAAATGCACAATCCTTGGTATTATTTTTGTTCACTGATATGCGCTCAATCATCTTATCGATACGTATAAGGTATCAAAACAATTTAGAATGCTTTTTAGACGTTTTCTTCCACACATTTCTCCTTAATAATGAATCTTTCCTGAAAAACATTGTATGTATTCAATACATACAGGGAGTAAAAATAATAGTAGAGCTCTAGGAGAATAAAGAAAAATAAAAAAATCCTTTTTTATAAATTTCTCGTATATCTCCGTTATTACTGCATGATCGTTGATGATTTTTTCAAAAAATCTACGATAATATTTCCTATATACAGGGTGTCAAAACGATTTGTAGTGCCGTAGGGGAAGTAACAAATAAAAAAATCTAATTTTTTATACATTTTTTTATATATCTCCGTTATTTCTGCATGATCGTTGATGAATCTTTCAAAGAAATACTCACGATAATATTTCCGATATATACAGGGTGTCAAAACAATTTGTAGTGCCGTAGGGGAAAAAACAGTTCCAGCCACAGTTTCCAAATATTCGAATATCTCCGTTATTACTGCATGATCGTTGATAATTTTTCACCAAAATGTTGTAATAATGTTTTCTACTCATACAAGGCGTCAATCAATTTGTAGTGCCGTAAGAAAAAAAGTAACAAATACAAAAATCTAATTTTTTATACAATTTTTTATATATCTCCGTTATTTCTGCATTATCGTTGATGATTCTTCCAAGGAAATACTCACGATAATATTTCCGATATATCAGGGTGTCAAAACAATTTGTAGTGCCGTAGGGGAAAAAACAGTTCCAGCCACGGTTTCCAAATATTCGAATATCTCCGTTATTACTGCATGATCGTTGATAATTTTCTCACCAAAATGTTCGTAATGATGTTTCCCACCCATACAGGGTGTCAAATCAATTCTGTAGTGCCGTGGGAAAAAAAGTAGCAGTTGATATAATATGGTATATTTTCAACTATTTTGTTTGTAATAGAATTGTTAAACATTATTGCTACAGAGATTCCTTCATCCGATTACGTCCATTTATTTTACTCACGCAATCAATGTAAAAGTTAGGTAAATATCGGATCTGATGCAAGAAACTAATATTGAAAATAATGTCTGTTGGGCATTTATACAATGAAAGAGTACCTACAAATTGGTGCCGTGTTTTGAGTCCGACCCTGGTCACCGACCTGAGTAATGACGCTGTTCTACTACTACTTCAATGCGCATGAGCGCAACTACAAAAAAGCGGAGAATTAATCATCCTGATACGACCTCTATCGGAGATGAACTGAACTGTTAGACTAGGGTTGTTTATATCGCCCAGTGTTAGCAACCATACCATATTTAAGGTACACATACCATTATTTGCCACATTGTACCTTGTACCTTAACAATGTGACAAGGTACGCTGTTTGTACCATATTTCGAGTAAAATAAAATTATCAACTTGACATGACATGCGACTGTGCATGTCACCATGTGGAGGGTTACCATAGAGAAACTAAAAATAAAGAGAGTTGTCAAACCTGCAGTAAAAGTTGACACCACGTTTAGACAGTGGCGACATATCTCGCAACTGGCCGAACTAAGTACAGTTGGTAAAACTGATTGAGATAAGGCGGGTTTTTATATGATTGATATGGTATATATTTTATAAGTGATCGATTTGCCATTCTTGTATTCCATATGAATGGTTGTATCATATAAAATACTGGAATGGCAAATCGATCACTAATAAAATATATACAGTAATCGATTCGTAGAATCTGTTAGTTCGTTCGTGGTTAACATAAAGTTCCAAAGTAAATCTTTATTTCATGATATCAAGAACAAAATTAAACATCTTATAAAACAAGAATAATAAGTTGAACACTATAAAAACACATTTTATTGTATCTAGGACAATGTACAACTACAGACAAAACAATAATGAAACTCCGAAAAAACAACAAAATTAAAAATATTCTTCAGTCGCTTTTCATCAAATCAACCAAAATAAAAACATATTACATTTACAACAAACCTTCAATAATTTTGGTAATTCATTAGCACAAAGGAGACCATGTACTTCGTACTTCCTCAAATTATGATAGGAAATGAAAACTGATGGATGGAAATAAATACCAGTTTGTGAAAAAATGTCTGCAACTGATGGATGGAAATAACTATCAGTTTGTGAGAAGCAGCTTATATTTTACCTTGTGAAAGAATATTTCGAGGAATTTCAGCGTCAACTCGAATAACATTCCATTTTCGACGTTGGGTTCATAATTCAAGTCAATGGTATAAATTCTATAATTAATTTTTCGATGACAATTAACAGTAGAATTATTCTAAAATTATGACGTGGTTTGTCATTTTCTGACAAACCACGCCAGTCGTCTGTTGATTGCGGGCAGCGCCTCCATGCGCGACTGGCCGTACCAAAAACTTGGTGGTCAGATTCGCCAATGTTTCAAACAGTCTCTTTATTTTTAATTTGTCTATGAGGGTTACCGACACTAACCGAATGTACACGAAAGTTACTGTATACTTTAGGGTGGCGACAATGGTGACTGGTGTGAAAAGTCGGACAAGTTGTTTTCTGAATTTGGATATAAATACATCATTTGCTTGGTGTTTTCTTTTATTTCTATTACCTCTTTGTTATCAATAACCATTTTCTGGCTTACATCCTCTTAGGGGAAAGGAAGTATAGTTTATCGTTACATTCATTAATTTAGAATTTCAAACCTCAATGATGATTTGATTTTGGCGGCATTGCGGCCACTAGCGCCTCTGGAAACTGTGGCTGGAACTGTTTTTTCCCCTACGGCACTACAAATTGTTTTGACACCCTGTATATATCGGAAATATTATCGTGAGTATTTCTTCGAGAGAATCATCAACGATCATGCAGAAATAACGGAGATATATAAAAAATGTATAGAAAAATAGATTTTTTTATTTGTTACTTTTTTTCCTACGGCACTACAAATTGATTTGACACTCTGTATGGGTGAAAAACATTATTACGAACATTTTGGTGAGAAAATCATCAACGATCATGCAGTAATAACGGAGATATTCGAATATTTGGAAACCGTGGCTGGAACTGTTTTTTCCCCTACGGCACTACAAATTGTTTTGACACCCTGTATATATCGGAAATTTTATCGTGAGTATTTTTTCGAGAGAATCATCAACGATCATGCAGAAATAACGGAGATATATAAAAAAATGTATAGAAAAATAGATTTTTTTATTTGTTACTTTTTTTCCTACGGCACTACAAATTGATTTGACACCCTGTATAGGTATAAAACATTATACAAACATTTTGGTGAGAAAATTATCAACGATCATGCAGTAATAACGGAGATATTCGAATATTTGGAAACCGTGGCTGGAACTGTTTTTTCCCCTACGGCACTACAAATTGTTTTGACACCCTGTATATATCGAAAATATTATCGTGAGTATTTCTTCGGAAGATTCATCAACGATCATGCAGAAATAACGGAGATATATAAAAAAAATTATAAAAAATTAGGTTTTTTTATTTGTTCTTTTTTCCGGCTACAAATTGATTTGAACCCTGTATGGGAAAACATATTACGAACTTTTAAAAAATCATGCAGTAATAACGGAGATATACCGAGAAATTTATGAAAAAAGGATTATTTTTATTCTTTCTTTATTCTCCTAGAGCTCTACAAATTATTTTTACTCCCTGTATGTATTGAATACATAAAATGTTTTTCATGAAAGATTCATTATTAAGGAGAAATGTGTGGAAGAAAACGTCTAAAAAGCATTCTAAATTGTTTTGATACCTTATATGTATCGATAAGATGATTGAGCGCATATCAGTGAACAAAAATAATACCAAGGATTGTGCATTTATGAATGAGATATCCTGAAAAACGTGTAAAAAGCGTGAGTGGGAATTACCCGGAAGTCTGGCAACGCCGCACACAAATTTCACTCTATCCCGTTTTCGACAGTCCACTCGTCAGAAACTGTGGATGGGAAAGTGTGGATAACTTCACATAAACTATAAAATACCGTTATCACCAGGCCATCTGGCGTTTTTGTCGCATCTATCTACCAGTTTTTTGAATTCGTTCTCGTCTCCGGAATCTCTTGCAGTTCATTTCTTCTTAAATTTCTTGCTTCTTCATATACTACGTCTTCGAAAGGGTTAATTTTTCTTCCGAAGTCATTGAAGTACTTCTCCATTCGAATTTTGGCGGTAGTATTCCAGATGGTCTTTACTGTGCACTCTCACAGTACTTGCCAGTATTTCCATTAGTTGTAAGTATGCACTTTTCAGTGTAATCACGCAAGGTCTGATTTTCACCGAAAAGTGAAAATCGCCATCCACTTCAGTTATATGAAGGAAATAGTAAGAAAAATGTATCGATGCAGTAGAAAAACTGCTTGATACCTTATTGATGAAATGCCTCCATCTTTACAAGGCGCAGAAAGAGAAACCTCAATTCCTCTACTCAGGTACTGTGCGTGTATGCCAATCACAACTAAATTTCAGTTTCGTTGTCAAGTTTTCCCAGATATTTAAGATTACTTCGGGGCCCCTGTTGGGCTACATTTATCCAGTAACGAAATTGGGATTACTTTGCATTTCTTCGAGTTAAATGCAAAATTGTTATTTGGAGGTTCCTTCTTTAGGAAGAGCCATTTTATAAATAATGTTGATAGAGTAAATTGGCAAACAGTAGTACCTTTTTTGTAAACATAAAAAATTCAATACTTATAAGAAACAATTTTGGTTGTGTTGAAAATTTTTGACGGAATCATAGGCAAAGAAAACAAAAAAGACTAGGTTTTCTAACCGTTGGCGCCTTTGTGCTTATAACTTCATGATAAACACGCAACATATATCTAAAAGACAACATCCAACATTTGTTACGATTTTTCAAAGGATCTTCTGAATACTCCAGTTTTTCATTGAAAATTCCAATAGCCAATATTGGATATTGAGATTCAATAACATGTATCGACTATATGTTCAATAAGTATGATTGAAATAGTATCGATATATCACCAATCGTTCTCCAAACTTATATAACGGACCATTTTTCTCAAATTATGAAAATAACATCATCTGAAACGGAAAGTGAAGAAATAAACAACAAAACACGAAAATATCTGAATAAAAATAAATTAGTAGTTAATCTAGGAGAAGAAAATTTTTCCGAAGTGTATTTGAGTAATGACATCGATACTGCTACGAACATATTCATAGCCACAAAAAAAAACATATTAAAAAATGCACAAATTATATAAAAATGAAAAAATCCCATTTGAAATAAAAAAGTGGATGACAGACAGTATTTTGGAATCAGTTAACCGCCAACATGAATTATATGACTTAAAAATAAATTCCCAACCGAAGAAAATATAGAAACAGGCAAAACGAAATTATTAAAGATTAATAAAAACAGCTGGTCTAGTTTATGGGTCTGTGTTGATGAAATTACAGCAAAAAATCGCAAAAATGATGTTATAAATAAAATTATTGATGATGACGGTGGTGAACTTACGGATAGTAAAGAGATAGCAGATTAATTCAATAATTTTTTTCTCGAGCATAGGTCAAAAAATGGCAGAAATAATAAGAAAAATAATAATATACATACTGAGATTTTGGACCAATTATTCTCATTCTTTTAGGAGACAGAAATACAATGAAATACAGGAATACATTATAAATTGAAGAGCAAAAATGCACCAGGACTCGACAACCTGACCCTAAGACTATTAAACTAATTGCTAATCATATTATTTAACCTTTTGTCTATATCATGAACTGGTCAATAAAAACTGGAAAATACCCATCTGCTTTTTATGATTTCGGTGATAAAACCACTTAACAAAAATGGAAGAGAATGTCTCAAATTACCGTCCGATCTCTTTGATCTCGAATCTCGCTAAAGTCTTTGAAATTTTACTGAAAACGCAAATAACAAACTATTTGAAAAATAATGGAATACTATCAGAAAAGCAGTTTGGATTCAGGGAAAATAAGTATCGCAATATATATATATATATATATATATATATATATATATATATATATATATATATATATATATATATATAAACAGTGGGGAATAACGGGGATCTTCAGTCAGCACAAATGTTGAACTATGAAAAACTCTTTAATACGTTGGACCGAGCTTTCGTTTCAATTTTGAAACTTCTTCAGGGTCCTAAAATATGTAAATTACATTATTGAGAAAAAAAATACTTAAAATGAAGGAAGTACTTACACTAATCTGAGTGGTTGATTAATGAACATTAACTTAAAAAAAACGTAAAATATGTAAATATTTGTCGAAATGGTGTTATATCTTTGACGTTTCGAGTGACATTGAAGGATTTGAAGTGACAACCTATGATTAATCGTCAAAAAAATATAAAATATGTAGTGGGTGTGTTGATTTTTTTTATATTTATTCTTTGAGAATCATCAGTTTTAATCCATTTGTGAAAGATAACTGTAGATTTTGCTAAGATTTTCGATATCTGTTTTTTTGTTCATATTTTGATTGGATTTATTGATTTCAATCATTTCAAGAAATAATCTTTTAGAGAATTTTTTTTCTGAATGTAAAACTTGTGCTTCTTCGAATGATATTTTATGGCCTGTTTCAATAGCATGTTGAGCTAATGCACATGATTTCTTGTTGAGTCTTATATCACTTCTGTGAGAGATAATACGATTATTCAAAGTTCTTGAACTTGTACCAATATAGTTCAAATCACAGTTGTTACATGGTATGCTGTAGACAACATTTGATTTCTTCAAATCTGGTGTGGGATCTTTCAACCTCGTATTTAAATTTCCAATAGTCTTGATGTTTTTTTGTGAAATTTTTATATTACTTTCATTCTTGAATAATTTAATTATATTTGATGATAGAATTCCTATATTAGGATTTGAAAAATAAATTATCCTTTCATTATTATTTTCTGAATTTTGATTATTTGTTTCATTATTATTAATTTGTCTATCAGAGTTGGTATTGAAAATAATTCTGTTAAGAAGTTTTTTGGGGTAAGAATTATTCTAGTATCTAAAAACGGAATACTTTTATTTTTTTCTAATTCAATTGTGAATTGTAAATTTTTATTGTAGTTATTTACTTTTCTTAAAATTTCATCGGATTTATCCATTGGTACTGCACATATAATATCATCTACAAATTTTTTTAAAAATGGAACTTCAAACGTCAATTGTGGTAATATTTCTTCGAAAAGGTCATCCATTACATACGAAGCAATGATTGGTGAGATGGTAGCTCCCATAGGTGTTCCAAGAATTTCCTTCGAACGGAAAGAAACTAGATTTGAATATGAATTGAATGATTTCTAAAAATTTTGTTTGTGAAATATTACAGTATTTTCTATTTTCTCCATCTTTTAGTTATACTTTTCAACACTAATTCTATCGGTATGTTACTGAATAAGGAAACAACATCTAGGCTTATCAAGACATAGCTTTGTGGAAGTTGTTTTTCATTGATGAATTTAGAAAACTCGAAAGAATCTTTAACATAAAACTTATTTTCGAAGTCATATGCATCTGTAAGGATGTCTGTGAATAATTTAGATATTTTGCTATTGGGTGCATCAATAGATGAAATGATAGGTCTGAGTTTCATGATTGGTTTATGAATTTTGGGTAAACCATAGTATTTTGGCGATACAGAACTTTATATCATACATTTTTTTCTTTTTTTTTTTTTTTTTAATTTGGTGTAAGAGTTTTCGTCATCAAGGATATCATGAGATTTATTTATATATTCAGTTTTTTCTAAAATGACTGTTACATTACCTTTATCTGATTTCGTCAAAATAAGATTAGGATGGTTTTTGAAAAATTCTTTGGTTTTTTTATAAAAAGAATTGAGTATTTTTTCTTTTTTTTTGAGGTTTTTGAAAAAAGTTAGTAACCATATTTGTTATTTTTGCTCTGGAAATATCTTTTTTCTCATTATTGAAACCACTTATTAGTGATTCGATATCAGACAAAAGTTTTGAAATCGGTACGTCTCTTGTAGTAGGAGGTAAACTGAATTTGAATCCCAAAGCAAGAAAATGTTCAATATCATTTGGTATAATTATATCAGTCAAATTTTTGAGCCAAGTGCTCTTTGTTTTGTTATCATTCTGGAAAAAAAATTTTAATCTATTTATCTTGTTGATATTTTTAATTTTTATATCTTCGAATATTTTATTGTAAATTTTTTAATATCGAGATATCATTAGGTAGTTTCGTTATGAGGAAGTTAGAAAGTTTCGAAAAGTATATTTCTGATGATTTGAGGTCATTATATCTTATCATTATATCTTATCTTTTACAAATGGATTAAAACTGATGATTCCATAACAAATATTACATATTTACGTTTTTTTAAAGTTAATGTTCATTAATCAACCACTCAGATTACTGTAAGTACTTCCTTCATTTTAAGTATTTTTTTCTCAATAATGTAATTTACATATTTTAGGACCCTGAAGAAGTTTCAAAATTGAAACGAAAGCTCGGTCCAACGTATTAAAGAGTTTTTCATAGTTCAACATTTGTGCTGACTGAAGATCCCCGTTATTCCCCACTGTTCATACCAATTTTCAGTCGTTATTTCTAAATTCATCCATCTACCATGGGGTTTTATGAAGACATTCGAATCACGTACGGTCCCGAAGTCTCTCAAAAAATGAAGGAATGGTGCAACATCAACAAGAAACTGGCTGCTTACAGAAATAGAAGAATATTCTTACTAGAATGTAGACGTAATGGTGTTATACCTTCACACATTATGAACAATATCAAAGATTCGAACATCCTAATTGACACAAATAATGGTTAGAGTTCACACGAAATTCATACATTCAATGAAAAATTAACCAAGAAAATGTTAAATTTAGAAATCAAAATAACACATAATGACCTCAAATCATCAGAAATATACTTCTCGAAACTTTCTAACTTCCTCATAACGAAACTACCTAATGATATCTGGATAAATTATACAGAAAGACGAACGATTTCCTACAATAAAATATTCGAAGATATAAAAATTAAAAATATCAACAAGATAAATAGATTAAAATGTTCTTTCCAGAATGATATCAAAACAAACAGCACTTGGCTCAAAAATTTGACTGATATAATTATACCAAATGATATTGAACATTTTCTTGCTTTGGGATTCAAATTCAGTTTACCTTCTACTACAAGAGACGTATCGATTTCAAAACTTTTGTCTGATATCGAATCACTAATAAGTGGTTTCAATAATGAGAAAAAAGATATTTTCAGAGCAAAAATAACAAATATGGTTACTAACTTTTTTCAAAAACCCCAAAAAAATGAAAAAAAACACTCAATTCTCTTTATAAAAAAACCAAAGAATTTTTCAAAAACCATCCTAATCTTATTTCAACGAAATCAGATAAAGGTAATGTAACAGTCATTTTAGAACAAACTGAATATATAAATAAATCTCATGATATCCTTGATGACGAAAACTCTTACACCAAATTAAATAGAGATCCTACCACAACCATTGAACAAAAAGCAAATAAATTTATTTCAGAACTATAAAAAGCAAAAATGATCACTGAAGAAGAATAAAAAAAAAGTGTGATATACAGTTCTGTATCACCAAAATACTATGGTTTACCCAAAATTCATAAACCAATCATGAAACTCAGACCTATCATTTCATCTATTGATGCACCCAATAGCAAAATATCTAAATTATTCACAGACATCCTTACAGATGCATATGACTTCAAAAATAAGTTTTATGTTAAAGATTCTTTCGAGTTTTCTAAATTCATCAATGAAAAACATCTTCCACAAAGCTATGTCTTGATAAGCCTAGATGTTGTTTCCTTATTCAGTAACATACCGATAGAATTAGTGTTGAAAAGTATAACTAAAAGATGGAGTAAAATAGAAGAATACTGTAATATTTCACACACAAAATTTTTAGAAATCATTCAATTCATATTCAAATCTAGTTTCTTTTCGTTCGAAGGAAATTTCTACAAACAAATTCTTGGAACACCTATGGGAGCTACCATCTCACCAATCATTGCTTCGTATGTAATGGATGACCTTTTCGAAGAAATATTACCACAATTGACGTTTGAAGTTCCATTTTTAAAAAAATTTGTAGATGATATTATAAGTGCAGTACCAATGATAAATCCGATGAAATTTTAAGAAAAGTAAATAACTACAATAAAAATTTACAATTCACAATTGAATTAGAAAAAAATAAAAGTATTCCGTTTTTAGATACTAGAATAATTCGTAGAGAAAACAATTCACTAATCACAGATTGGTATATAAAACCAACAAACTCTGAAAGATACATAAACTATCATTCCTTCCACTCAAAAAGAATGAAAATAAATTTGATTCTTTGTATGAAAAAAAGAATCGAGATGTTGGTTCATCCTTCATAAAAAAAAAAAAAATTAAAATTCTAAAATATTTTATAGATAATTCTACCCCAAAAAATTTTAACAAATTTTTTAATACCAACTCTAAAAAATTAATAAAAAAATAATGAAAGGATAATTTATTTTTCAATTCCTAATATAGGAATTTTATCATCAAATATAATTAAATTATTCAAGAATGAAAGTAACATAAAAATTTCACAAAAAAACATCAAGACTATTGGAAATTTAAATACGAGGTTAAAAGATCCCACACCAGATTTGAAGAAATCAAATGTTGTCTACAGCATACCATGTAACAACTGTGATTTGAACTATATTGGTACAAGTTCAAGAACTTTAAAAAATCGTATTATCTCTCACAGAAGTGATATAAGACTCAACAAGAAATCATGTGCATTAGCTCAACATGCTATTGAAACAGGCCATAAAATATCATTCGAAGAAGCACAAGTTTTACATTCAGAAAAAAATTTCTCTGAAAGATTATTTCTTGAAATGATTGAAATCAATGAATCCAATCAACATATGAACAAAAAAACACATATCGAAAATCTCAGCAAAATCTATAGTTATCTTTTACAAATGGATTAAAACTGATGATTCTCAAAGAATAAATATTAAAAAAATCAACACACCCTCTACATATTTTATATTTTTTTGACGATTAATCATAGGTTGTCACTTCAAATCCTTCAATGTCACTCGAAACGTCAAAGATATAACACCATTTCGACAAATATTTATATATTTTACGTTTTTTTCAAGTTAACTTTCATTAATCAACCACTCAGATTACTGTAAGTACTTCCTTCATTTTAAGTATTAAAGAGTTTTTCATAGTTCAACATTTGTGCTGACTGAAGATCCCCGTTATTCCCCACTGTTCATACCAATTTTCAGTCGTTATTTCTAAATTCATATATATATATATATATATATATATATATATATATATATATATATATATATATATATATATATATATATATATATATATATATATATATATATATATAAACAGTGGGGAATAACGGGGATCTTCAGTCAGCATAAAGAAAAGCACTCTATATATATATATATATATATATATATATAGAGTGCTTTTCTTTATGCTCCCCCCCACCTTTTATTTTTTAAACGGGGCAACTAAAAAAATTGAAACTTGGGATAATGAAATTGATGCATGAATACTATATTTTGGAGTAAAATTGACAGATAAAACTTTCAAGATCACGACTGGGCGCCTTCTGGAAAAAAAAATTAAATTGAAAGGGAGGTCTTGTGACACATCCTTTTGAAACTCCTGACGAATACTTCACAACCCAAGAATATAAAGTCAATATCCTCACCTACTACAGAATGGCGGAACATTTAATAATTACATGCATACACATTAATATCGATACATCTAGAAATATTTGTTTTTCTCTGCCAATAGGCATTCCCTACAACTCGATAAGGTTTGATAGGTTATTTTTTGTTTAAACAAAAAATGACAAGAAATGTCAGTACGACAACGAACATCATTGTTCAATTAAAATATTCTTATTCAGTTTTCGGTTTTACTAGTAAATAGGTATCACGTGAACTATCTCTAAAATGGTAAATTCTCGTCCATTGGAAGAAAAAATCGAAGCGATTTTTATTTACGGTGCGACTCGTAACTTTCACGAAACCGAAAGAATTTTTAATGATCGTTTCCCGAATCGTCCTATTTGTAGGAAATATTTGAGGGAACTTGTAACCAAATTTACAACTACCGGTAGTGTACAGGACAAAAAGCCCTCAGGTCATCCGTCCATTCCGGAAGAACAGCTAGTTCAAATAATTGGTGAGATGATAGTAAATCCTCAACAATCTACTTCCTCCATCGCGAATGTTTGTGAGGTGTGTCCTTCTACTGTGTGGAGACTTTTGGAGAGAAATAAGTATCATCCATACAAAATCAAAATGGTACACCAGTTAACTGAAGATGGCCCTGATCGAAGAACAGAATTCTGCGAAATTATGATGGCAACCATTGCAAGGCATCCCACCTATCTCCACAATATTTGTTTCAGTGACGAATCTACATTTTATCTCAACGGCAAGGTTCACAGACAAAATTGCCTTCATTGTGATACCAACCCTCACATTTTCCGGGAAACTCATACTCAATATCCAGAAAAAATTAACGTCTGGGCAGGAATATTGGGAAATCATATTGTAGGACCTCTATTCATTGAACAAAATTTAACAGGGGAACTGTATTTCAATATGCTGAAAAAAACTGTTGACCCTCTTATCACCGAAATCGTCCTGGCAAATCCTAATGAATTCGATATGGATATTATATTCCATTTTTTTTATGGGGCTATTTAAAGCGAAAGGTGTACAAAACTGAACCTGCTTCAATATTGGATATACGGCAGAGAATAATAAATATTTGTAGAAATATCGACGTTACTGTGTTCGAAAATGTTCGGCGTGAAATATTGGCTGGGCTGTTCTGATGTCAAGCAGTTCAAAGAAAACCATTCCGAGCATCTTCTGAACTGACCTTAGCTTCTTTCCTCAAATTATGAAGTTAAACTTCGATGTATTCAGGCAATTATTAAATGTTCCGCCATTTTGTAGTAGGTGAAGGTATTGACTTTATTCTAGGGTTGTGAAGTATTCGTCAGGAGCTTCAGAAAGATGTGTCACTAGACCCTCCTTTCAGTTTAATTTTTTTTCCCAGATGGCGCCCAGTCGCCATCTTGAAAGTTTCATCTGTCAATTTAACTCCAAAATATAGTATTCATGCATTAATTTCATTATCCCAAGTTTCAATTTTTTGAGTTGACACGTTCAAATAATAAAAGGGGAGGAGGACATTGAAGAAAAGCACTGTATATATATATATATATATATATATATGAGATGAATTGGTCGATTATTTACTCAGTTATTGATAGTTATTTTCTGTGCTGATATTAGGATGAACGTGCGTACATTTTCAACTTTTTTTAGAGCGGGAGTCGAGGGAAATTTTTTGTAAATTTCCCTCGACTCCCGCTCTAAAACGATATCTAATGGATAGCCTCAAGTGTCTATAAAAACATTTGCTTGCTCAAACATGCACTTTTTTTGGATATTTGATCAATTGTGAGCCTCTGCAAAAGTGTATCAAAAACGCATCAAATTTATTTTGACCCACAATGAATTAACACCTCATTATTTTGTGAAAAAAATCGACTTTATTGCCAGAATTGACTGTCTATATTATAAACAATATTTAAAAAGATTTTCGGTACTGATTTTGCAATTGAAGTGAAACATTCAAAAAGCCATTATTTGAACATTCGTTCTAATTTTTGAAACCAACCCCTTTGCGACAAATTTTCCTATGGTTCACGTGAGCTTTGAAAAGAATTCAGCAAAAAGAAGGCTTAAATCTGATTTTATTGTTCAACCACCCCTTCTGATTACCATCCCTTTCTGACACTTTTTTTATATTTTTCCCATGATTCTCGTCAGCCTTAGAACCAATTCCGCGCGCGAAAAAAAGACTCGAATATGATTTTTTTTCGAACCACCCCTTCTAAAATCCACCACTTTGCGACAAGATTTTATAAATATTTTTCCCATGATTCTCTTCAGTCATAGAAGCAATTCCGCGAAAAAAAAGGCGAATCAAATTTTTTCTCCGAACCACCCCTTTGTTACAAGATTTTCATTTTTATTTTTCCCATGATTCTCGTCAGCCTTAAAAAGCAATTCCGCGAAAATAGAGGCTTCAATCTGTTTTTTTTTGTCCAACAACCCCTTCTAAGAACCACTCCTTTGTGACATTGTTTTTCATATTTTTTTCTCGAGTTTTGACACCAAAAGAGGCGATTGCGCAAAAAAGAATAGTTCGTTTTTTCGTCATGTGGACCATTGTGCAATCATTTTCGTCGACAAAAATGTATTGAAGACCTAGTGAATGCGATGTCTCTCCTGCGTCAATGTTACGAATGATTTCTGGTGAGTACTCTCTTTTGGAAAACATTCTTCTTTGCCTCATTCATCTTCATGAGTTCTTAATTAAGACGGAATTGTTTTCTGTTAGACATTTATGAATGAAAATGCAAATTTTCAATTTCAGATATTTTTTTTTTAGTTAGGGCCTTTTCAGAATATCTATCAGATGTAGTTCAATGTCCAGCGTGGCTTTAGCCGGGGAAGTAGTTGTTTTCTGTTAGACATTCACAAAAAAATAACTTCATTTTAATCGTGGATTTTTCAATTCACAGAAAAATCTTTCTATCAATATTCAATTGAGAATGTTTCCCTTTTCAACATGAATACCCCACAAGAGGTTATCTTGACGATGGAAGATAGTGACTAAAGTTTATCTTTCAGTCGCAGATGATTCCACATCTGATTTCATGAACATCCTGTTTATATTTTCAACAAATGAATGGTGGTCATTTTGAACATTTAATTTAATGGTAAAATGAATTGATAAATACTTCGTGAACATTATGTGACATTATTTCCTCCATTCTACGTAAAGTATCAAAATTTTACATTTTCAAAATACATTTTCTCAGTTATGATTGCACCAAAGTTGAAAAACTTAATATTGCTGAACAGAGAATAAAAATATCTTCCGAACGAAGTGCCACATGAAATGCAAAAATTATAGATGTGACATCCATAATTTGGGGAGTGAAGTTCAGGCCTAGTGAAGTGGAGTTCAATGGCAGGAAATCTCGTGCAACATTGATAGGTCACCAACAGCTGTCAATGTAGGTCAATCCACGACACCAAAAGTCAATATTCCAGTGCGTTCTGAATAACGCAAACAAATAACAAAAGATTGGCCTATACTGACGGCTGCTGGTGACCTATCAATGTTGCACAAAATTTCCAGCCATTGAACTCTACTTCACTATGCCCGAACTGCACTCCGCAAATTATAGATGTCAGATCTATAATTTTTGAATTTCATATATATATATATATATATATATATATATATATATATATATATATATATATATATTGTCATGTTAGGAAGGACCAGTAATATATTTAATGGATGAAAAAGAAATAATTTCATAAATAAACCACAAAAATAATAAATATTTAATAGTTAGTAGTTCATAAGAAATTGTTTTAAATTTTTTTAAAATTCTATTTCTTTTATGAAGCCTCTGTATAATATGAGGCAAAAATATGCAAATACTATAATGCAATCATTTTCATACATTATCAAAATGATTACAACCTATAATTGTTTAAAATACAACAAAAAAGTCTAGATTTACAAAATCATTCTGAATTAAATGTGATCAACAAAATTATAAATTCGAAACATACAGTATATGAAATTGCATCTAACTAAAAATAGCCAATGGGAGAACAAGAAACTTCTTGATGACAATAGCCAGTCAGGGAACAGAGATGGCGAGATAAAAGATTTGAAATTGTGGAAAAGTAAGAACTGAGAAATGTCAAAAATAATTATCATCAAATATTGTTTTTAGTTTATAAGAAATGTAAAATATATTAGTTCATAAGTTTTCTAAAATAACACCAAATTAATCAAAGTGCGACAAGGAAGTGCGTAAGTTTGAAAATTCAAATAAAATGGACAAAACAGAAATGGTATCCAGGAAATGAGAAAACAAAACTGAGAGGAGATTGAAAAACATTTTTGAAGGCAAGCCAGGTACAAAATTTGAATGAAAGAAATTTAGAATTTTCATTAATGAGAAGATAGTTTTTCAACAATAAAAAACCAATACAACTTCTGAATAATCTCTACACAAAATAAACAAGGATAAAATAAGATAACCTTTTTTGGTTCTCCACATGAAAACGTGTCCAAGCTGATTTCGTGGATTTTGGATGGTTCCTTTTGAAATGGTTAGTTCCTGAGTGGAGTGGATTGGAATTCAGATTATTCCAGAATATGCATCAGCGACAGTTCCAGCTCCAGGTATAAACTTTTAGTGCACATCACAAACTGAATCACTTCACAAAACTACTCATATCTCTGAAGAACTCTATGATTTGGTATTGAACTATGAAAAAATTATTCCAAATCAAAAGAAAAAAGTGAGGTTATATACAATATCCTACACTGTTTCTTATTATTTATGAAAATTTGTCAATTGCTCATAGTATAAGTTATCTATCGTAGGCCAGGTTGATATAAGTTTTCCTGAATAAATGAAATAATTGTTTTTGATAATTTTTTGGTTTATTTTTCACAATGATATGCTAATGGTTTACTTATAAACACTGAACTGAGATTATTTCGATTGACATCAAAACAGGCAGTGGCTCTATTGCCAGTACCGGCTCCTGAGGCGGAGGCGTACCAACTGAGATTAGTCGTGGTAAAAAAAGTTATAATAATTGGCAACAACGTGGCAAGAAAACAGTAACGTTAGCTGGCAATTATTATTTCATAACAATTAGCTATTATCATATCAAAACATAACAATTGGCTTTCCATCTCGGAGCTGAATTGCCTACATAAGTATTGGAGGTATATCAAAATCGAAATCAAAATATTTATACAGGGAGAAAATATTTGTGCGGCAATAACAATAACGTGAGGAGAAATTACCCACAATTATTATTCAAAAGCTTTTAATATTTCATAACATTTGGCACCCAACGCGGAGAGAACATAATTAGCAATTATTATTCAATAACAATATATATATATATATATATATATATATATATATATATTAGGGTGTGCCAAAAAACGACGATATTTTTTTTTTTGCTCTCAGTCCAAAATATCTTAGAAGATGTCCCAACAAAGCTCCTGTTAAAAGCGGAGCACAAAATTCCAATTCTAAGAGGTCCTCCATCGAACTTGAAGTTTTTCCGTTTAAATAACATGGGAAACAGGATTTTTTATTAGTTTTTTGTCCTGCAAACTGTGATGAAATCATTCAATTTGGTACAAAAAATTCTATTGAGTCGAATTTCTATGTTCAATATTTGATTTGTTATATAGCTTTAAAATTTAAATTTCTGGTTTTTTGCATTTTTTAGCTAAACTGTAAGAGTTAGACAAAAATGTTAAATGACAAATTTCCCGTAAATTTTATTTAAAATACAATTAACAAAATTAGGTAGTATGATGTTTCGTAGTATCAAACCATAAAATTTACAGACTGAGTCAGTCATATTTTCATGATTTTTCAACTATTTTATAAAATATATTGATAAAGGATATTAAATATGATTAAAATATAAAAACCTTAGTCAATTTACGGCAAAATTTACCTTTGTAAATTTTTTATTTAACCTGTGGCCAAAAAATGTTAACAATATTATTGTTAATTTTACGATTATTCCTTGCATTAATGTTAAATAGATACAAATGAAAACATTATCGAAATTACAGAATAAAAACGTATCAATTAATTACAAACTATTAGAAATTAATCTGAGAATCACTTACTTGCTTCAGTAGTAAGGGTAGAAATTAGAAATTTTTTTTACTGACCAATCAAACGATAATTATATAGTTTTAAACGCATAAAAATATTTTCTTTTTATTTCTTATAGTAAGCAGTTACAAGTGTATTTTTGTTAAAGTTAGGAAGTCTTTTACGATGCTCCTCGACCACTTGCAGTAAATATTGCTTCTGTTCCTCACTTCGTGTCAAACAAACATTGTACTCCTGGATCAATGCAACGCCTCTTTCAGCGAGATCATTAACAACTTTTAAGTTTTACCGGACAAATTTGCATTGTTGATAATTTTGATCGAAAGTCCAGATCTCTGGATCCTTGTCCATAAAATCATGCTCCAGTTGAAACTGTTCAAATAAAAATAACGACCGCTGGCTCGCGAAATCGCTGATGTTCTTCGATAATAATAAGCTTATATCTGTGACAGTAAACTTTTTGAAGTTCGATTGATCACTTTCAAATAAGCAATCGAGAGAATAACTGAAATTCTTCTCAAGTCATTTTTGTGCAGGAGATTTTTTTCTAGCTTTGTGAACTTGCGTTTTTTGCCAGTCTTTGTACAATTTTTCGATTCTCACAATGGAGTGATGTGAATTGTTCACACGGAGTAAAAATGTATGCCATACTCTAACAACTTCACAAAGAACGAATGTGGAACTCTCGCGAATTCCAAGCTTTTTTGTTCGACCTTATATAAAAAAAACAAAGATAAAACATCGCGCTTCACAGGTAATTTTGAACTATCTAAATTTTTTGACTCAAAGCCAACTAAATTCATGTAGTTCCGTTGGTTTGTTTTTTCAGACATTGTTTTTTTCTATCAAAAAGATACACGCGTTGCTGTTGTGGCAATAACTACCTAAAGACTAACCTAAAAACCGAACCAATTAAATCAAAAGACAATAGAATCTACTAATTGAATCAATCAAGCGGTAAGTGATCAATGGCGCGGATATCGATAAATGTACAGAGGGCGCTAAAAGCAAGTTCTCAAAAAAAATTTAATTCAAATCTTCAATAGTCCAATAAGCTTAATTTTATTAAAAATTTTCAATCAGAACAAATCATTTTCAGAATATTGAAATAGTGAGTAAAATATCAATTGAAGTGTAAAAATAGAAGTTTTTTCACATTTCAAGCTGATATTAAAAATTATTGAACTAAAAATAACTGCAATTATATTGTGAATTGTATTTGCTTTTGATATCTTAATGATATTGTTATGTATTGTTCGAAATGGACTGTATATTATAATTTTTATTATTATTATTAGTTTGAATAGTATTTATTTCATTAAATAATGCTGCTTGTTTTCAAAAGTAATTTCTATATATTTTGTTTAATTTACATTGTTGCTATGGCAACCGCCATCCACTTTAAGGCACTGCGCAAGGTTGCCGGTTTGAACAATTAATCCAAAATTGATTTGTTGAAAATATAAACAGGATGTTCATAAAATCTTTCTATCAATATTCAATCTAGGCCTAGGAAGGTGTTCCCCGAGGCATACAACCTCCAGAAATTTAAGAAGAACACCAACTCCTACCTTCTTTCCCTTGGTTCCCACGATGTTTTCTGAACATTACAGGATATCCCTTTTCGTGGGAACCAGAACATAAAAAAAAAAAAATATAATGAAAAGAAATAGAAAATAATCTTGGCCTTAACATATATTTTATGTCCTTTATCAATATATTTCATAAAATAGTTGAAAAATCATAAAAATATGACTGACTCGGTCTGTAAATTTTATGGTTTGATACTACGAAACAACTTACTCACCTAATTTTGTTGCAAGTTTGATGTGTTAACAAATTTGCACCAAATTTTTTGTTTAATTATCGATATTTCAGTTCGTAAAAGCAAAAATTTGAAAAAATAAATATACATGAGCCTGTAACTTTGTTGTTATTGATGATATAAAAAAATTGACGGGAACTTTTTTATAGAATATCAAAAGTACTACAAATTTGTCTAATTTGTCTAACTCTTACAGTTCAGCTAAAAAATGCAAAAAACCGGAAATTTAAATTTTAAAGCTATATAACAAATCAAATATTGAAGATAGAAATTTGACTAAATAGAATTTTTTGTACCAAATTCAATAATAAACAAGGTCCATTCATTAGTTTTTTTTTTTTAATAATTCCATCACAGTTTGCAGGATCAAAAAACTAATGAAAAATCATGTTTCCCATGTTATTTAAACGGAAAAACATTAAGATCGGTGGAGGATCTCTTAGAATTGGAATTTTGAGCTCCGCTTTTAACAGGAGCTCTGTTGGGACATCTTTTAAGATATTTTGGACTGAGAGCAAAAAAAAAAAAATATCGTCGTTTTTTGGCACACCCTAATAAACTACCTTTCACAGTATAGGTGAAAACATGCAATTCTTCAATAAGTCAATAAGGCAGAAACATGGAAAACAGAAACTCAACTCCTACGCTGTAAGCCCTACCTCCTTATGAAGACGAGGGTACCCCCGTCGAAACGTCGACATCAACAATAAAAAATACTTCACATTTATTACGAAGTCATCAACCTAGGAAACATAATCCCCAAGAGAAACATATTATGGTTCCTAGGTTGATGACTTCGTAATAAATGTGAAAGTATTTTTCATTGTTGATGTCGACGTTTCGACGGGGGTACCCTCGTCTTCATAAGGAGGTGGGGGCGCTTACAGCGTAGAAGTTGAGCATCTGTTTTCCGTGTTTCTGCCATATTGAAGTATTGCATGTTTTCACCTATACTGTGAAAGGTAGTTTTATATATATATATATATATATATATATATATATATATATATATATATATATATATATATATATATATATATATATATATATATATATATATATATATATATATATATATATATATATATGTATATATATATATATATATATATAATTCAAAAATTATAGATCTATAATTTGCGGAGTGCAGTTCAGGCATAGTGAAGTAGAGTTCAATGACTGGAAATTTTGTGCAACATTGATAGGTCACCAATAGCTGTCAGTATAGGCCAATCTTTTGTTATTTGTTTGGGTTACTCAAAACGCACTGGAATATTGACTTTTGGTGTCGTGGATTGACCTACATTGACAGCTGTTGGTGACCTATCAATGTTGCACGAGATTTCCTGCCATTGAACTCTACTTCACTAGGCCTGAGCTTCACTCCCAAAATTACAGATGTCACATATATAATTTTTGCATTTCACATCTTTGTCCTCTGCCGGAAGGCACAATTCTCTGATGGTGGCTTTCTTGGTCATGAAATAAATCTCTTTCTTCAAATATATATACAGTGCGGTCCTTAGGTATGGAATAAATTCATTTTTAGTGTTATTATGTATTTGTTTAACGAAACCTCAAACGAGTCGATTGCTTCTGTCAATTTGACAATTGACAGTATGGAAATATTACCCCCTTCTTGCACCCCTCCCCAATTAAGAGCACCCCTCAAAATTTTTAAATGAGTACGGGTGTCATGTGGCACTTTGTTTGGAAGATATTTTTATTCTCTGTTCAGCAATATTTAGTTTTTTGATTTTGGTGCAATCATAACTGAGAAAATGTATTTTGAAAATGTAAAATTCTGATACTTTACGTAGAATGAAGGAAATAATGTCACATATTTTTCAATTTATTTTACAATTGAATTAAATGTTCAAAATGACCACCATCCACTTCTTGTCAATAAGCAAGTCGATATTGGAATTCTCGTACATAATTTTGAAGGACCCCAGGGGTTATGTTGTTAATTTCTTCCGTTATCCCAACTTTCAAATCTGCAATATTGTCTGGTCTATTGAAATATACTTTTGATTTTAAATAACCCCATAAGAAGTAATCGAGAGGAGTCAAATCGGGAGATCTAGGCGGCCATTCAATCGTTCCACGTATTCCAATCCACCTATTGGGAAAAACTTTGTTCAAATAATCTCTAACAATACGTTTGATGTGCGGTGGAGCTCCATCTTGTTGGTACCAAATTGATCTATCTATTGCATTTGGATCATTAAACCTCACCATCAACTGTGCCTGCAAAAAATGAGGGCCAATAATTTTGTTGGTAATGATACTAGGCCAAACGTTAACTTTTTTAGGATATTGGGTGTGAGCCTCACACATCCAATGAGAATCTTCTCTGCTCCAATATCTACAGTTTTGTCTATTAACCATTCCATTCAAATGAGAAGTAGCTTCATCAGAAAAAACAATTTCGTTTATGAACTGCAAATCTGCTTCCATTCTGTCCATCATCAGTTCACAGAATAGTTGCCTTTCATCAGGTTCATCCTCATTTAACTCCTGAACCAACTGAACTCAATAAGGATGGTCTTTTTCTTTATGTAGAGCCCTCAATATCGATTGTCGGCGGCAAGTTGTGTAATTGTTATATGCGGATTTTCCTCAATCGCTAACAGTACATCTAACTTTTCTTTCCTATCCACTTTAACATTTCGACCTGGTTTTGGAATAGTTTTTACATGTCAAGTTTTACGAAATTTTGTTTCTATTTTGCTAACTATAGACTATGAGACGTTTTGACCAGGGTATTTATTATTGAACATTTCACAAACTTCGTTTTGAGTTCTTGTTTTATTACCGCATTCAATCATAATTAAAATGTATATTCTTTGAGTTTCGGATAAATGAGCCATAGTTGAATCAAATACAGACATAAATATTTTCCAATACACTGACGTTTGTCAGCAACTTATAAATATCAAAATAACAGTAGTCTACTAGATTGACATTACATTATTCATGTGGGTTTTGTTAATACATTTTTGGTGTGTTGAACGACTTTTTCCTGACGTTCAGCAAAACAGATAAGAAAATACCTGATTATCTCTTATGGGGTTATTCAAAATTAAAAGTAAATTTCAAAAGACCAGACAATATTGCAGATTTAAAAGTTAGGATAACGGAAGAAATTGACAACATAACCCCTGAGGTCCTACGAAATGTTGTACGAAAATTCCAAGATCGACTTGCTTATTGTCAAGAAGTGAATGGTGGTCATTTTGAACATTTAATTCAATTGTAAAATAAATTGAAAAATATTTCCTAATCATTATGTGACATTATGTATTTCATTCTACGTAAAGTTTGAAAATTTAACGTTTACAAGAAGAATTTTCTCAGTTATGATTGCACCAAATTTGAAAAACTTGATATTGCTGAACAGAGAATGAAAATCACCTTCGAACAAAGTGCCACACGACCCCCCTCCTCATTTAAATTTTCGAGAGGATGCTCATAATTCAGAGGAAGTGCAAGAAGGGGGTAGTATTTTAATACTGTAAGTCGTCAAAGTGGCAATTAAAATAGACTTATTTCAGGTTTTTTCAACCGATCTACTCAAAAAATCAATTAAAGTTATCTCAGGAATCAGGAAAGTAAAAACTTTACATTAAATAAACGCTGCAGGTGCCGACTATTGCCTAAATTAAAATGGTGCCCTGCTTTTGGACAATAATTTGAGAAATGTAACTATATGAATCATCAGTGACTTTGATGAAAAACATTATTATTGTAGTTCAGTTGAGATGCCCGCAAATGACGATTGGAACGTTAACATTGATAGAGGGGCAGATGTCAACATGAAAATTTCAAAAAAGATCGATACAAACTTCAGAAGCACATGGTGGTCATAAAAGAGATATATACAGGGTGGAATGTTACCTCTTGCAGAACCGCTAACAGTTGATAATCCATATTTTTTTTTATATATTTTCAATTTAACAATAATCGGGTTTCAATGGAAAAAAATTATCATCTCATGATCTAAGGACGATATATTTTTGAATTTTACGATTGCACAATGGTCCACATGACGAAAAAAACGGAACTTATATTTTTTTGCGCAATCGCCTCTTTTGGTGTCAAAACTTGGGAAAAAAATATGAAAAAACTTAAAGGGGTTTTTCAAGGGGTTGTTGGCAAAAAAACAGATGAAGCCTCTTTTTTCGCGGAATTGCTTTTAAGGCTAATGAGAATCATGGGAAAAATAAAAATGAAAATCTATCACAAAGGGGTGGTTCGAAGAAAAAATCAAAGTCCCTTTTTTTCTGGAATTGCTTCTAAGACTGACGAGAATCATAGGGAAAATATTTATAAAATCTTGTCACAAAGTGGTGGATTTTAGAAGGGGTGGTTCGAAAAAAAATCATATTCGAGTCTTTTCTTCGCGCGCGGAATTTGTTCTAAGGCTGACGAGAATCATGGGAAAAATATAAAAAAAGTGTCAGAAAGGGGCGGTATTTAGAAGGGGTGGTTGAACAATAAAATCAGATTTGGACCTTCTTTTTGCTGAATTCTTTTCAAGGCTCACGTGAACCAAATTTGTCGCAAAGGGGTTGGTTTCAAAAATAAGATCAAATGTTTCAAATAATGGCTTTTTGAATGTTTCACTTCAATTAGCAAAATCAGTACCGAAAATGTTTTTAAAATATTGTTCATAATATAGACAGTCACATTTTGGCAATTAAGTCGATTTTTTTCACAAAATGATGAGGTGTTAATTCATTGTGGGTCAAAATAAATTTGATGCGTTTTTTATAACTTTCGCAGAGGCTCACAATTGATTAGGTATTCAAAAAAGTGCATGTTTGAGCAAGTAAATGTTTTCATAGACACTTCAGGCTATCCATTAGATATCGTTCTAGAGCGGGGAGTCGTGGGGAATTTTTGTTAAGTCTAACAAAAGTTGAAAATGTACGCACGTTCCTCCTAATATCAGCCCAGAAAATAACTAATAATAACTGAGTAAATAATCGACCAATTCACCTCATCAAACATGAAGTAAAAACTACATAACTTGATTGACTTTTCACCTGAGTTTCACAGGAATTATTCACAAGATGTTCTCTCTGGATCTAATCGAACTCGGAAGAAAAATCACACTTTTGACGCCGATAAACGTACACGATATAATGGTCGTCTTTAAGGGGCTGGAGAGCGCAAATGTTTCGAAATAATTACCCGTAATTCTGCGAAAACGTTATCTGGTCTTTTGTTGACCCTCTCACAAAGTTGGGAGCGTATACGAAAACTTTACCAAAATCGAATTAGTTTGCTTTTTCGTTATTTTGGGCCACTGTGGATTGGTAGGAAATTATCAATTCATTTCGGTTTTGTAATTTTCCAATTATTTTACAGAGGAAAGTGGAAGTTTGTGGGTCAGCCTTCTCAGTGGTGAAAAAATCATAAAATTCTACTCATGACTTTTCGAGTAATTTTCTAATGAATGTTGCAATGAACTGGACAAATGACTGAGAAGATAAGCATTTTTTTCTGAAACCGGGCCTAACCTATTTCTACATCCTACAGCTTCTTCTTGCGAAGCTACGAGTCTTCCAGGATAAACTTGTAGCATTCAAAATTTTGAATCGATTCTTTAGCTTTACAAGCTACAATGGGTAGTACTCATTTACTAACTCACAAAAACATATTGTTTTTCAGTTACGTGGAATCTGTGTGGATGTTCTGGAAAATGAGAAGATACGTCCTATCGATAATGGCATACTTTGGATTCTTCACGTCATGGACTCTTCGCATAAATTTGAGTATTGCCTTGATAGCTATGACAGATGAGAAAAATGTGACTTTAGAAAATGGAACCATCCTATTGGTGAGTATGAAGTCAGATTCAAGTTGGTAAGTGACTGGAATCGAGAAAAAATATGTTTATTTTGTCGTCCCAACTCAGTAGGTGTTGCTACAATATGTATTTCCGCAACGAATGGACCATTTTTAGACATTTTCCATTAAATCATCGGCAACATTTGTCGTCCCAGTTCATCAATGAATTTTCCAAAACCAACCAATTCAAATAACTTTTAAATAAATTTGAATACTCATTTTTATCGGAGAGTGCTGTTATGTAGGTTGGTGGGAAGATTTGGATGCATTTTTTTTTTCGAACTATAGCAGATAGTTGAAAGCAGATTTCATCCTAGCCAGATGGTACTGTAGTGTGAGTTAATGAATTCCAATAATTGAAGATTGATGATCGAAATAATATTTGTTGTTTGTAACAGATAGAACAATCTGGATTGTTTTTTTTTTTCAATTGGCCGACGAAATTAAACTGAAACTTGAGTAGTCATTGTAAAAAATATATAAAATAGATACCAAACATATTCAAATATGTGTGACATCGGACAGAGCAGAACTACCATTGCAGAATATATTTGAATTCTTCTTTTCAGGAATATACAAAATTCACCACCAGATCCTTCTTTGTACGTGTCTTTCCGCACTATGACAGATGAAGTAAGTCATTGTCTGTTTTTGAAAGCATTCGCACAGATTAGGTATTTCTTGGTATCTCCTTCTGCACCTCTGTATCCTGCGCCTCTTCACTTCATTTTGAGTGTGAATCCCACATTCGGCTTTATTCCGAAACTTGAGATTCATAGCATTCTGATCTTACATAGTTTTTCTGGGCGACGGCTTGCTTTTTCGGAGGTGATTTTTCCGTTGACATTAGAAACAATGAGAAATTCCAACAGTCTGCCAAACGGTAGAGTGTTTTTCGTCTAAAGTTTTTCGAGTAATCCATTGATTTGCCAGGTTTGGACTAGCGATGATATGACTCTTCCTCCGTAAATTCCTTCCTTCCCATGAAGCTCGTCCAAATCGAAATATTTGCTCGTTGTTTAGGTATTTGTTAGTTTTGAGAACATTCAATTGGGGTGATTGGAGGCTTCTCTTTCTTCTTTCCTAGTTTATCGTTCAGTTTCTTGGTCGTCATCCATGTAGCTCTCAATGCTCCAGAATAGTTGTTGAAATCAAACATTCATTTATTGTCCACTGATGTCTGTTTTTTCAGAGGAGGAAATGTATTCTCTATAATTGTTCAATGAATATGAGATGTCTTTTGATGAGCCCATGTTGCCCCGAAATGCAGGATTAGAAGATGTGTCATTGATATATTTCTCATCATTTCTATGAAGTTCAGCAGTATGATATTGGTTCGATCAAGAAAGCTATTCAGTTGCCTTTTTCAAATGTATGACTGAAGAAGTAGCGATCATATTGGTATGTGCTTTAATGTTGTATGCAGCTTGAAACGTTCCCTTGGGTTTTTCGTCAAGTTCTGAATAGGTTGTGAACTCTTCGCTATCTATAGCTATTCCAGTTGAGGATCTCGGATTGAAACCTGGAAAAAGTGTAGCATGTACTATTATTTATCATGTATTGGAAGTATAGGATTCAAACCGCTTTTTGTGTAGAATTCTTGTCAAGTTGTGTCTAACAGAAACCAGGTGTGAGTTGTAACCTCTTTGTTGCCTATCAATACTACAGGGAGTTGAGGCTCACCGATTCAGACCTGGAAAAAGTATAGTATACACAATGATTTGTAATGTATTGATAAATATACAGATCTGAAATGAAATTATCGCCATATAGTCCCAGTCGACCAGTACATAATATAACATATATTATACGTGATGGATAATCAAGTATTCAACTGGACTACTGTAGAATGTTGTGGTCCAGTTGAATACTTGATTATCCATCGCGTATAATATCTGTTATATTTTGTAGGGTCGACTGGAACGATTTTCCCATGATATTCCAGATCTGTATGCCTAGTGTTACGGAATCCAGTTCTTCATTTTGAATTTTGCTAATGACGATAAGAGTTGATTTTTTTTTCACCCCCTAATTATTATAGATCAGGGACTTCGATTGGGATTCGAAGATTCAAGGCTATATTTTGAGCTCATTTTTCTACGGATACATAACAACTCAGATAATCGGTGGATATGTGGCAACGATGATTGGCGGGAAATCAGTTTTCGGATATGGGATTGGAGTAACTGCCCTATTGACCCTTTTGACCCCTTGGATTGCCAAGACAAACTTGTATCTTTTCATAGCTGTGAGGGTCACAGAAGGGATATTTGATGCAAGTATTAATTTTTTATTGAAATCGTACCATCCAATATAACGAACAGCTTGTGATCCATTCAAATTTGTTATCTCAGAGTAATGGACAATGTTTATGTTGATGTTAATAAGAATGCAAAGATTTGGAATTGGGATTTTTTTGTATCAAGCAATATAGAATTGAAGTAGGTGAACTGCCAAGCAAGCTTCCTTGGTCACATCAATTGAGAAATAAATCCACCCAAATTCAGTGTTCCCCTCTAATTCATTTTCCCAAACGTGGCCTTGCAATTCTTATTGCGATTTTCAGTAGCCCACCCATAAACTTCTCGAATCTCTTGTGATTGTTGACATATAATGAAATTCTTGATGACCTGGTTGACTATTGTACGTCCTCGAGTGAAAAAATTAGTGACTCAAGTTCGAATCATTATTATTGTGTACCTCTCAATGTGACTCTTGGTAAAACGTTACCGTTGTACTGGAATGAGTTTCCATCATTTTCCGTTGGAAAATGAACGTAACGTTCTGCTGCAGACTAATCTAGGATTGAGCGATTCTATAGACATACGATGAGCTCTTGAAGAAGAATACAGTCCCTTCCCAGAATCACTCTGTATCGTCTGTGGACAAGAAAAAAGGTGAAAAAGAACCTTCAAAGAGAGTTGAGAGGTGAGAAAAGAGAGTTAAGAAGAGAAAACAGAGATATTTTTCAACATAACGAAAATTATTCATACAGTATGGAAAAGGAGTGACTATATATGTAAATCTAGGTGATAAGGACACATTGTTTACTTTTCGAAACATTAATTATATGATTTTAGCCATTGTCCACTCAAAACTTGTCGAATCTCTTGTGATTGTTAACATTAATGAAATTCTGGTTCACCTGGTGAATATTCTGTTGACGATTGTACGCCCTCGAGTGAAAAAATGAGTGATTCTAGTTCAAATTATTATTGTTGTGTACCTCAATGTAACTCTTGAGCAAAAGATCCCGTTGTACTGGAATGAATTTTTATCATTTTCCGCAAGAAAATGAATGTAACGTACTGGTGCAGACTAATCTAGCATTGAGTGGGTCTATAGACAGACGACGGGCTCTTGGGATCTTGAAGAAGAATACAGTTCCATCCCAAAATGTTCCTGTATCATGTGTGGTCAAGAAAAAAAGTGAAAAAGAGAACTAAAGAAAGTTGAGAACAAAAAAAGAGAGTGAATAAGAGAAAAAAGAGATATTATTCAACATACCGAACATTATTCATACAGTATGGAAAAAGAGTGCCTATATGGGTGTTTCCTAACTACGGTACGAAACTTCAGGAAGTGATTCGTTAGGTCATTTGACAAAAAAAAATCCTATGAACATATGTCCGGAGTTGCTTCGTTTCTGAGTATTGAAGTATTAAAAAAAAGGTATTTATAAAATATCCTGAATATTCTGAAACCGATGTGGTTGAAATGTGGTACAGCTATTTGAAGTAATAAGGCAATTATTTGGCCCCAAGTAGGCGTCTCAGTGGGCACCACAGCCAACAATACTGAGAAGAAAAAAGTACTTTTTTTTGTAGCATTTTATTTTTCCAGATTGAACAACTGAAAATACAACTCTTTGGTACCTTGTGTTTTATTCATATCAAACTTTGTTTTCGAGAAAAAAATACTTTAACTTATTCTACAAATTATCCATGGACAACATAAAATACAAACCTAAAGTAAAAAATAAACAATTTCGACCTGAAAGTAAATGAGCAAACTGTCCACCGTCTGATGAAATACACGACTGCAATCGATGTGTCATTGATTGTCTGACACGTTCAAAAATACCTGGAGTATTCCTTATGACATTGCAATTGTCACTTATTCGATTCCTCAAGTCATTCACATCTGGTATAGGGGTTTTATAAACGGAAGCCTCCAGATGACCCCATACATGGAAATCTAGAGGATTCATATCAGGACTGCGAGCGGGCCAATGTTGAGGTCCTGCACGTCCAATCCAGCGATTAGGGTAGGTGATGTCGAGATGCTGACGAGCAAGAACACTAAAATGAGCTGGAGCTCCGTCGTGCATAAACCACATGTTGCCTCTCACAAGTACGGGTACTTCTTTCAACAAAATGGGTAAATGATTTCGCAAAAAAGCCGTGTAGGATGGACCTGATAATCTTGCTGGTAAAAAAAGGGTCCAATTAGGTAGTCACCAATAATTCCTACCCAGACGTTCAGCGAAAATCGTTGCTGAAAATGACTTTCTCTAATAATGTAATGATGATAATGATGAAGTCTCCTAGAGTAAAACACTCCGGAAGTAAAATACCTCTCCATTCGGATTTCCGGGCGAGAGGTACTCGAGGGGACCCAACATTAAAAATTAATTTTTGCAACATCCGCGGACTCAACAAGAACATTAATGACGTCCACCATCACCTACAGACGGAAAAACCGGATATTCTGGCTCTAACAGAAACACAAGTAAACTCGTCCACCAACAAGGTCCATATGCTTTGTCCTGGTTACGAACTCCATTCTTGATTCAGGTTCAAAGGTGGAGTTTGCCTTTACGCCAAGGCTAACTTTTCATGCCAGCGTGAAGAGAGTTTGGAACCGAAAGACTTTGATGTGATGTGGTTCAAGCTATCTGATACCAAACTGACTAAGTTCCTCTGCTGCCTTTACCTATCACCTAATGAACCTTCATATAACGACCTCTTTGAGTTTTCATCACTCAAACTGGACTACATTCAGGAGAACCATCCAACAGCTGAAACCATAATCATGGGAGACTTTAATGTACATAACGCTGCCTGGCTCAAATTCTCTAACAAAACAGATGATGCAGGTCGTCAAGCCGAGGCCTTCGCCATCACTCATGGTCTAGAACAACTGGTCGAGCTACCAACCCGCATCCCTGATGTCAACAACCAGTCTGCCAATACACTAGATCTTTTCCTCACCACCAATCCTGACCCGTATAGAATAGAAGTTTGTGCCCCACTTGGAAACTCTGACCACACCCTCATCTCCACAATATGCTCTTTCCATTTACCATCGAGCTGCACAATACCACCCCGTCTCATGTGGCATTACAATTCGGCCGACTGGGAAGGTCTTCGTATGTTTTTCTCAGCGTTTCCATGGAAGAGAGTTTGTTTCTCTTTAGTAGATCCAACACGATGTGCTGAGACAATTTCTGAAATCATCATGTTGGGGATGCAAACTTACATACCGAATACCGAAAGAAGAACATCATCCGATAAGACCTGGTTTAACAGAAACTGCTCTAGAGCTGTGGCTTCCAAACAGGCAGCATACCATCGATGGCTAAAAATCCGGGCCCTGAGACCAGAGCAGCATATGTCGAGGCTAGAGGCATATGTAAAGAGACAATAGAATGCTCAAAAGATGCCCACAAAGCCAAAATAAGATCAAAACTTGCTGAATGTCCTAACGGATCCCGTTCATTTTGGTCTTTCGTAAAGCTGTGGGAAGAAACTTCACTTCCAGCTCATTTCCTCCCCTAACCAAAGAAGATGGAACACTAGCAACGACTGCCCAGCAAAACCTCAATATCTTTGCGCACATATTTGCTGGGAAATATCCACTCTGGATTCATCGGGAAAACAACCCCGAACATTACACCTATTGACAGTCACATGCCCGAGATCACCTTTCGCCAACGTACTATCAGAAAGATTTTGCTGGGTCTCAACACCAACAAAGCCTGTGGATCTGACGGAATCCCGCCGATTGTTCTCAAGAAATGTGCCCCGAACTAACACCTGTTCTTTGCAAGTTGTTCAACCACTCTTACAATTTGGGGGTATTTCCGTCCAATTGGAAAATTGCAAGAGTACAGCCAGTCCCTAAAAAAGGCAAAAAGGCCCTACCTAGCAACTACAGACACTGCTATCTATTATTTCAAAAGTCATGGAAAAAGCCATCAACATCGAGCTCATGAAATATCTGGAAGACTCAGGAATTGTCAACGATAGGCAATATGGCTTCCGCCATCAGAGATCAACTGGTGACCTGCTCGCTTACGTCTCACATATATGGCAGCTATCTATTGAAAAGTATGGAGAAACTTTAGCTGTGGCATTAGATATCTCCAAGGCGTTCGATCGAGTTTGGCACCAGGGACTCCTCGCCAAGCTTCCGTCT
This sequence comes from Gonioctena quinquepunctata, assembly GCA_018342105.1. Lineage (NCBI taxonomy): Eukaryota > Metazoa > Arthropoda > Insecta > Coleoptera > Chrysomelidae > Gonioctena > Gonioctena quinquepunctata. The sequence goes on from JAFIRS010000045.1 coordinate 1,158,016, forward strand.
TATGGCTTGCCCCATCAGCTGTGTTCTCTGCTTGCTAGTTTTTTCTCAAACAGGTCTCTCCATGTAGTGGTCGATGGAGTTTCATCTGACACTCTACTCATAAATGCTGGTGTTCCGCAAGGATCCATTCTCGCACCAACACTATTTCTACTTCACATCAACGACCTGTTGAAAGCAACTTCATGTCCAGTACACAGCTTTGCCGATGATAGTACCCTCCATACCGCTTTCTCTTCCAGGGCCCCTATATCAGCCCGTGAAACCAGAAATGAATAAATATGGACTTAGCAACAATTCTCGAATAGGGATCTAATAACTTGGTAGAATTCAATGCAAACAAAACACAAGCATGTCTTTTCTCTAGAAAAGCCGATCTCACTGTGCCTAACATAACTTTGTCAGGAGTAACCATACCACTGAAGCCATCCATATCGATGCTTGGTATTACTATCAGCAATAACCTTTCCTGGGAAAATCACGTGAGGTCCATTGCCAAAAGTGCATCCCAAAAACTTGGTTTTCTGTTTCGTGCCAAAAGCTATTTCACCCCCAGTCAGCTGCTTATGATCTATAAGGCACAGATCCGACCTGTCCTGGAATACTGTTCCCATATTTGGAGTGCGGCTCCTAAACATATCCTGAGGCTATTGGATTCTGTCCAAAAAAGGGCAATTCATCTCGTCGGTGATGCCTCGCTTACAAACTCTCTCACTTGTCTGGAACACCGTAGAAAAGTTGGCGATTTGTCTCTATTTTATAGATATTTTCATGGGCGATGCTCTTCTGAAATATCAACAATCGTTCCTGCTTTGGCAGTCTCTTCGAGATTAACCCGTCAAGTTCAGTCATCAAATCCCTTCGTGGTCACTTTGGAGACCTGCAGAACATCACTTTCCAAAGACTCGTTCATCCAACGAACAGCGAGGCTTTGGAACTCATTGCCTAGGGAGGTGTTCCCCGAGGCATACAACCTTCAGAAATTCAAGAAGAACACCAACTCCTACCTTCTTTCCCTAGGTTCCCACGATGTTCTCTGAACATTACAGGATATCCCTTTTCGTGGGAACCAGAACATAAAAAAAAAAAAGTGGGGATTTTCGTCGGCCCAGAAATGGTTATTGTGAAAGTTCATAATGGAATCTCGTGAAAAATTTGCCTCGTCCGTATATAAAATATTTGGTAAAAAATTATTATTGTGTGCCATCGTATGGATCAACCACCTGCGAAACAATAATCTTGGGTGAAAATCCCTAGGCAGTAGAGCTTGGACCCGCTGTATGTGATATGGGTATAGGAGGTTTCTTTTTAGAACTTTCCAAACGGGTTTTGGGCTTACTTCAAGCTACAGTGCAATCTTCCTGGTACTATTTGAAGGATCTTCTTCTATCGCATCAAGTATAGCTTCTTCTAGTTCAGGCGTTATTACAGTTTCTGGTCTTCCACCACTTACATTTTTATTAAAACTTCCAGTTTCACATAATCTTGCATGTAGCGTTCTAAATGTTTTAGCACATGGAATTACTCTGTTAAGATATCTATCCTGGTAGATTCTCCGTGCTTCTTCCGCATTTCCATTTGCTAATCCATGAATGAAGTGCATGTCAACCATTTCAGCGTTAGTAGAAGTATTCATGATGGAATCACTGCTAATTGACCACTCTGACTTTTACTGATATAATAATACTATCACTGTCAGCTGGTCTCCATAGCAGGTAATCATGATTGTAGAGTGCCTTCATTTTTTTTGTTCTCGAAAACTGAGCCTAATATGAAAAAAAACACAGGAGGCCAAAGAGTTGTATTTTTACCACGCTTATAAAAAACTTTTTAGAACCCACGCTTATATTCAAATGCACTGAAAAGGAGAAAATAATTTTTTTCTCAGTATTTTTGGCTGTGGTGCTTACTGAGACGCCACTGGACCTACTTAGGGCCAAATAATTGCCTTATTACTTCAAATAGCTGTACCACATTTCAACCACATCGGTTTCAGGATATTCAGGATATTTTATGAATACCTTGAAACGAAGCAACTCCGGACATATGTTCATAAAAACTTTTTTTTGTCAAATGACCTAACGAAACAACCCCTGAAGTTTCGTACCGTAGTTAGGAAACACCCTGTATATTTATATATATATATATATATATATATATATATATATATATATATATATATATATATATATATATATATATATATATATATATATATATATATATATATATATATCTATATATCTATATATATATATATATATATATATATATATATATATATATATATATATATCTATATATATATTATATATATATATATATATATATATATATATATATCTATATATATATATATATATTTATATATATATATGTATATATATATATCTATATATATAAATATATATATATATATATATATATATATATAGGTGATAAGGACACATTTTCACACCATCTTGTTTGTTTCAAATGGAATAAAAAAAACTGTTTTTGTTAGTTTTATTTTCCATTCGAACATTCACAAATAATGTGTAACATTTCTTCAAAATAATTCATAACCATAATTCCCGATGACTTCACTAAGCTGTCCAGAAACTTCGAAAAATATTTTTTTCCAAGCAAATTAGAACATACTTTGTCTCGTCCAAAGTGAGTTTCCGCAAATGATATTGTCTCAACATTTAGATACACCACTTCACTAGAGTCTTGAAATAAATAACACTACACAAAAAAAATTGAAAAATAATACATAATGTAAATATTTTAAGAAAAACTGTCTGGTTTGAATTTTTGCCACTCTAGTGGGAATTCCCAATTGAAAGAAAAATACTCGAATTCGATGTAAAACACAATTACTTTTTGTATGCTTTCGTAAGTCTAGCGTAAAAATATCACTCAACTGATATTTGCAATAGATTTGAAAAACAGATTCGGAGTTTTTTTGGCGGAAATGAAAGAGTAATAATTATTTCTTGGTGCAACGAAGTTACTAATTCAACCTTTTATAAGCAACCAAGAGCCCTGAACATAGCTGAAAACTAGCTCCGTTATGCCTATGCCACGACGCGTATATGTAAAAACATACGCGACTTATATCTCCGCGATCGATTCTAGCCAGTCTGAGCTTTGAACAATCGTTGCCAAGAATATTTAGTTCCCCGCCGGCAGCCCGAAAAAGTAGATCGTTCTGTTCAGAGCGCCCACTGCCGATGACGTAATCTGGTCTACGTCATAGAAGAGCCAGCAAAACAGCCAAACGCACGATTAATACAATTTAGTCGTGATCCAGCTAGTGAACAAGTAAGTTGTGTAGAAGCAGAGAAGCCGACCTGTCGTATGCCATCGGATACGAGTACCACTGTTGCGGAAAGAGCGCTGATTCTGATCAGACTATTAACTTGTGCGATATTCACATCAATGACACCTTTTCGACGCATTTTTCGAGGAGAGTACTGCCTTGACCTTTAACGAGGACACTCACAAATATAATATAATTACAGTTTTCCGCATTGTCTCCCACGCTGGGTTTTCTTCACTCCCTTCTCTCCGCAGAACATTAGCATATGTGTGTGTGTGATATCAAACCAAAAGGGCCCTTCGAGAAGACCTGTCCAGAGCACGCCAATTGGACCAGACCAGATTTTGGGTGAGTCATTAATGTGACGCCATTTCAATCTTTATTCATATTTCGATTGTATTGGAAATACATTCCATTTTTCGGAAACCACTGAGCGCTATCAAACCGCAACAACCACCGAACCTGAAATCGATCCGCCAGAGAGGAAATTTTGTCCCTAAAATCGGTTCGGGCATGAACGCAAGATATTCGATAGAGGAGGATCAGTGGATAGCAAAATTGGCTTAGATGATGTTAATAGCACGATACTAGAGTTAGTAGTGTTCCGACGATCGAAGCAAGGATCACGCGTCGAAAGTGTCCGTCCGAGTCGTGCATCAAGATAGCGGAGTGATTTTCTTAACGGTATTCTAAATCGGTGTGCCTAAAGTGTTAATTAGGCAATTCGAATGTGGATCACGGGTACCACTTTAATTCAGTTCTTGAGCTAGCCATCACATATACAATCTGTCAGTTGAGTGCCGTTCTAAGGACCGGTTCCACTGACAGTCGCGCAGGATTGGGCTAGGTATGGGAAGTCCCATTTAGAGCTAGCTAGTGTAAGGCCGATATACAGCTCTTCGGCGTAGTCCATTAACCACCTGTCAGTTGGGTGCCGTTCTGAGGATGGACTCCACATAAGAGTGATTTGCCTGTCGGCTGGCTTTTCCACCGTTATTTATTGAGCCAAATTGTTACCGTCTATCTGTTGAAAAAACTTCCTTTGGGGACCCATCCCATCTTTACACTCCCAAAAATTAGCGGAGACAGAAGTTTCTTTTCTGGTCTTCATTCCGATCTCTCCTCTCCCGTTTCTCTCTCTGTTTTCAATTTTTTTCCCTTTTACCTTTTCTTCGCTTTTTTTTCTGATTTTTTTTCGTTCCTTCATTTTATTTTGATTTATACTTTCTTCTCCCCTGTTTATTTAATATTTTTTTTCTGGTTATTTTTTTTGTCTATTTTCCTTTTTGTTTTTTTTTTTTATAGAGCTTCGACTGCTGTGATCATTCGCCCTTTCTACCACTTATTTAAATTTCAAGGAATATATTTGTACTCTTGAGATAGGAAAGTAGGTTCTTGATTGCTTCTTTCTCATTACGTAGTACGAGGCTTCTTTCAGCTTCTAGGCCAACGATATCTCTCTGTAGTTGGAAGTTTTGACAATTCAGAAAATGCTCGACTGTTGAACGAGTTTGGCACACTTCGCATCTTGGTCTCCTTGCCCCAGCTAGAAGGTACGGGTGAGTCAGATTTGTGTGACCAATTCTAACTCTACACAGTACTACTTGTTCCAGTCTAGATAGATCATTTGGATAGAACTTTTCCTTGATAAAACTTTTGTGGTCGTCAAGGAAGACTGGTATTCCTTTGTCCATTTCTCTATTTGTTGCATTCCTCGCGGCATCATCTGCCATTTCATTTCCTGGAATGTTGCAGTGTCCAGGGATCCACATAAGGACCACATTTTCGTCAGTTGAATCGAGATGTGTAATTATTTCCAGTATTCTCACTGCCCATTCATTATGACTGAAGCGATTTTGGATTGTTAAAATTGAACTGAGAGAATCTGTACAAAGTAGGCAATGCTTATGTTTGTCGTGAGAGAAGTACAGAAGGGCCTGCCATATTGCATACATTTCAGCAGAGAGGATACTGGTACTCGGACTCATTGTCCACGAGTGAGAGTAATTTCCCAAGACCATAGCTGCCCCTGTGCCTTCGTTAGTTTTGGAACCATCTGTATATATTGAGAGGTAGTGTTCATAGAGTGACAGTTGTTCCTGAAAAAGGGTCCGATAGGTTGATGGGGGAGTATGCTCTTTTTTCCATGTACTAAGGAGTATGTTTATACGAGGGGGAGTTCTCATCCATGGTTCAATAGTTTGGGATACTTGCATGATATTGGGCTGGTCGATGATTGAGTGTTTCTCCGGAAGTTCAAAAAACCGGGTGGAAGCCTGTTTGGACACTCTAGATCGTTTGCCGGTGGTGTCATTGTTATACTTGAAGGAGCTGTGGTTCAGGTGTCGGGGTACGGACTGCATTTTTGCACCATATGTTAAGGTTTGCATTTCCCTGCGGATTTTGAGGGGCATAGTAGAGGATTCACATAGGATTGATTGTATGGGGCTCGTCCTGAAGGATCCTGTTGCAATGCGGATTGCAGTGTTTTGTATTGTGTCCAACAGTTTTAGACTGGACTGGCATGCGGATCCGTAGATAATACTTCCATAGTCAATTCTGCTTTGGACAAGTGCTTGGTATACTTTTAGTAATATTTCTCTATCCGAACCCCATCTCATACTTCCTATACATTTCATGTCGTTGATGGCTTTACGACATCTTGTGGACAGGTAGTTGATGTGCGGTTTCCACGTGAGCTTTTGGTCGAATATTATGCCCAATAATACAATGTTGTGTGTTATTTAAATTGTATTCAGTTTTCTTGCCTTAAGGTACTTCGTTATGTGGAGTGTTTTATTTTCATTTGTTGTTTGTCTCACGTTACTTTGTTAGTTCTTGCTATATACCATGTTGTTATTTACAATTTTTATTTACATTTGTTGTTTGTTCATTGTGATTCTAGCCAACCTGGGTCGGTGTCTTTGCTCGTCTTCAAGAACCATACTGTTGCCCCAATTATTCATCTTAATTATTATTTCTTTATTTAGTTGTGTTTTGTTTTCGATGTTTGGTGTGTAATTTCGATTGATGTTGTTGAGATATTGTGTCATTTCTTGTCTTGCTAGTTTTCTTATATCTAGCTGGCATCTTTCTGTTGCGTGTTCTTTTGTCTCTTCTTCTGTTCCGCATTTGCATTTCTCATTCGTTTGCCTAAAATTAAACCTTCAGTAATACGTTCGTAGGTGGCCATGTCATGTCAAGAGTTGCGTGGTTTTCCAATTGAGTTCCATCAGTTATTTTTGTGCTGTTTCAATTGTGCCGTATAGGCTCCTCCCTTCGGTGGACATTTTCCAATGTGTCTGCCATTCTTTCTCCATCTTTTCGTTTTTTATTGTCTTCATCTTCGTTTCTGGTATTTCTTCTATTCGCTCGTCGTCGTAGTGTTTTCATGATTCTAAGTCCGCTTGTTTTATTCCGTATATATCTTGGTTTTGTTTGTGTTTAATAATTATTAATTGTTCTTCTTTTTCCTTCCGCTTGTTTTCCTTTTGATCGTATTTGTTTCCCTGTCCTTGCGTATGTTAAGTTAAAGTGATGGATGTTAAGTTGGAGTGCTTTGCATAACACATAACAGACCGATAGCACTGATATCTGTCTTTTCCAAACTAATTGAGATCATTTTATCTGATATCATATATGAACATGTAACAACATCACTGTCAGAACATCAATATGGTTTTGTTAAAAAACGTGGAACGACTCCAAATCTATGCAAATTTACTCAATTCGTATCAGATGCCCTGGATAATAAAATGCAGGTTGACGTGGTATACACCGATTTCAGTAAGGCATTTGACCGAGTATCTCATCAGCACCTCCTACAAATTTTGGGTTTTCTACAAGAATTCGAAATATTTTAGGGTCCTATTTGTCAAACAGGAAACTTCATGTAGAATACGAAGGTGAAAAATGTTTTACGTTCTTGGCAACGTCTGGAGTCCCTCATGGATCCAACTTAGGACCACTTCTGTTTTTATTATTCGTCAACGACATCTGTGATTTAATTAGTTCTAACAAACTACTTTTTGCCGATGACCTCAAAATATTTAGATCAATACAAAATGACTCTGACGTTAATACTCTGCAGAACGATCTCAACCACTTGATTGAATGGTGCACCTCCAACAACTTGCGTCTCAATGTCAACAAATGCAAAGTTATGACCTATGCAAGAATTTTATCAGCAAAGGAACACTATTATACCTTGAATGATATCATAATCGACCGCGTGAATGAATGTAAGGATCTAGGGGTACTGTTTGACAAGAGATTAACCTCTGTATCTCATATAGAAAACATCACTTCTAAATCTGCTCAACTATTAGGTTTCGTTATTCGCAATAGCAAAGAATTTTCTCCTATCAAAGAAATGAAAGCAGTATATTTTTCTCTAGTACGTTCAAAGCTCGAATACTGCAGTACTGTTTGGAATCCATTTCAAAAAAAAGATATCGATTCTATAGAAGAAATTCAGCATAAGTTTCTTGAATTTCTCTATTTTAAAAAGCACGGCAGTTACCCAGTGAACACTATGATCAACAACTTCTATCCAAAGAATTTGAGGATACTACTCTGAGGAAGTGTAGAGAAATCTCCGACCTTACATTCCTTTACAAAGTCATACACACGGTTCCAGAACTACTTGCCCTTGTTAATTTCAATGTGCCACGGATCACTTCGAGATCCAACATCTCTTTCCACACCGTTGTAACTAACACCTACCACCATTCCCACAGTCCTCTGATTCACATGTGCAGACAATTCAATAGGTTAGATAGTGTAGATATATTTTCCACTTCACTAACCCAGTTTAGAAATATACTATTACAGCATATCTCGAATTAACCAACTATTGGTAACATATGTACCATAAACTAAAATTGTAGCATACAAAATACCGTTTATACTCCAGCTAGTGGATTTATAATCTGTTTGGATGTATTATATTAAATAAATAGATAAATAAATAACAGGTGTCCTCTGAAAATCGGTACGAATAAAATAATAAATCAGGGATACATTTAGTGCCACAAACACATAGCCCGGTTAAGGTAGCAAAATAGTGGCCCCTGTTTTTGCGTGGTCATTTCGGTGAGCTCCATTCTTTTCTGTTTTTCTTCGAATATCAGCTGTTTTGCCCAGTGTTGTGGAGTTCCCTTGGGGTCATTGAATCAGAAGCAATGACAGGCAACTCAGAAATTCCCGATATCGCACAATTAGGATTGCAGCTCCAAATGATATCACAGAAATTAAATAACCTTACTGATAGCGTTATCGGTATTCGTTATATTCTACTCGCGCAGGATCAAAAGTTCGAAACTTGTATCAACAGCGTGTCCACACTAGAGGCTAGAAATAGAGACCACAGTGCAAGCTCTTCATCACGAAGATATAAACATGGAGGTAAACATGTGCCTCGAGCGAGAAAATAATATAATAATATTCGGAATGGATGAACGACTGGAAACCGAAGCGACTATGATGACTTCATAAATGGCATTGCATCACTCCAAGTCCCGAAGATAAGTAGTATAACTAAGCTCGGTGGGCCGCATGCAGGAAAAAATTGACCGATAAAAGTCGAACTTCATGACGAATTGGATGTGTTAAATTTGTTAAAAAACAGAAAATGATGCCCGACAAATTCCCATCTCGTGCTGAAAAGAAATATGACACCTAAACAACAGAAGGAACTCTCGGATACCTATGCTCAACTGAATAAACGGAAAGCAGAAGGCGGGGACTATATATATATATATATATATATATATATATATATATATATATACATATATGTTAAATTTGTTGTAAACAAACCCCAAATAGTTCAGTAGACGGCTAACAAAAAAGATCGTGGTGAAAGAAGTCGAGACGAAGGTACACCTCCCAAACAGAATGCACCCAAGATCAACCGGTTCGACGTGCCTTCAAAAAACTCAGCAACATAAAGGCAATCTTTTGGAACATCCAGGGTTACCGAAACCTTGATAGTTCTTTAGGTGAAGTGCCCCTGGATTTCGATATACTTTGTTCATGTAAAACGTGGGTGTTAGAGCCATCAACACCAAACTCTATGGCATCGGATCATAACAATTTTTCATCGCCCGCCGTAAAGGAGAATTCCCGAGGGAGCGCAAGTGGAGTCCTGGCTGTTTTTGTAAAGAAGAAATACACTGTCAAACTCCTTGACATTTCTTCCTGGTGGCTGGTATGTCTGCTCAAACATAAACAATTCGAACTTATAATTTGTTTAACTTACTCTAGGCCCTCGGTAGACATTGATGAACTCCTTGATCTGTTCCAATTATCTTTAGGCTTCATATGAACAATAAAGTTATTCCACTTTCTTAATACAAGGTGATTTCAACTGTATACCTGAGCAAATTCTGGAAAATACGGTTCTATTCCCTAATATGAGGAGTTTTGACAAAGTATTGAACAGAAGGGGACGTAAACTCAATGACTTCTTGCATAGTAACAATTTCGCGCTTATTAACGGATCCATCGATTCAGATAGACCCGCAAATTATACGTTCTCCAATTCTTCGGGACAAAGCGTAATCGATTTATGCTTTTGCAACTACGAGAAGAAATAAGAGGCAATCAGTAGCCTGGAGGTTCTGAACACCCAATTCTTTTTCGACCATTTTCCAGTATGTCTTACTCCCAGTTCAATGAATACAACTGTCATTACAAACAGCAGACAGTCGAACAAATCCTCGTCCATTCAGCTGGCTTGGAATCATAATCTAACAATTGAATATAAAAAGCAAATGAAAAATTCACCCAATATAATTTTCAACGATAGCAATGAAGCATATATAAATCTTGTCGAAACCATCTGAGACTCTGCTAAGGCTGTACATCTAGTGAAGTACAGCGGAGTGTCACATAAACAAACTTTCAGAAATAAGCCGTGGTTCGACCTCGAATGTAATTATGCAAAAAACGCACCAAAGAATGTTTGGTTTTATGCAGAAAAATGGTTTCGACGAGCCCTACAAAACAAACTATATTACATCGAAAAATTAATATAAAAAGCTCAGCAATACAAGAGATCAAGGGGAAATTGGTAAAAAAAAACAAAAGTATATTTCAATAGACCAGACAAAATTGCAGATTCAAACGTGGGGAATTAACAACATAACCCCTGATGTCCTACAAAATGTTGTACGAGAATTCCAAAATCGACTTGCTTATTGTCAAGAAGTGAATGGTGGTCATTTCAAACATTCAATTTGATTGTAAAATAAATTGAAAAATACTTTCTAAACATTATGTGACATTATTTCCTTTATTCTACGTAAAGTATCAGAATTTTACATTTTCAAAATGAATTTTTGTAGTTATGATTGCACCTAATTTGAAAAACTTAATATTGCTGAACAGAAAATAAAAATCCCTTTCGAACAAGGTGCCACACGACCCCCTTCTCATTTAAATTTTTCACGGACTGCTCATAATTCAGAGGGGTGCAAGAAGGGGATAACATTTTCATACTGTAAATTGTCAAATTGTTATTATAAATCGACCTGTTTCAGTTTTTTTTAACAAATATATAATAACGCAAAAAAAATATTTATTCCATACCTATGGACCGCACCGTATAACTGTTTCTCATTGTATCATATGGTTTATCGTACATTCACCTGAAGAAGCTACTGTGTTGTGAATTTAAATACAAATACTGTGGAAATTTAATCGTGTGTTGTGGAAAAAAGTACTGATGTACAGACAATGCAATATCTCATTAAATTTCATACAAACAAGTTTTTTCCTCCATACGCTTAAAATTTTGGAATCTTACTTCATTTCCTATCTACTAATCATGTGCTAGCTGATATTTATCTATTTTATCTATTTTTAGTTTCACTGCCATTTGTTTCATTCGTCAATTGATTATGTTATTTCTATTTCGTATCTAATGATAAGGATTATCTTTTTTTTTTTCAGGGGGTTACTTATCCATGTATCCACGCATTATGGTCGAAATGGGCTCCTCCCCTTGAACGAAGTAGACTATCGATGCTAGCATTTTCCGGGGCTCCTATGGGAGTAGTAGTTTCATTACCAATTTGTTCTTTATTGGCTACTTCTTTCGGATGGGAAAGTATTTTTTACTGTGGTGGTAAGGAAATTTTTGGATTTTATCGAAAAACTGAAACAAAGCTTAAGAACAAAATTTTGCTTTCGATTGGAATTTATTTATTCGATTTTCAATGTAGGAATTATGTCAGATGTATATTTATCTCCTAGGAGTTTTCGGGTTACTGTGGTTCTTATGCTGGATGGCGTTCGCAGCTGAATCCCCAGAAGAAGATTCCAGAATCAGTCGACAAGAGTTGAAATACATCACTGACTCTTTGAGTGGCACATATACAAAAAAGGAATTACGAATTCCATGGAGCTCGTTTGCAACTTCGGCGCCTGTCTGGGCTATCGCTCTGGCATCTTTCAGTGAAACTTGGGGAAGCTATACCTTAATTACTGAACTACCCAAATTCATAAAGAGTAAGTACATGACGTTCACTGATCTCCACAAACTTTTCTTCATCATGACTTCACGACTAGCCTTCAATATTAAATATATTTATATTGTTACGAAACGGGGGTCCGTTCATTGAAACTCCTCTGAACAACTAATTATTGTAATTTTACTCTGAAACACAACACAATACAGTACGAAACTTGTTAACAACTTGAAAGCACTGCACATAATAGACTTCACCGTCGCCTCTGTGATTCACACTTCTCATATATCCTGTTCTTGCCATCTCGATCTGAATATTTTCGTGATTTCCGTAACACTGCCCACCCCCCACTTATTTTGATCGTCTCGATCGAAATTATTTGGTTCACCATGATAGGGCCTCAGTCTTTCGAGGTGAACAACCTTCATCCTAATCCTTGGGCTGCGCGATTCTCTGAACCACGTCGTTGATCAACTTCTTTACCTCGTATGGTCCTGCCCAAAACGGTGTTGATATGGGGAAATATACCTTTCTCTCACCGTGACTTGTACAGCCAAACCGAGTCACTTTCTTTGAATCCTCCTGAATTAGCTTTCAACTCATAACGAGCTTTCATCCTGCCACTGGCCAGTATCAACCTTTCCGAGATGATTCATTCTTTTCAGGAGGATGTCTTTCAGTTTACCTGCATAGGGCAATCGAAGTTCTCTTCCGAAGATAATGCTAACCGGAGTGAGCTTGATTGAATCGTAGACGGCTGCTCTATATGCCATCAGAAAGGGTGATATGTCCCAGTCCTTCTGATGTTTTTCCACTACCTCGTGAAGGTGCTCTTCCATAGTTCGGTTGAATCTTTCAACCATGCCATATGACTGGGGGTGAAGCACCTTGGTTCTGTGCTTGTTGATACCCATCAGCTCGCAAACTTTCCTGAATAACTTCTCCAAAACTGTCTTCCTTGGTCGGAATGTAGCTCTATCTTCAGAACATATTGTCCACCAATGACCTGGCTACTGTGGATGCTTCCTGGTCTGGAATGGCATAGGCTACCACCCATTTACTGAAATAGTCCATTGCAACGAGAATGTATGTTTTGCCATCGTCGGTCACAAGAAAGGGTCCAGCTACATCGATGGCAATCCGTTCGAATGGTGCGCCTACGCTGTTATTTTTCCATCTCACCGCTGAACTTTGTCCTGAAAGGCACCACACTTTGGACATCTTCTGCATCGTCTCGATATCGCACCTAATAGAACCTCTGCCTGATCTTGTCCAAAGTTTTATTGACTCCCAGATATCCTCCTGATTTCTCTTCTCAAATTTCCTTCAAGACTTCACTTATCATCTTTCTGGGCAGAACCAATTGGGAAGTTAGTGACCTCCCATCAGATGACTCCCATACACGTTTGAGTAGTCCATTCTTCATAACCAGGGAATCCCATTGTGCGTACATTGCCTTGAAGATGGCATCTATGTTTAAATATCTCTCCAGGAGGGCTGCCGCTCCTCTTTTCAATGTAGAGAGTCGCTAATGTTTGAATCGGTTTCCTCTTCCTATCTCATGTGTGTGGAGGTCCAGTCGTCCTCAGGTAACAGTCTAGTTCGTCTCATGATGTCAACTCCTTCGGGGTACCTTGTTCTCTAACTTTGTTTGGGTGCTCTAGGATGCGGTCTTCTAGGAAAGACATCTGCACTTTTATTTGCTCGTTCTGGGTGACGTTCGGTATTGGCATGATACTGGTTAGTCTTTTTCCTGACATTCTTCCAACTCTGTTGACCTGAATGATCTTGTAAGGTTCGCTGTCACTAGCACACGTGCTTTCCGATGTATTATCCAATCCAGACCCTTGAGATCTGCTCGAAGACTCACTAGATGATCCGGTCCTCCTCGATAAGTAGGGAAGTACAGGTGTTCTCCAAGGTGATGGCAACCTCACCCTGCAATATCTCTGGAAATGCATGCTCCTACTACATTTGAAAGGGCTTTCTCTTATCTCTTCTGGAGATCCTGGCTTCGTAGGCGAGTAGAAACGTGGTGGTGCCCCCAGAAGGATGACACACGTGGTGGTAACCTCACCCTACAATCTCTATGGAAATGTCCTTCCACAAGTCTTGAAGCAGTTTCCCCTCTATTCCTCTTGCCTGATTGTTTGCGCTATTTCTTTTAGGTTCCAGTTCATCCAGTATCCTGCTGAGATATCTCTCTATGCTGTGGCATTGTTTGTCTTTCTTAAGTGGTTTTTCAATTGATACCGCTCTTTCTTTTGGAGAGGTGTCAATAGCCGCTTCCACTTTCAAGGAACGAACTAAAGCTCCACTGCATTTCTCGAAGCTTGTTGATCTTAGGGTCATCTGTATTTTGATATCTCTCAATAAATCAGTTGATACCTGCACTGCCAACTGTTCTTTGAATCCTCTGGGGCATCTGGGTCAGCAAGCTATAAAAGTCTCTGAACATCTGCTTCGAACTCCTGCAGACTTTCACCAGATTTCTTCACACGTATTTTCAAGTGTGTCCGATATAGGTGCTCTCGTTGATGGTTGCTGTATCTCAATTCTGAAGCAGCAGTAAGATCTTCATACTCGTACTTTGGGATGGTCTGTAACATTGCCAAAGCAGGACCCTTGAAGCCACTTTGAGTGCCGGCGCCTCTCTTTATCGTTCCATCCACTGGCCGTTGCCGCAGCTTCAAACTGTTTCGGATATATAGATAGATAGATAGATATTTATTGACTACGTTATATGAAAGTTACATTTGTAGTAGGTCATGACGTGTGGACAATTCGTATGTATATAAAAACTTTTTAACAAAAAATTAAACCGACGAAATACGGAATTGAAAAGTAAAAAATGAAATAATCCTTCTTAGTCTCAATAACTAGGCTCCTAAACGAATGTCAGTAACTAATTTTGATTCGGCGCTAAACAAACAAGCAAATGAATCAGGCAAGGCGTAAAATTATGGCATCGAGTTGCGCATTCTGATAATTTTTTTGAAGTAATTTGATGATCTTCGTTGATTGTTCGTTTGGCGCCGACTCAAAATTAGTTACTAGCCTGAGAAGGTTTATTTTATTCTTTACTTTTCAGTTCCGTATTTCGTCCGTTTAATTTTTTGTTAAAAATTTTCATTTTTCAATTTTTTGTCGCTGAAATCTACTAATTACTACCTACTACCAAAATACTTACTTACCCACCTTACCTCAACTATTACCAGTTAAATAATATGATTATCTATTTTTACTAATTATTGTAATATAAATTATTTTTGTTTTTCTGGTTAGTTTATTCCATCACTTTGTATATAATTCCATCCTCTCATAGAATATAATTATTGTGACGGATGTGGAATAATGACAGTAGCGATCTGTCATTGTCAACTGCATATGTGTGTGCCAATGTTCACAGTAAAATCAATAATCCCCTATTTTTCTACCCGTAAGTGTGGAAAATTTCATTCAAAATCCAAATATGAGATATACCCTATCTATTGAAAAAAGAATCATCCAAATCAAAGAACCCAGTACAAAGTTATGCCTGATAGAATCGGTTAACGGACCAGAATTCAGAGGGTGAGTGATCAATATCCTTCATTTTGCTACCCTCAGGGGTGGATTTCATCTTTAAAATTCAAATGGGACCAACTTCTAAGTACACCCTATCCACTGAAAAAATTATTAGAATCGGACGTCTCAGTAAAAAGTTATGCGTGATCATAAATAAAAAAAAATAAATAAACCCGTCGACTAGAGAACCTCCTCTTTTTGGTTTCGTCGGTTAAAAATAGTAAAACACAATGCACTCAATGAGTCCAAATATCACATAAGCATAAAAACATTATAAATATAAATAAAAGTTGGCAAACAGGCAATAATCAAGCAGGTGAATTATTAGCGCAATGGATTAGGAAAGATAAATTTGTGAGTGTATGTCATAAGTATATGAAAGAAAATAAAGAAAAACAAATTATATTACAGGCCATAAACTCATCAACTGTGTATAAACACTCGTGGGAGCATATTTTCTTGACTTCTGCTTTATATTGATTATAATTTAGGTTTTTAATTTGTTCAGGTAATTTGTTATATATCCTAATATTTACCGAGTTTCTGGCTGTCTTAGTCAGACGATGTCTTGGTTCTCTTAGCAGATTTTTATTTCTGGTATTATAGTTATGATACTCCGCATTAGTTGGGTAGACATTTTTGTTCTTATGTATATGTTGTAGTGAGTGGTATATGTATAGAGAAAGTATGAACATCATTCCATATTCGGCTAACAGCGGCCGGCACACAGTGGTTCCAAATCCCAAATGGCTGGCCAAATATAGAAGGTATTGTTGAATCGCTACGAAATTTGGTACATGGAGGGTTTAGAAATCGCTGAACATGAATCTGAAGTCAAATTTCTCGAAAACAAGATGGTGGCCTAAGAATGGCGGGCCATTTCTTCCAAATTCGAATCAATCGCTACGAAATTCAGTACTTGGAGATTTTTGAGATCGATGAACACGAATCTGAAGTGAAGTTTTACAAAAACAAGATGGCGGCTTAAAAATGGTGGACCATTTCTCCAAATTTGAATCATTCGCTACGAGATTTGGTACTCGGAGGTTTTCAGAGTCGCTCAACACGAATCTGGAGTGAAAGTTTTCCAAAAACAAGATGGCGGATCATTTCTTCCAAATTCGAATCGATCGCTACGAAATTCAGTAATCGGAGATTTTTGAGATCGATGAACACGAATGTGGTGTCAAGTTTTCCAAAAACAAGATAAATGGCGGACCATTTCCTCCAAATTTGAATCGTTGCTACGAAATTTGTACGCGGGGGTTTTTGAAGTCGCTGGACACGAATCTGCGTCAAATTTTTAAAACGAGATCGCGGCCTGAAAATGGCAGACCATTCAAATCCAAATCCCTTAAGCGATTCTTTTCAAATTCAATACCAACCGTCCTTATCCCCTAGCCTATTTGTATAAAGAAAATTAGCCCGATATATAAAAATTTGCGAAAGTTAGAGCGTGCATACATCCGGATTGTTTTTTTAAATTGATTTTCCGAAGAAAGAAAATTCACCGTAACCAAAGGGGCAAATTGGAGCAGCTGATTTTTGGTGGTGTATTACTCAAGAGTATAAAGAATAACGTGACACTTGATTGGTCGCTGAATTATGTAGAATTATTAACTCTTACTCAATGTAAACATAACTTTTTTTCGCCGCGGGCACGATAATTTACAGTAGATGTTTATATTTTTTGTTGCTCGGTGTGTGGTTTAATGAAGAACCGCAATGATATAATAAATGTACCTACTTCCTGGAAGAGATTCCATTTTGAAGAATTCAAATTGCTCAATTCTACTACAAGTTATTTCACTTCAAACACAACGTAATTTTTAGCCCGTACTGCAGAACTGATACTACCTGCTGGAGCGTTCCGGCCAGAATGGTATCCCAACGGCTATATATAACACCTGCCACTTCCCGACCCTGGAAGGGGCGTGGGAAATACCCATCTACCCAGCCCAACAGTTAGAATTCCTTAAATATAAACTTTATCTTTCGATTTTTGGCGAGCCATTTGGGATTTGGAACCACTGTGCGGCAGTGATCCATATGTCCTGCATTAGCTATGACTCTTATAGCCCCTTTTGAATAATGAAAACTTTCTTTGAGTTTCGAGTATTACCCATAGAATGATACCGTGATTCAAATGGGATTGTATGAGACCATGAAAGGCACTCAATAAAGTTTCTACGTTTGCAAACTTTTCGAGTTGACGCAAAACATACGTGTATTTGGATATTTTTTTGCACAGTTCATCTATATGGGCAGACCAGTTGAGATTATCATCCAAGGTTATTCCAATGAGATAGCAGTGCCACCATTTGAGAGTGTGTATTTGCGAAAAAGTTCAATTTTTGTGTTTTATTTCTGTCAGGCAGAGTAGATTATTACTACACCAGTGATCTGCTATATTTTCCACCACATCTTCAATGTATTTAAGAGTGCGCAAGTCTGAGTGTCTGTTAATCAATTTGCATCATCGGTATACATGACAATAATGTTCGGAAGAAGATAGTAAAAAAGATCGTTGATGAAAATAATGAACAGAAGGGGTCCCAAGACAGACGCTTGCGGCACACCATATTCAATTTCACGTAAGTCGGATAGCTTCTCGTTATCAGAGACACACTGAGTTTCTCCTGTGAGATATGATTTTATCAGTTGGAGAGGTAAACCTCTTACGCCATAATGTTAAAGTTTTTTTATTAAAAGATTATGAGAAACACAATCAAACGCTTTACTGAGATCTACAAGTGTGATTGATGTATAAACTCCTTCCTCAAAACCGTCGATGATGTTTTTTACTACCGTATAAATAGCATCGAGTGTTCCCAGATTTTTCCTGAACACAAACTGAAATTTATGTATTAGAGAAAAATTTTCAAAAAAGCTAGTGGGACGTTTTTTCAATATGATTTCAATTACTTTCCCAATAACAGGAACTAAAGATATCGGTCGATAATTGATGGGGTCGGGGTTGCCTTTTTTGAAAATAGGAATGACTTTGGACATTTTCAGACAATCTGGGAAAGTACCAGTACTGAGGGATATATTTATCAAACTTGTTAATGGTTGAGTGACAATATCGATAAGTTCTTTCAAAAGGTTTGAGTTGATATCGTATATATCGAAACTTTTCGAGTTATTCAAGGACTTTATTGCATCCATAACATCGATAACGGTCACTGCTTCAAGAAAAGAGGTTACATTTGGGCACGGCACGTGTCTCAAGTAGTCTTCAGGATCACAGTCGGTAGCGGGTAAGTCTCTGATAATATGTTCGGCCGCAGTTGAAAAGCAAATCTATCACAAGTTATAGTGCACCCTGTTTTTGGAGGATTAGAATTTCGTTGGTAGTTGATTATTCTCCAAGAGTCTCTAGGTTTGTTAGACGAATTTGCGATGAGATCATTGAATGCGTCTTTTTTTGCTTTTGTAATCGCAAAGCGGTATTTTTTTTATATGTTCTATAAGCTCCATTGTCATTTTCGTTTTTTGAGACGTCGTATACTTGTTTTATGACAGCGAGAGATTTTCTCATTTCTCGAAGATTGTCAGCGAAAAAATTCAATGAGGCTTCATTCGCCGAAATGTTGTTTAGTGGTAAATGATTTTGAATTGAATTCTGGAGTCGAATATGGGTTGTCGAATATGGAATTCCAATCAGTTTCAGTCAGGGACCATGGCGACTGTCCATCAGAAGTCGGTGGTTTTACGGAATTGTGCGATGTGGTAATCCTGTCACGGTGGTTTTGAACCTTCAGTGACGCAATTTTCGGGACGAAATTTCTTTACGCGGCTTGTGGTAGGTGTTGACTAGAAGAAATCGTCACGTAAGAAAGAAGTCTTATGCCCTCTCCATGCGACAAGCATCTAGCCATTGCTCATACGATTCCGAAGGTGTACGAAACCATCCGAACTGCTGTTCTGCTTGCGGGAAATTTGAAATGATTCCTGAGCAGTAGGATATCTATGCGAATACAAATAATTTGATATAACGAATAGTATTGTCAGGAATAAAATTCCTTTCACTGTGGCAAAGGAGTTTGGAAAAAGGATATATAGGTAATAGGTTAGTATTTCATGGTATAATGACAATCAAATGTGATGGACTAGAAAAGTCAACTTTCAAAGAGAAACAAATTGAGAAAAAAAATACAAAATGGTGGATACATGAGATTGATGGCAATATATTCTGCTACCTCGATATAATTTATAATTCACTATTTTATGTCTAATTTTCGATAAATACAATTTTAAATGAAACTTTTTGATTTGTTCCTTACTATATATTATTTGCATTGAAAAAATTATAGAGAATGAAAAATAAAAATAAAAAGAGTAAGAGAGAGAGGAAGAGAGGAAAGTCGCATGGAGGCTTTTTCCTTACGTGATGATAAATCTCCATATTGAATTACATTCGGAAAAAGCGTAAGGAACTTCGTTTCTGACGGAGGTCCCCCTTTCGGACTGCCTTGACTTCGTTTGTTATTTTACCGTCCATAGTTCTCCAGACTGTATTTATTTCGGCCCCAATTCTATCAACATCTTCCTTCAGGCCCCTCTGTTCTCTAGACAATCTATTCAAAGGATGTTCTCTATTATTCCCGTTCCTCATTTTGTTCTTCAAGAATTTTTCGGAAATTTCCTTACAGCTAATCATTTTCCTTTTGTTTTTCTTTCTGCCGTCGATTCTCTTCCTTATGTCTGTCGGCGTTCCTCTTCCATTTGTTTTTCTATACGCCATCGTTCCTTTTTTATTTTCTGACGTTCCTCCTCAATTCGTTTTTTTTTTCCAGTGGCCTCTCTCGGTCGGCAAACTGTTGTCTGATCATTTCCATTACGGCCTCCATCTTGTCGTAAGGTGTATTTCTCGTATTCACTAATAATTGACCTTTTATATTCACTAAAAATCTTATTTCTGAAACCAACTGTTACGAAACCAGGGTCCGTTTATTGAAACTCCTCTGAACAACAAGGGAAACATTCTCAATTGAATATTGAATAGAAATATTTTTCTGTAAATTGAAAAATCCAAGATAAAAATGAAGTTATTTTTTGTGAATGTCTAACAGAAAACAACTACTTCCCCGGCTAAAGCCATGCTGGACATTGAACTACATCTGATAGATATTCTGAAAGGACCCTAACTCAAAAGAAAAATTCTGAATTGAAAATTTGCCTTTTTATTCAGATAGTTATTTGATTTTCTATTCCAGTCTCAATTGAGAACTCATACAGATGAATGAGGCAAAGAATAATGTTTTCCAAAAGAGAGTACTAACCAGAAATAATTCGTAACATTGACGCAAGAGAGACATCGCATTCACTAGGTCTTCAATACATTTTTGTCGACGAAAATCCATTTCACGCTCCTGTTCATATTTTCAAACAAAACAATACAATACTTGTTTACAACTTGAATGCACTGCACACTATACTTCACCTTGAAAAACTTCTTTGCACAATATTCACAAAACTAACTGTCGCCTCCATGATTCACAATTCTTATATATCCTTCGAAAGGCGGTTCTAGTATAATTGGGGGAGTTCTTGAAACGTCTGGCTTCTCCTCGATGTTTCGATGACGTCGTCGGAAAGTCTCGACGGCCCGGCCAACGAATACAGTTCTACGGTTGTAAACAGCACAGGGGTGGACTCGGATTATTTTCGTGTTTTCCGTAACAATATCTTAATTGCACAGACATAATTCAAATTGAGGTAATATACATATCATGGAGAAAACAGTGGTGCCTGAGCCTAAGTGAGTAAAAATGGTGAAAAATTTGATGCAGAACTGGGCTAGACTAATAATGAATGCTCCTTATTGGTTCAGTTTAAATTAAGGTGGCCTCAGAATATTTCATTCAAATGATCTTTTTGTTATAAGCTCTTCAGAATGCTACCCCATATCAAATTTGTGACTTAATCAGTACATAATGAACCATTTCACATGTTGCTGCATACAACTCACTGGCTACTGGGCTTCTAGCATAACATCCTGTGCATTTTTTTCCAACTTCTCAATATGATGTTGAAAGTTCAAATATTTGTCAATGTAGACCCCAGAAATTTATTTATACTCAACTTGGCTTCCATTTCATGCCCTGAAGGGATATCGGGTGAGGTACACTGAAAATATATTGAATGATTTTGTTTGCATTAAAAGAGAGTGAACTATTTTTTCATCTTTCTAGAGTACGTATATTATTTTGTTACATAAGATGATTGTATTATCTGCAAACACTTTTGTTCAGGAGTGGTAGCGTCATGCATATCTAAACGTTCTCATTTCACAACAAATGTATATAAAATTTTCAGGATGAATCTTTCACACATATTTTCATTGATAGTTCATATCAAAAGAGAATATTTCGTAAGAGGTATTTTCAGTTTTATTGATACAACTCTGTTTCCAGGTGAGCTGAATTTCGATTTGGATACTGTAGGATTCATATCTAGCTTGCCCTACCTAGTAACGGCTATTATGCTACCCACTGCCGGAAAACTCGCCGATTTGTTCATAGAGAAAGGAAAGTTGACAAAGACACAAATCCGGAAGGCCTTCAGTTGCAGCGGATTCATCGGACAGTCCATGTTTATCATCATACCCGGGCTTTGGTTTTCAACATCTGGAACAATATTTTGCATTACGATTGCTCAAAGTTTAGGTGCTTTTTCAGCGGCAGGGTTCAAGTAAGTATTTTCTGACCAAAAGTAGTTTTTTCCAAGATTTCTAATAACTCGCGTACTAAGAATCCGTGCTATCAGCTATTGTATATGAAGAACTGCAATCGAGTGCTTTGTTCATAAGATAGATTTATTTATATATATATATATATATATATATATATATATATATATATATATATATGCATATGGCTAAGATTTTTTTATCAGCCTTTTTTCCTTTCTGCAACCCAAAGAATGATGTGAAAAAGTCCCATCTCTCAAAATTTTTTTTTTCAGTCGGAAGCGCCCTACGCATCACCCCTATATATAATATCGTAAGCAGCGTTGAAACTAAAAATTGAAAACTTCCTTAATAAAACACCGAATCAAATAATACTGAGCCTGACAAAAACACGTAAACGGAAACACTATTGATTTTTCAAGATACAGAATCATTATCAATAAGAACTTCTATTCAAGAACAACTAAAGAAGCTACCGGAAATGAGAAACGACTACATATAGTCTCAAGGATGACAGCCAGACACTATCAAACTGAAAAACTATCTTGACCCCTCAACAAGTGAGAAAGAATACAATACAATGACTCAATCAGAATGGAGGTACGCCTGCAAAGGATTCATCTACGAGTATACACGAAGCCAGGCGCGTGAAATTGCGAAAGGACGTGATAGACATGCGCACTCAGGTGTGACCACTCACCACTATAAATTGTGGAGTGTGGCCCAATCGGATCACTCGAATTCGAGTCATCAACGAGACATTACCTGAAGATGGTGTAACGAGGTTACTATTTTGCCATCCTTACTAAACAGCCAGAAGCACTAAAACTCGAGGAAAATCGTACCCGTAAAAACTTCATTCGTGTTTGTTTGAAACCTCCGGAATAAATATATCTAAGTAAAGACATCCATTTTAGTATACAAAACATAGATCGCAGCTCCGACGCCGCGCCATAAAACACGATGCAATCGAACCGACGATGAACCACCAGTGATCCGAATGGGCAGTAAAGTGGGAAAAACTGACTAGTACCCATTCCAGAGCGCGCTTGGAAAATGAGTTCCTCACCGAGACCGGCCCAAGTAGTCATGTGCGCGATAAACATAGTCCGAATTTTGAACCAGCAAACTCAGTAGATCGCCACCGATCCAAGATCTGCCGACCAGGATGCCGAAGCAGTGTTGTAAAATCCTACAGTTTGGTAAATATAATACAGCAGGTTGAAAATATCAGAAATTATTGTAAGTGCCGAAATTGTCAGCCGCGCATGGCCAAGAAAAATAGCCGGGAAAGGGAGAACGTGGCCCAGATTCATTTCAATTCCGCGCTAGAGTTTTCAGCTCCGTATATAAACCGACTCGAGCCACCACGCGCGTGAACACCGAAGTAAGCTATTGTGGAACAATGTTGTCCAGTGAATAAAAAAACCGGTGGGCATTCTCCATTGATACTGTCACCGGAGTGGTAGACAATCTAGCGCCTAGCTCAATACGATCCAGCATAGCCATCCGCATAAATGAAATAAGAGGTAGGGACAACAAGTAGATACGGTCATTGGGGGTGGTGGGCATTCTAGCGTCTCGCTCCATACGATCCAGCGTAGTTATCTGGGTGAATAAAATAACAGATAGGGAGAACAAGTGGATACGGTCCCTGGGGTGGTAGACATTCTAGCGTCTCGCTCCATACGATCCAAAATATTGATGCGTGCAAGCAAGATAGATATATAGGGAGTACAAGCAAGTAAATACTGTCACTGTGATGGTAGATATTCTAGCGTCTTGTCATTAACAAACGAGTCAGTGGGAGAGATAGAAGTAGGGGGATTCGAAATAACTCAGAGAAGCTTTGCACGAATAGTAAAGAAAAGTCAGGTCCCGTCCATGCAGAGCATCATGAACTGTTACCCCAATTCATTGCTTTGGCCGTCCGTAAGCTTACATTTGATACCCGCTGTCATGTCCATTCTGTAACGTAAAGAACTTGCCGCTTTGCACCCCGTTTTTCATACTACTCTGTTAAAAACTTCCCTCCCCGCATATGATATTGATTGCTGTAATAACATTTACAACGCTTTATTCTACTACCCCCTCCCCGCTTTCGTAGTATGATTTGTTTGCCATTTCATTTGTAATAGCTTGAGGCTGCCGTCAGCCGCCCCGTTTGCTCAAATTTTGTTGAATGGAATAAAACTATTTGCTATGTTTGAAGATAGAGTATTTTATTTATAACTTTGAGTAGAACCATCTAGTGCGAAGTTAACACCCAGGTATTCAGCCCCCTGGAGAGTTTCATTCTCTTCACTGAGACTGCCGGAGTAGTGTCCTTCTCACTATAACTTAAGGTGGCGCCCGAGGCAAATCCGAAACTACTGGGGGGCGCCAAAGTTTGCCAGTAGAGGGAGAAAACCCTCACAATGAGATATGTTATTTCATCGAAACGTCGTGATATCAGACCTTTTTAGGACCAATATCACAATACGCGGGGAGGAATATATCATGTTATTTCTCTATAAATATTTCAATTGATCTGATATCTCTTTATTCCAATAATTCATCAGGATGATGAGATATGTTGAGAATTGAGCAAGAATTCAATGATTAGCTGCTAGATTTTCGATGGAAATGTTTACTCGATTCGCAAATGTCATTTCCCTTCTTTTTGAAACATTTTTTCTTTCAATTTTCAGTGTGAATCATTTGGATATAGCTCCCCAATATGCCAGTATCCTAATGGGTATCAGCAATACATTTGGAACCATTCCCGGTATCTGCAGTCCCATAGTAGCAGGTTATATTGTTACCGATGAGGTGAGTGATTTTTCGTCGATAACAGCTTATCACCCCAAGTTACTCATGTCACATTTTGGTTTTCAAAAAATATGTAGATCTCCTTTTATAATTATTGTCAAGTGTAGCTAAATAAGCTCTAACTCTTTCAAGAGAAATAAGTGGGCAAACGCTTATTCATAATTGATTTGGATTTTAGAAGATGTTGATTTGGCTTATTGACGACTTGGCAGTTTTTCTCTAATGAAGTGACCGAGAAGTGGTTGAACTTTGAAATGCATATTTTGATATGAGAAAGCTACAAGCAATGAACTTGACTTGTGTTACTCAAGTAAGTGCCTGGGACTCTCATGATGGGTGGGTCATCTATAATATAACCAGTGGCTTGCCTTATGAGAAGGTACTCATGCGATTCCGTATAGTCAAATACCTTCCGGTTGCGTTTTTAAATATGCTGCTTGATGGAAAGCAGATTGAGGTATCCGAATGTTCCGCACGAATGACGGAGCGTTCTTTATCATACGCAGTACTTCCATCTACCCCCGTTGTTGATTCTGCATGATTGGCCTCAAGTTGGTGAGGCATACAAAATTGTTGGTTTGAACACCATTTTGTAAATCATCACTTTGATTTTGAGCGGAAGGATACAATCGGGTCATTTCCTTCTTGACTTTGGAATTGACCTCTTCAATGTGTGGCCTCCAGATGAGCCGACAATTTATAGTAACCCCAAGATATTTGTTTTGCATCGACCATTGTATCTCCCTTCCTAAGGCAATCTCAGTATTCTCTGGGTCACTCTCCTTACGCCCCAAAGAAATCGCCTTCTCTGGAGCATTTTTCCAGGCTTCACCTTTACTTTACACCTCAAGTACCACTCCTGAAGGTCATTCATTGCTTTCTGCAAATAAACAACCCCCATTTGGTGGTCCATTGATGTGAAAGGAAAGCTGTATCATCAGCATAGAAGGAAACCTTCACATTTTCGATCCTTGGTACGTCACAGGTGAAAAGGGTGTATAGCATAGATGACAGTATAGCCTTCTGAGGGAAAAGAGCCTCAATCTCCCTCGCTTCCGAAAGAGATTCCACCTTTATTCGAATTTTTTTTTTTATGTTCTGGTTCCCACGAAAAGGGATATCCTGTAATGTTCAGAGAACATCGTGGGAACCAAGGGAAAGAAGGTAGGAGTTGGTGTTCTTCTTAAATTTCTGGAGGTTGTATGCCTCGGGGAACACCTCCCTAGGCAATGAGTTCCAAAGCCTCGCTGTTCGTTGGATGAACGAGTCTTTGGAAAGTGATGTTCTGCAGGTCTCCAAAGTGACCACGAAGGGGTGAGATGACTGAACTTGACGGGTTAGTCTCGAAGAGACTGCCAAAGCAGGAACGATTGTTGATATTTCAGAAGAGCATCGCCCATGAAAATATCTATAAAATAGAGACAAATCGCCAACTTTTCTACGGTGTTCTAGACAAGTGAGCGAGTTTGTAAGCGAGGCATCACCGACGAGACGAATTGCCCTTTTTTGGACAGAATCCAATAGCTTCAGGATATGTTTAGGTGCCGCGCTCCAAATATGGGAACAGTATTCCAGGACAGGTCGGATCTGTGCCTTATAGATCATAAGCAGCTGAGTGGGGGTGAAATAGCTATTGGCACGAAACAAAAACCCAAGTTTTTGGGATGCACTTTTGGCAATGGACCTCACGTGATTTTCCCAGGAAAGGTTATTGCTGATAGTAATACCAAGCATTGATATGGATGACTTCAGTGGTATGGTTACTCCTGACAAAGTTATGTTAGGCACAGTGAGATCGGCTTTTCTAGAGAAAAGACATGCTTGTGTTTTGTTTGCATTGAATTCTACCAAGTTATTAGATCCCCACTCGAGAATTGTTGCCAAGTCCATATTTATATTATTAACATTTCTTCCTCGTTCATTTCTGGTTTCACGGGCTGATATAGGGGCCCTGGAAGAGAAAGCGGTACGGAGGGTACTATCATCGGCAAAGCTGTGTACTGGACATGAAGTTGCTTTCAACAGGTCGTTGATGTGAAGTAGAAATAGTGTTGGTGCGAGAATAGATCCTTGCGGAACACCAGCATTTATGAGTAGAGTGTCAGATGAAACTCCATCGACCACTACATGAAGAGACCTGTTTGAGAGAAAACTAGCAAGCAGAGAACACAGCTGAGGGGGCAAGCCATAAGACGGAAGCTTGGCGAGGAGTCCCTGGTGCCAAACTCGATCGAACGCCTTGGAGATATCTAATGCCACAGCTAAAGTTTCTCCATACTTTTCAATAGATAGCTGCCATATATGTGAGACGTAAGCGAGCAGGTCACCAGTTGATCTCTGATGGCGGAAGCCATATTGCCTATCGTTGACAATTCCTGAGTCTTCCAGATATTTCATGAGCTCGATGTTGATGGCTTTTTCCATGACCTTTGAAATAATAGATAGCAGTGCGAAAGTTGCTAGGTAGGGCCTTTTTGCCTTTTTTAGGGACTGGCTGTACTCTTGCAATTTTCCAATTGGACGGAAATACCCCCAAATTGTAAGAGTGGTTGAACAGCTTGCAAAGAACAGGTGTTAGTTCGGGGGCACATTTCTTGAGAACAATCGGCGGGATTCCGTCAGATCCACAGGCTTTGTTGGTGTTGAGACCCAGCAAAATCTTTCTGATAGTACGTTGGCGAAAGGTGATCTCGGGCATGTGACTGTCAATAGGTGTAATGTTCGGGGGTTGTTTTCCCGATGAATCCAGAGTGGAATTTCCAGCAAATAGGTGCGCAAAGATATTGGCTTCTTCCTGGGCAGTCGTTGCTAGTGTTCCATCTTCTTTGGTTAGAGGAGGAAATGAGCTGGAAGTGAAGTTTTTTCCCACAGCTTTGGCGAAAGACCAAAATGAACGGGATCCGTTAGGACATTCAGCAAGTTTTGATCTTATTTTGGCATTGTGGGCATCTTTTGAGCATTCTATTGTCTCTTTGCATATGCCTCTAGCCTCGACATATGCTGCTCTGGTCTCAGGGCCCGGATTTTTTAGCCATCGATGGTATGCTGCCTGTTTGGAAGCCACAGCTCCAGAGCAGTTTCTGTTAAACCAGGTCTTATCGGATGATGTTCTTCTTTCGGTATTCGGTATGTAAGTTTGCATCCCCAACATGATGATTTCAGAAATTGTCTCAGCACATCGTGTTGGATCTACTGAAGAGAAACAAACTCTCTTCCATGGAAACGCTGAGAAAAACATACGAAGACCTTCCCAGTCGGCCGAATTGTAATGCCACATGAGACGGGGTGGTATTGTGCAGCTCGATGGTAAATGGAAAGAGCATGTTGTGGAGATGAGGGTGTGATCAGAGTTTCCAAGTGGGGCACAAACTTCTATTCTATACGGGTCGGGATTGGTGGTGAGGAAAAGATCTAGTGTATTGGCAGACTGGTTGTTGACATCAGGGATGCGGGTTGGTAGCTCGACCAGTTGTTCTAGACCATGAGTGATGGCGAAGGCCTCAGCTTGACGACCCGCATCATCTGTTTTGTTAGAGAATTTGAGCCAGGCAGCGTTATGTACATTAAAGTCTCCCATGATTATGGTTTCAGCTGTTGGATGGTTCTCCTGAATGTAGTCCAGTTTGAGTGATAAAAACTCAAAGAGGTCGTTATATGAAGGTTCATTAGGTGATAGGTAAAGGCAGCAGAGGAACTTAGTCAGTTTGGTATCAGATAGCTTGAACCACGTCACATCAAAGTCTTTCGGTTCCAAACTCTCTTCACGCTGGCATGAAAGGTTAGCCTTAGCGTAAAGGCAGACTCCACCTTTGAACCTGAATCGAGAATGGAGTTCGTAACCAGGACAAAGCATATGGACCTTGTTGGTGGACGAGTTTACTTGTGTTTCTGTTAGAGCCAGAATATCCGGTTTTTTCGTCTGTAGGTGATGGTGGACGTCATTGATGTTCTTGTTGAGTCCGCGGATGTTGCAAAAATTAATCTTTAATGTTGAGTCCCCTCGAGTACCTCTCGCCCGGAAATCCGAATGGAGAGGTATTTTGCTTCCGGAGTGTTTCTACTCTAGGAGACTTCATCATTATTACTAGTAGGATGCACCTGAAAATAAAGGAGGAACTGGGGAAAAGGAAAGAGGGAGACCGGAAAGTATCGACCGAACACTGAAACATGGAATGATCCATTTCACAGCACACAAAGTCGATATGGTGGTATTTCACCGGGCGATGAGACCATCTTCCACCTACAAATGTCCTGCCAAAGAGGAAAGTACCTCAAGTACCACTCCTGAAGGTCATTCATCGCATTCTGCATATAAACAACCCCCATTTGGAGGTCTCCATGATGTGGAAGTAATGGTATTATCAGCATTCAAGGAGACTCCTAAGTATGTCATAGGTGGAAAGGCTGTATAGCATAGATGAGCCCCCTGAGGAAAACCGGCTTCAATCTCTCTCGTTTCCGAAAGACATTGTTCTACCTTTATTCGAAATGTCCGCCAAAGAGGCAAGACTTCATCCACTTCAGGCCCAGAGAAAGTAGGAAACCGATCAGTTTTTGTAATAAGCCTTCGTGCCAGACTATCATAAGCCTTGTTTAGGTCTGATAGAAGGTGGAGAGCTCATTCACCGTTATTCAATGCGGAAATCGAAATTTTCGACTAGTCTCAGGGCCTGAAGTACCGTAGAATGCTGCTTTCGAAATCCAAACTGCTCATCTGGTAGAACATTTCTGTCCTCAACATCTTCCCCAAGCCTCTGCAGTACGATTTTTCCAGCCAGTTTGGCTGAACTACAGATAGACTAATTGGTCGATGATTTTGTGGAAGAGCCGGATTCTGTTTGTTTTTCGGAATCATCGCCACAATGGCATGCCTCCACCTTTGAGGGAAATCTACTAAAGCGAATTGAATTATTTATTATATTCAAAAGTAAGGGTTGTCCAAAAATTTTCTGATGATTAAATGACAAATTACATCACAACCGTGCTCTTTTTGGGATTAAATCCCTTTATATTTGCCTTAAGTTCTTCCAACGAGCTCGACGGATGACATTAAGGTCAGGTTCTCTAAAATTCGACGAACTCGACTTTCTAACAAAATATCATGATCGAGATCATCGTTTGGACCTTCATCCAGCCAAAACTGTCGTTCCATCGTGTCTGCAAAAGCTTGAGCTTTAGACTCAGATTCATAGCACATATCGGGCTCATCATGGATCGGAGGAAAGTAGGTCTTTTTGGTTTTCGAATTTCTGAATAGTTTTCAATGCTGATTGATATAACGTTTGGCTAAATCGTTCAATAACAGATTCTCTAACACCCCTGTTGATTTGCCCGTTCCCTGTCTCTAGGGAACAGACTTCTCTGGATTTCTTTCCCTTATGAGATTTTTAATTCTCATAGAGTCCTCTAGTGCATTTTTTGTGGTGAGTTCGTAACGTGCTAAGGTATCATCCAATTCGAGAAGAGAATCAATCCGCTCGGGAGCGCAGTACGCCGTCTCCAGGAGCAGAATAAATTTCTCCCAGCCTCCTCTTTTACGCAGGCGATCTGTATGGGGAGGAGGATCACCTCCCAGCGATATCGTCACTGGGTTGTGATCCGAGCGCGAATGTCCCCTTTCCAGGTGACATTCCTGATCAACATAACATACCCTGACGAAAAGTACACAGAACAAAACAAAATATAGGTCGAAACATCTGAAGTGCGTATGATAAAGCAATTAAATTGATCAAGAGATAGAATGATAATATCATGGATCTAGCTCTCAGTCACAGTGATTTATCTTCAAGTGATGAGTCTAAAATATCTCCGCATGTATCCTTAGTGTATTCGGCAATTTGTTGGAAAGCATGATACATGTGTAATTATTTGTTTGTTGAATTTATAAGTGGGATACTCATTATATATTACTGAAGAAAAAACCATAGTGAAATTATATATTTTAATGACTTTTCCAGGCAAACATCTATCAATGGAGAATTATTTTCTGCATATCTTCCATATTGTACATAGTAGGTGCAATCATATATGGATCGTTTGCATCTTGTGAACTCCAACCATGGGCTATGGATGGTGAAACAAAGGAAGAAACCAAAGAAAGGTCCGTTTATGAAAATAGGAACTTTCAGCCAGAGACAACGTGAAATTGCCATGATATGGATTCATCCATCAATTTTCATGTTTCAACTTCTTCATTCCTCAAAAAAGGCATAAAATAGTCGATTTATCGAAATCCACCAGAAAATTAAATTCCACTGAGGAATATTCCATATATCATTAAAATAACAATTATTATGTCGTTTGTACCTGAACACTTCTCTATCATGTACAGACGATTAACAAAGTAAATAAAAGAAAAAAACAGATTTGATATGTGTAGATCAATGAACTATTTGCTGAAAACACATTTTTCATCCGATGTCATCGTAGAAACTCTTCTCCAGCTCCTATATCTCAATGCTATATTTTTTTCTCAGCTCCTTCACACCATACCATAACCTTTTGTGAAACACCATTTTTCTCATGATAGGCCAAAATCTATCCACTGTAATTTTACCCGACATGGTTCTCCATCTTTTGAATATATGAAATCCATGAAGGTGGCAGGAGTAGGGTCCTGTCCCGAAAATTTGAACTACATTGATTTTCCATGGGTATCTTCCAATTAAATGATGAACTTTTTTGTGGCTTATATATATATATATATATATATATATTAAGGTCACTTTGAGGAGTCGAAAAGTATTACTTGTATATGGAGTATGTACCGGTATATATTTTTCCTATAATTTGGTCATTTTGAGGAACTGCAAAAAATTGTAGAAAATCCGGGCTTTTCCAATGATTTATTTCTATGCAGGTATCTACAATTCTGCTATTCTGGAAAATTGTGTTCATGTACAACTCAGTCTTTGTTCATCATATTACGGCTGATCATAAATGAATGCGCATGTGCCAAAAGAAAACTATAATATTTTTTTTTTATTGGTGCCCCTTTTTACCCATTTAAAGCACGCCTCAGCGTGTTTAAATCGAACTTTAAAAAAACGCGCGTTTTTTAAAGGTAACCATGACAACATCAACAAATCGAGAAACGTGAAGTCTAAATGACAAATTTATGATTATTGATCTACAGTTACCTTTAACGTCAAATAAAATATTCTACAATTCTTCATTTGTAATGTGCTCCTCCATCCATTTTGATGAACTTTTCATAAATCTTTTTATATATATCACTGGGTTTTCGCGGTATTAACCGCGATTCTGCCTCACTATTCAAAAAATCAATATTAGAATAATTCATTTTTGAGCTCTGGTGACAACAAATATTGATCTTTGGTAACAAATTGCAAATGAATGTTTTTCTCATTTCCATGACAACGAAAGGTATACTGATGTCACATCACGAATTCAACCTTCTTGCATTATTAGTTCTTATTTCTATTTTTTGTAGTAATAATAATACCAGTATATATGATTTCAAAGTGCACCAATAAAAAAAAATACGTAAAGTATTCGTGGATAACTGGTCTTAAAAACACTTGCTCTATTTCGAGCACTCCGGCTGCGCCGTCGTGCTCGAAAAATCGCGCGTATTTTAAAGCCCTTTTTATCCACTTATACTTTAATATACTATTATAAGAAACTAGTAGTGTGAAAAATGAATGGAGTATGACACGCTCATGCCATTTGTTGCAAATTTCCACTAGGATAGCATAACCACAAAATTGTGTATTGGCTATTAATAGGAAGTGGCATGAAATCTACCATTGTCTTTCAAATATCAGTTAAAGTGAATACATCACTGATAAAATTGAAGAAATTCATGGTTATGTAATTTTATTAGAAACTAATAATATTTTAAATAATCCCAAAATAATCTTTGGTCCAATAGGAATCAGGTTATATTATTTTTAAAATTGAGAAACATTCATCAAATATTAACAAAATTCACTTCAGGTACACTCCACAGGGGTTTTCATTAAATTTTATATGTTTATTATTGAATTATATTAGTTTTATTAACCTTACTTCAATTTATGTATATATTTGTGTATAAATATAGTATTTTTTGTAAAGGTACCTATATTTTATGTCCATTTATGAATAATTTTTTCCATTACCATTGAAGGAAATTCATTTATACTTACCCAGATTCTTACCTCTCATAGTAAATATTGTGTTAACGTTATCATCTGTGTCT
Source organism: Gonioctena quinquepunctata (assembly GCA_018342105.1). Taxonomy (NCBI): domain Eukaryota; kingdom Metazoa; phylum Arthropoda; class Insecta; order Coleoptera; family Chrysomelidae; genus Gonioctena; species Gonioctena quinquepunctata. Next base: position 1,191,066 of record JAFIRS010000045.1, read on the forward strand.
TATATGTAAGATAATTGCTTTTCAATTCGACACAACCCATAGAACACACGACATCCAATGGACGTCCATTTTAGGTCCATCTCAAGTCCAAACGTCCATGGACATTGAATGGATGTTCATTGTACGTGTGAACATGGTCGTCCATTGGATGTTAAAAACGTTCGTCCATATTATATATATCATTATTCGTTTTCGTTTCAAACACTTCCAGTCAGGCCCTTACTTCCGAAGCTCCGACCCACTCGGAAGGGCGCGCTGGTTACATAAACCAATGACCTCTTCCCACATCCGTGAGGTGAGAGATCATTGGGTCCGAGAATCATGTGTCTTGAGCAGACGTAACGATCCGAGAATGACTGCCTTCTGCATGCGGCCGGCTAGAGATTCTGCCGATTTACGGCATGCCGGTATAATTTCTAGGTTTGAGAGTAGCGTTGGCATCATTCCACCAAGGGCTCCTATAATCAGAACCACTATCTTTACAGAATAGTCTGGATAGACTCTGAGGAGCTCGAAGAGTAAATCTTGATACTTCGTCCGTTTCTCATGCTCTTTTCGCACGATATTCGTCTCGCCCGGAGCCGAAAACTACATCAGGACTACATCAGGCTTGTTGGCTTGTATTTGCCTGAGGGTGGGGAATGAGTAGTTCCAATAAATTCGGCACTTCTCACTCTCCACAACGGACTCAATATCCCCCGGAGCGTATGGCAGCACTGGTACATTTATTATTAAAAAAAAAAGTTTTTTTTTATCTTGACTTTGTTTTACTTTTTCTTAAATACTATACAATGTTATTGAAAAATTGTAACCTTGGGCAGAAGGACCTCGGTCGATAGCCTTTTGGATCAAATTGATTCAATAAAGTACATTTATTATTATTATTAAATATATATATATATATATATATATATATATATATTTATATAGGGTGTTACCAAATAAGTGAAAGTTTTCAGGAGGTGATTCCTTGTCGAAAATCAAAGGGGGTCTTTCATGTAAACAAAAGCTCTCAGGCCTTTCCTTGAAAATCAACACGCTTCCAAAAATGAGGAAAAACAATTGTTTTTTTCTTCTTGAAATTGGTGGGGAGTTGAAGAAATGGCATTTTATGGGCATGTTCTACCAATAAAAAGGCTACCTATGAATATTTTTTTTATTTTGTTGTGATCTTTTGAAGGGATGAAACCCCTATTCCATTTTTTACCAGAACTTTTTAACGAAACAAAATTTCTCAATTGAAAAATATGTGTTGAAAATAACGATTCATTGCAAACATTTTTTCACTTCTGTGTTGTGTCCGTAAAAGCAATAGCTTCCTAATAAAAAAAAGCAATACAACATTTGCATGAACGGATCTTCTGTAAATGAAATCGAAAAAATCTAGTAGGTGGCTGTCACGTTTTGTTTGCGCAACTTGTGACTTCGAACGTAGTATTTTAAAATTATTCCGCTTGTTTTTACTTTTAATGTAGGCATGTACCAGTACCACGTTTTGTTTCAATAGAATATCAAATTAAAAATACAAAAAAAAACAAAATTATGTGTATTAGGTACAACAGAGAAAATAGCAACACGATCAAACGGAACGGAGTTATAAAAACTTCTCGGGATGACCCAACCCCCCCAACCATTAGACAGGAATCAAGTCTTCGTCTCATAGGCTGGCATTCACACATTCAATGGTGGTCGTATAGACCAAGGACTTCAGGTGACCCTAGTCGCAAGACTCCAAAGGGTTTGAGTCTGGAGATCTGGGAGGCCGGGGTTGAGGTCCTGATCTGCCTATCCAACGATTTGTATTCACGTCGTCCAAGTACTGACGAGCAATTATGCTGAAATGGACAGGCGCACCATCGTGCATAAACCACATTCGTGGTCGAATAACTAGTGGAACATTTTTAAGTAAAATGGGAAGCTGCTGGGAGAACATTTGTATAGGTTGCACCAGTAAGCCTCAACGGTAGAAAATACGGTCCAATAATAATTCCGACCCACACGTTGAGTGAAAATTCATATTGATACCGACCTTCTTGAACTGCATGTGGGTTATCTTCGGTCCATAGATGATTGTTATGGAAATTTGTAATCCCTTGCCTTGAAAAGTTGGATTCGTCAGTGAATATTACGTTTTCCAAAAAAGTATTGGACTCGTCGAATATGGTAAGAATACAATTGGTGATCCTTTAAAATTTTCCAGATTAGTTTATATTGAGAACCTCTTCTTCTTGTTACTCGTGGACGACCCCAATCAGTCGTTCGTTTTTGAGAAGTCCCTCTTCCACAGAGACGTTGGTGAAAATGTGCAAAAATTGTGTGATGAGGTATCACGCGTTGAGGATACATCTCTGCATAGAGCCGTCTAGCTCCCTAATAATTTCCATTGGCACGACCATACATAAAATGCCTATCGGCATGTCAGCGTTGTGTAATTATACATATTGAAGATTCAAACGACATAATTGAACTTTCAACTACCACAAAACAGCCCACACACTGGGAAGACTATAAGTCAGCACTAAGAGAATACAAGAAGAGTATTCGAACAGCACAGAGGGACACTTGGAGAACCTACTGCCAGAGGCAGCAAAACTCAACAAGGTCCTATCCAAAGATCCGGGAACGAAACTGGAGGTGCTCTCCCTGCCAGAAGGCGGTTATACTGCCTCGGACGGCGAGACACTCCAACACATGCTCTCAGTCCATTTTCCGGGCAACACTGCAACACCCAATCCACAGCCGACTGTACCGTCCAAAACAAAAGTTGATTACAGGATATCTGCCAGGATAGTAACTTACGAAAAAGTGGTCTGGGCCATTGAGTCTTTTTCACCTTTCAAATCTCCGGCGGAAGATGGTATATTCCCAGCCTTATTACAAAAAGGCAGGAATATCCTAATCCCCCATATTTTGAAGATATTCCGCTGCTGCCTCGCACACGGGTACGTCCCTGAAGCTTGGAGGACAGCCAAGGTCGTCTTCATCCCCAAGCCTGGTAAAAGCGTACAGAGCCATCAGTCTCACGTCTTTTCTTCTATAGACAACTGAAAGGCTGGTGGAAAGATACATCAGAGAGGAGGTACTGGAGCTGAACCCACTCAGCAACCTCCAGCACTTGTACCAGAGCGGCAAGGGCACAGAGACCACCCTCCATCGACTCGTACATAGGGTTGAGGGGGGGGTTAGACCAGGGCGGCGCCACTCTAGGTATATTTATCGACGTAGAAAGAGCATTTGACAATACGTCATTTGATTCCATATGTCAGGCAATACGGGGGCGTGAACCCAACCATAATAAGATGGATTCACGCCATGCCGTCCCAAAGACTAGCTAAAGCAACCATTAGAAGTAGCTCTAGCGAGGCCGTACCCACGAGGGGCTGTCCACAGGGAGGAGTCTTGTCCCCTCTGCTGTGGTGCCTCGTGGTAATGGCCTCCTAATAAAGATACAAGAACTGAGTTACCTAGCTCAGGCCTACGCGGACGCTATTGTCATCCTGGTCGATGACCAGGGGTCCGGCCTCGTGAGGGGCACTATACAAATGGCCCTCAACGGGGTGTATGAATGGTGTCGTTTAGTAGGGCTGAGTGTGAACCCTGGAAAGGCAGAGCTGGTTTTTTCACTAGGGAACGCAAACCAGGGGACCTCCCAAACGTCCAACTCAATGGGAGGTCCCTGCAATACAAAAGCTCAGTCAAGTACCTTGGAGTCATCCTTGACTACAAGCTAAACTGGAACGAGCATATAGAACACAACATTCTGAAAGCCACAGCCGCGTTCTGGGCATGTAGAAGGGCATTTCGCAGTACGTGAGGGTCCAGCCCAAGATTCTATACTGGATCTACACGACTCTCATACGCCCAATAATTACACATACGGCAAGGTACAGCATCCGGCAAATTAAAAACCCAATGTGGTAAAAGACAATAAGTGCAGTAGGGACTGAGGGTGCTGAGAAGCATAGACTGGCTTTTCTTCACTGAACGAGGCAACCAAGCCTCCTTAGCCTGGAGAGTCCACAATGACAGGCTCAGTCAAGTACCTTGAGTCATCCTTGACTACAAGCTAAACTGGAACGAGCATATAGAACACAACATTCTGAAAGCCACAGCCGCGTTCTGGGCATGTAGAAGGGCATTTCGCAGTACGTGAGGGTCCAGCCCAAGATTCTATACTGGATCTACACGACTCTCATACGCCCAATAATTACATATTACATACGGCAAGGTACAGCATCCGGCAAATTAAAAACCCAATTAGATAAGGTACAAAGACAACAAGTGCAATGAGGACGGCACCCACCAGGGTGCTGGAGACACTAATAGGACTGCCTCCATTGCACCTCTTCACTGAACACGAGGCACGCAAAGCCATCGCTTGCTTGAGAAGCTCCAACTAATGACGGCGCGAGGGAATGTATGGTCATTCTCGATTATGGAATCAGACAGTGAAGGATTGTCCACTCCTGGAGATGCCAGGGGACAGTTCTTCACCTGTCATACGATTCACCAAAATGCCGCTGTCAGTCATTCCCAAGAGGAAGGAGTGGAAGCCTGATCCCCACCAATGGGATCATCCAGTACACAGATGGCTCCAAGATGCGTGAATCAGCCGGCGCCGAGGTATACGGGCAATCTTCAAAAGCTGAACTCTACTATGCCCTGGGAAATTTTGTTTCAGAATTTGAGGCAGAAGTTTTTGCCATACTCGCCTGTGTAAGAGAAAATATCAACAGAGGCTACCACGGCCAGCAAATCACGATATGCACCGATCAAGGCTCTCACGTCGTACAGAGTCAGTTCGCTGCTGGTGTCGGAAGGCATTGACAATTCGCATAGGCTATCCATTGCAAATAAGGTGGAGCTACTGTGGGTCCCCGGTCATACAGGGGTGCCCGGAAACGAACGGGCCGACCATTTGGCCAAAAAGTTGCGAAAAGCTCAACGATTGGACCAGAACCAATACTGAGAATTTCTAGATCATGGAGAGTCTCAACCATGAAGAAAATCTTGAAAGTACAATTCCAGGAGGATTGGAAACTCCACATCGAAGGCCCCTCTACTAGGAGGGCCAAGACTCTGCTCTCACTAAGCAGAAAGGGAATCAGAATAGTGGTAGGGCTCCTCTAAACAAGCACCCCAACATTATCACGGATGATACTAATGCAGGTGGTGCTTGGAGGATGAGGAGTCAGCCATCCACATCCTCACGGAATGTCCAGCAGTGGCAGCAATACGGAAAGCACACCTCGGGAGTATCGTTCTGAACCCGGAGAGTGTGAGAAAGGTATCGGTTAGAAAACTGGCCTTCTTCGCTCGCGAAATAGGGTACCTTCAAAGCTGAACCGATTCCCAGCAGCGGTGGGTGCATAACGTGCCCGATAGAGAGGCCTACATGCTGATGGTTCTGTCCGCCCACATACTCTCATTCTATCTATCTATCGAATCTGAGAGTATATTATTGAGTATTTTTGAGAAGATAGAAATATTTGTTATTGGTCAGTAGTTTTTAACCTATTGCCTGATTTTAAGACAATACAAACTCTAGATTGCTTCAAGATTTCAGGGAAGTGATATATCTGAAGGACATGATCAAATATGAAAAGTGTTAGAAAAAATGTTAATGCGATTCTCTATAATCTATGTGAATTTATTTTTATGTTTTTCAGCTGCAGATATAATTTTGTCTCTGGTGATAGTCGTTAAATTGAGGAAGTGGTTTGTATGGATGTTTAAGAGATTAGTAGGACAGGTGCTCATATCATCCATGTCATAAACACTATGAACACTGATGAAGTGAGATGCGAAACCATTAACTATCGTGAGAGGTGAGATAAGAGTTTGATCATTAAGTGTCATTTCACTAGGAATGCCTGACTCATTTATTTTTGAATTAACGTACTTCCAAAAGCCACGAGGATTTTTCTCAAGCATGTTTTTCGATAATAATATATGTTCATTTATAGGAGCAAATTATATGCATATAAATATTGAAGTTTTGTACAATTTGCTCGTAAATAAACTGTTCATTTCCAGAGAAGCTGATTCAAGGGGCCAGCTTGTACGTGGTACTCACAGTAGAGTTTGAACGTGTCAAAATTAATCAAAGTAAGTTATGTAGTAACATTTCGAAGGGGAATTTTCACAATTCGGGTAGGTAATCTCACATATAGGCTAGGTAAATATCAAGTGGCTAATAGTCGTATATCGTGTAAGTCATATCTCGGGTTGTGTTATAAACTATTTCTTGTAGCTTTTATTAATGGCATTTATATTTTAATCTAATTTCTATATTCAATCTCAAATTAGAATCTAAATATTAAATATGTATTTATCATATTATGATACACCTCACCGTCTTCTGTCAACATCCATTCTTTATAGGCCAACCAATAGAGATTTTTTCCCCACTTAAATATAGACTACCTTTCAAAAGATACTTCGTAGAGGAAAACCCCAGTGTCAGCCCCCAGCAAAATCACTTCGAGGAATTTTTTTAACAAGAAATATTGACATAAATTACCACTTTTTTCCACAAATATCTCAAAAAGTATTGAAAAATCGTTCACACTCAATAGAACTTTTGTAGAAATTCAAAACCTACAAAACGGTCATTTTCCACTAGAAAATCTGGAAAAACCTCTAAAAAAAGACAATTTTTCAAAAATTCAAAATTTACAGCTGGACAAACAATCTTACGGCAAATGATAGATAATTACATGTTGTTCAACTGTGCGCGAGATGGTTTCTGTCCGATGTTTATTTTTTGCATAATCGCGTCATAAACAATGAAAGGGCTTATCTTGCTTAATGCGCCGATTTGAGGAGAATCGTTGAATTCAAATTCTAGAAACGGCTGGGCAATGTGTTGAAAATTTCACTGAAAGTTGCTCCAAACGCTTGAAAGTGCGCTCGAGGCAGAGTCGAGTAGCAATAGTGGGGGAACGAATCAGCGGAGGAGAGTGTATCACCGCGCGGCGTGTCGCTCATACCTTGGCGTATATTGAATTAGTGCATATAAGTTATTAGCGTGTTTTTGCATACTTTCTCAGTGCATTTAAGGTTTAGCTTTCAGTAAACCATTATATTACAAAATTAGATATTCATGTTTCCAATGGTAAGTATTAGATACGCGATTCTAAAGTTTATCAAATAAGTCAAATGCTTTATAAAGGTCGATTGTACAAAATAAAAAAGGCAGATTAACCATCTGCGCATGCATCATTGAAGCTTGTTATTATCCATATATATTCCATGATCATGTCCAAGTCAAATTTATTAAAAAATAAAAAATTAAAAAAATTGCGTCTATTATAGAGGTATTTGCAGGATTATCTATGAAAATATTATACCGTTCCAGGTGTGCCAATTCAAGTTGTTTTGAATCACATTTCAATAAAACGGGAAAACCCATGTTTTCAAAATATTGTTTCAGTTTTTTTTTTGACGTTTGAGGAAAAAAATTCACGTAAACGATTTTGCTGAAGCCTGGATACGAGAGGTTTCACAAAAAGAAGTTCAGGTTTTGCGTCGTTATTCAGTAATCTCAAGTTCAGGTTGTGGTTATTTGGAGTTCTCAAATAGTGGTTCTGCCAGTTGTTATGATTTTTTTGACGTTTCACGTGAGTTCATTTAAAATATTCCATAGTAGTGCGGATAGAATTTAAAAAAACTATTTCCCTAATTTTATTATTTTATATAGCCGATTTTAGGTGAGGAATAGATTGAAAGGGCCAAATCTCGACTTTCAAATTACCTTAGATTTTTCTGGTGAATCTGACGAAAATATGACATAAAATTCCCTTCGGCAAATTCAGCGCCAACCTATTCCAGGGTAAAATTACGTCAATTTTGACAACCATAATTTAGGTTGGGATAATGCGAACTTCATGTATTGTCTCGCAACTATCTTCAGGTTCAAATTTAAATATGGAAGAAAACAAAATAATGCATGATTAAAAAATGAACAGTTTCAAAGCTGAAAATTATTCTACTAGTTCGAAAGTAATTTTAACGATTAGAATTTTGGAAAAAAAACTTATTGCGCCCTTGGAATGATATTTTCTTGTAAAATTCAATTTTTCTATTACTGAGACTCTTCCAGATATAACCTGTTTTATAATAGGGATAGATTTTATCGCCCGAGGTGCAAAGTGCAGACATAAAAACTATTTTCAATCTTCTAAAAAAAATTAATGAAATTGATTATTCTTGACGTTTTAAAAAAAAGATTTAGAAAAAGTTTAAACCCCTCAGGATTCAAATTTTGTTAAATCCTCTTTTGGTACGCTTTTGTTAGAGGCATAACATGAAATTAATCTCAGCAAAAAAAATGACGCATTTTTCCGATTTTTTCAAATAATAGTTCCGTAGATAAAAATTTACATATCTGTTTTTCTTCGTTTATATGCCTGCGATTTTATCTGCGTGATTTTCAAGATGATTCCACTTCTTTATAACATATTTTGATTAGATTCCAGAATTTGCGAAATACTTGTGAAAATAAATTTCAATAAATGACGTCATGTCAACACTACGAGTTTCTTAACGGGAGTTAATTGAAAAAATACCATATTGATTAGTGCATATGGAATTTTGATCAAAATCTCCCATTTCTTCTTTCTACTTCCAATTGTTTATTCCTCATAGTTTATTTTCGGTGATGAATCCGTTGAAACGACCATTATTGAGACAATTTGACCTATCAGGCTGAATGTCTTGACATTGCAAATTTTCGACTCCTAAATTACTTTTTCCCAATACTGCTTAATCTGACGTAAATCTGAAATAAAATTTAAGCAAGCTCAATTCAGCGCCGACCTATTCGAAGGTCAATATGATGTCAGTTCAGCCAACCATAATGTTCATTGAGATCGAAGTAACATTATAAAATTGATTATTTTAGAGATGAAAATGATTAAAAAATTCAGAGAGA